>JAWPHD010000551.1:0-439700 GCA_037043455.1 Cyrtodaria siliqua | reverse complement strand
TTTTCTCTCCTGTAAAATTAATTTCCGATTCATTAGCCGTCTGAACATGCTAAACATGCCATCTATCAAGTAAATCGAGACCATTTTATTGTATACATGTTGTGCTGTGCTTCATCCGCACCTTATACAACTTCTATGAATTGGATTTGCGGGAGCCAGTTTATACCGCGCCCTATCACCCGTCGCAATGAATCGTCTGAAATGGATACAGCTTAAACAGGTACCGATTCTATTTTTTGGCGAAAACTGTATTACCGTTTTTAGCCCTATGCTATCACAGGGTGACTATAACACATGACCTATGACGTCATTATTGCTAATTCTTGAAGAAAAAAATTGTAAACATTCGCCCACATTGAAAGCTTCAGAGTGCGATTAGATTTTTATTTCTTAACCATTTTCTACCAAAGAAAACGCATTCGAACGCAAAACATGTAAGCTACCCTCGACTGATATTATTTTTTTGTGAAGTTGGTACTTTTGGAAAACACTTTGGATAACTTCTGAAAATGCACCAGAACAAATTGCTAATCCATGAAGCGTACTTTAATTTTGCGCATATTATGAACAAAATACATGCATATACCCCGTTTTTATGACGAAAACTTCCACAATATTATTTCACATCAGGTAAGCGAAAGGGTTTTGTGTCAAAGAACCAGTTCGCAAGAATTAATGCATTTTTAAATTATGCTAATCCGTGAAGTCGTTTGTGTTGTCAATTATCTAAAACTTTATAAAACCTATGTTTTTATCGCTATTTTGTCCGTCGTCAGACTTCGTCCGTCGCTGTTGTCTTCCGTCGCCATCGTAAACATTTAAACAACATCTCTGAAACCATTGGGCGATATTGCATAAGACTTCACAGGAACGATTTCTGGGTGGTTATCTCTAAATGTTATTCAAAATCTGGCTTTCAAACCAGAACTCGGGTTGGCATGCCAACAGAAGGAAAATACAGGAAGGTGGAATATAGTCCTGCAGTTTTATATTCCAGAAAAGTCCATTATAAACCCTTACTAAACACAGGGCTTTGTATTTGACGGGGATATGACACGGCAGTGAAAACACTTGTTGTCCAGGTAAGTTTATCAATTATAAACTGCATTTAACGATTTGTACTACGCTTATCGTGGCGGTATGCGAGAGGCCTCGATGTACGGCACACCTATCTACATTGCAAACAGACATTATATATCCTTGTTTTACTGATTTTTTATATATTTTACATTGCCATAAAGCCACATAAATAACCTTTTTAATGGTGTAATTTTATTCCAAATAACGGTTAAATAAATAGGCAACATCTCGAGTTGGAACGGAAGTGTATCGAATTTTTGCTTTTCTTAAAGCGTTTACGCACATCACCATGTGTTTATTTTTTTGGTCATCAAACATTTATTGTTTAATGAATATTTACATAAGATGCATGGTTAGAAAGCCAAATAAATAACCTTTCTATTGATTGATGTTATTTCGAACAATTCAAAGGTTAAATGACCGAGGAGTATCTCGAGTCGGTAAACTCGAGAAGATTCAAATGTTGTTTAGCGCAGATAAAATTATTTGAGTCGCCCACTAGCAATTTTAGGTGTTTACAATTATGTAACGACCCCTTCTAGAATGTTCCACGTCAGCAGACTCGTAGAATCATTCTGATATGCTTTCTATCGAAGATATTACTGTCCTGAAGATAACAAGAAATTTCTCACCAACCATCTCCATCCACCTGCCATTTACATTTTAATTAATGACCAAGTATTTCCAAACATTACGATATGTGTATATATTGTTTCATATGATAAGTATTATCCATTGACTGTTGTATTCATTTTATTTAATTGATTTTTGTTTTGTTTTGTAAGAATTCTGTTTAATGTATTTAACATGGGTTTAGTTCAATTTGGCAGCCCACCTGTGCTTATGGCAAAACACAGTGAACTTAATTTGTTGTTAAACAATTTTGATTGAATTATAAATTGCAAATTTAGTTAGATTTACACATTTAGTTAGCCGACCTATGTGTCTGACAAAAAACAGTGAACTCATTTAACCAGGTTCTAGGGTGCACCAAACCTCACACATACCCTACCGTTAACCAATAAAACGGGACAGTGTAAATAAAGAAATCCCCGCCATGAACTCTTCTTTAACCAACAAGGCAGCATTAATAGGCTCAAGTAGTGTCTTCAGTTTTATATTTCCATGAGAATGTAATTTTATGTAATGTCTTGATGTACAAGACTAACTGGTGACTGCAAAGTTAAATAGGCAAACATACGATACATTGCAATACTATACTATACTGTACTGTACTGTACTATACTGTTGCATAACCGTACACTGTGCGTTTTGAAAATGTTGTCATTAAACAAACACAGGAATAAACGGGCTGATACAGCAACAATAAAACATTTCTAGTCTCTTTCTTAACAAGCATTTATTGAGAGATGGCATTTACTTTATATTGGCAATCAAGATGAAAAATGCTATTTTTGTGTGTGTCATATTCGAAATGTCCCAAATATAAATGTTAACCATGTGCTAAAAATAAACATGTAACACTATATTTGTTCCCGTAATGTTTCTGTTTACTTCATCTTGCCTTCGAGACATTTTGTACCTTTGTCGTGTAGTTTGTCTAGCTAGTATAGTTTACTCAGGAAAATACACCTTCTCTGTACGACTGAAAGTGTGGGATCATACTAATACGCGGGAAATAGGACAAGTTCCTGCAAAATGCAGCAACATATACTGTGCTGAGCAAACATATTCCAACTCCAGTACTACAAGGAAAGGTTGGTAATTACTTATGTAACATGAAATGAAGGTAACAGTATGCATGGTTATGTACATTTGTAATGTATTGTCATTAAGTTAGTGACATCATTTAATCATTTATTGATGTTTCTAACATATAACATCAAACCATCATAAGACTTTGCCCTCAATGGTATGATCTATTATTGCTCAGGCTTCTGCCAAGTCATTGAGGGCCTTCTTTGTGGCTTTCTAGGCTATTGTTTTTTTATAGTTATATATACGCGAGCATCTTTGTGTTTTACTTATATTGCCTATTAATGCTGCCTTGTTGGTTAGAGAATATGTCATGGAGGGGATTTCTTTATTAACACTGTCCCATTTTATGGGGGTGACAGCAGGGTAAGTGTGAGGTTTGGAACCTGATTTAAACCCCCAGGGCCTTTTGTGCCACTGACCGTTCCAAAGCGATAGCCCTTTTGTGTTTGTGATGTCTTATTTGACCTTTAATTCATCTTTAAAATTATTTTTTGTTTCTCTGTGTGTTTGTGGTTGACTGTCGCCTTTGAATGCTACTTTTCTGTTCGATTTTTATATCTATATTTAAGCATTTGAATTTGCTATTTGCGTATTTTTACATTTTCTGCTAAGCATCTGTTTCGAAAGATATGATACAGTAGACTGTGCACTTATGAAATAAGATGTTACAACTTTAAATAAGTAAGTGCCAGTAGGCCATATTGCTGACTGTTTCAAGTCGGTAACCCTGTCTTCACCACTCGTTGTGTTGTGTATTGTCCTTTTCAGTGTATATTTAATTTGCTCTTTGTTTGTGGGGCGGTGCGGACCTACGGTGCCATTGCGTGACCAAGACCATTTTTCTAATATTTTTAACATTGAAGCTGCTTACAAGTCTGACCATTAATTTGCTCATTTACATGTATCGTCTATAATTATGTATTTAATTACACGCGCATATTTCAGATATAACTTATGACAATTTATCGTTTTGTGCATGACCCGTCTTGATTGGCTTATATACAAGTTGATAGGCTCTCTGAATTTCTCCCACCACGCTCCTATTTCATTTGATATTCTAAATAATACACTTCGCGAAAATGATGATGATTTCTATGAACAAATACGAATACGATGGGAGAATGACCTGCGTGATGACTTCAGGCGTGGTCTTATTGCGCAACTACCTGCGCTTAACACTATTACAAATAATACCAATTTTAATAGCAAAAATGAAGTCTATTTGTGTATTGAAAATTTTACAAATGTTATTAAAAGCGTTGCTGAGCCATTATTTTGCAAACATGATATTGTATATAATAAACCACGTGTTAAAGGTGCTTTATGTAATAAAGCCGAATGGTTTGATACTGAATGTATTAACGCTAAACGTACATATGTAAAAGCTATGAATACATATAATATGCATAAAAGCGATGCTAATAGGGTAGAAATGTGTAGTGAACAAATTATTTATAAAAATATTGTTAAAAAAAAGAAACGTCGTTATGAATGTATAAAAATTAACAATATTGAACGCCTACGTCATTGCAAACCAGTCCTAGAGATTTCTGGAAGCATTTTTCAAAGAAAAAGAAATCTTCCCAATGTGATATAAGTACGCAGGAGTTTTTTAATTATTTTTCTACTATAAATATGGATCTTCCTGATGTTGTCAATGAAGGTGCGGAGACTTTCTGTAATAATCACGATTTTGACGACAATGATGGTATTTTTGATGAGCTAGATGCACCAATAACTGTGCGTGAAATAGAATTTATTATACACAATTTGAAAAAAAACAAATCATTTGCAGATGATCAACTGCTTAACGAATATTTTATAGAAGCTTCAGATATTCTATTGTCACATCTAGTAGATATTTTTAATGGTATTTTAAATACTGGACTATTCCCAGAGCAATGGATGGAAGGTATTTTAGTCCCGCTATTTAAGAAAAATGACCCAAGTAACGTTAACAATTATAGAGGTATTACCCTTGTTAGCTGTTTCTCAAAAATATTTACTGGTATTTTAAATAAAAGGGTGTCGGACTGGGCCGAAGGAAATAATGTTATAAGCGATGCTCAATTTGGTTTTAGAAAACATCGCTCTACTACTTATGCAATATTTGTGCTTAATGCCATTGTTAGTAAAATCCTTAATGAAAATGGTCGCCTAGCGTGTGCATTCATAGATTTTAAAAAGGCATTTGATAGTATTTATCGCAACGGGCTCTGGTATAAACTTCATAATATAGGGTTAAGGGGTAAACTTCTACGAGTAATTCGTGATATGTATTCTTAAGTTAAAGCCCGCGTGAGAGGCTTTAAACCATATTCAGACTATTTTGAGTGCTCGGTTGGCTTAAAACAAGGGGAGGTAATGTCTCCGATATTATTTTCACTATTTCTAGAAGATATAGAACTATTTTTAATAAATGATGTTAATTCTGGTATAAATCTTGATGATATTTCTTTTAATCTAATGCTATTTGCCGATGACATGGTGATAGTAGGTAAATCACCCAATGACCTCCAAAAAAGTTTAGATCTTCTACATTCTTATTGCAGTAATTGGGGACTACAAGTAAATCCCGATAAAAGTAAAATTGTTGTTTTTAGAAAACGAGGTCCAATCAAAAATGACGAGAAATGGACTTACGATAATATACCAATAGAAACGGTAGACAATTTCAATTATCTTGGTACTGTCTTTAATTATACAGGTAATTATAATTTAAACCAAGAAACATTAGCTGGTAAAGGTTTAAAAGCACTAAATACTTTACTTGTTAATATACGTAACTATTCCCTGAAACCTAGTACAATATGTCAGCTATTTGATGCCTTCGTTAGCTCTATATTAAATTATGCTTGTAAAATATGGGGATTTAGTAAAAGTAAAGAAATTGAAAGAATTCATCTAAAGTTCCTTAAATCTCTGTTGCATGTAAAACAATCTACTTGTAATGCTGCTATATATGGTGAGTTATGTAGATATCCTACGTATGTTAATAGATATGTCCGTATTGTTAAGTATTGGTGCAAAATTGTTAGATCTGACAATATCATTTTACAACATTTGTACAAGTCATTAACATTCGACTGTCACAGGGGTAAAACTAATTGGGTTTCTCGTGTCAAAACATTGTTAAATGATACCGGTTTTTCTGATGTATGGAACAACCCAGATGGTGGTAATTTACTTACTTTTCATCTTTTGTTCAAGCAAAGAATAATCGATCAATTTGTTCAATCATTGTATACTACTGTTAATAACAGTCGATCTTTGTGTACATACAGACTATTTAAGACCACTTTCAATTATGAGTATTATCTCGATAAAAATACCACAGAAATTTCGTATAGCACTTACTAAGGTAAGACTGTCTTCGCATCAACTGCGGATTGAAACAGGTCGTTATGGTGTTAACAGAATCGACCATGATCAACGCTACTGTTTAATTTGCAATTCTGGTGATCTAGAAGACGAATACCACTTTATTTGTATATGTCTAGCATACACCGACATTCGAAAACAATATATTAAATCACGTTACTTTGTTAGACCAAGCGTTTATAAATTTTTGAGCTAATGCAGTCCGTTAGTTTTTCTGTTATCTCAAAACTTTGTAAATTTGTATATCAAGCGACAATTATTCGACAAAACATAGTTAATCGTCATGAAAATGTACTGTAAATCTCACCTAAAGTAAATATTACACCATCTTTTGCACATCTATATGCTTTAACGTTCTTCATGATATTTCAATATGTATATATGTACATACATACACAATGCATTGTTCTATTCTTTTTTTCAATGTACTTAGTACAACCTCACGTACAATATCTGTTTGTATATCTTTTCCGTATAAATCATGTTTTGCTCATTGCCTTCATGTCTATGCACATACTTAACATGACTGACTGTTGTATATAATATTATTCATTGTATCACGTAACAAGAAACATTGTAATGTTTACGTTACTTAATAAAGAATCTTGAATCTTGAATCTTAAAACAAACATAGCATGAAAAACACCGTGAACACTGGTTTAACACCCCCCAACCCACAAGCGGTCTTTTTTTGACACTCACAAGAGCCGTTTTTAATATATCTAAAGCTCTACTGAATTAAGAAATATGTCTGGTAACATGATCACACGTTCTGCTTTCTAATATATAATAACTCTAGAAACTCATGGCGACGGATGGCGAGAAATAGATAGCCTAAGCTCCTTTGTTTCTTTACCAGAAATCAGAGTTCTTGTTTAACAAACCTTGAAGAAGCTTGCTAAATAGCGCCGTCAGCTCTAGAATGGTTCACATATTAGACGTATGCTTTTCTAATTCAACGGCTAAATAATTTATCGTTTGTATTCTCGATGTATATAAAGTGCTAAACAATAGAACTTTCTACAATTTATTATACGTATACCCGATGTATATAAAGTGCTAAGACAACATAACTTTCTACAATTCTTGATGTATATAAAGTGCTAAGACAATGGAACTTTCTACAATTTACCATATGTATACTTGATGTATATAAAGTGCTAAGACAATAAAACTTTCTACAATTTACCATACGTATACTTGATGTATATAAAGTGCTGAGACAATACAACTTTCTACAATTTATCATACGTATACCTGATGTATATAAAGTGCTAAGACAATAGAACTTTCTACAATGTATCATACGTATACCTGATGTATATAAAGTTCTAAGACAATAGAACTTTCTACAATTTATCTTACGTATACCTGATGTATATGAAATGCTTAGACACTAAACAAACTTCATCTTTAAATTTCTTCTTTGATTCTTTGTGTGTTTGTGTTGACTGTCGTCCTTGAATGCTGCTTTTCCTGTTCAATTTGTATATCTATATTCTATCTTACATCTTTATTAATCAGTTCGAATCGGTAAGTAAAAGCCGGGGAAGGTTAAACTTCCATTGAATAGAAATCAAAATGTATAATACACACATGGAAGGTTAGCACTTTTTTGAGAAGATGAACGTGTTTCATCTGCAACGGTCTACCCACAATTCATATCGTAAGCTATCACTGTTTTGCTCAAAAAAACTAAAGAAAACTATATTATTATAATCATTGTCTTTTTTATGCACACATTTGATACAGGATTACGCGGTCCTGCCTTAATTCCATTAACCGATAGGAAAGCTTCTATGAGCAGGATTTATAACAGATATTTTGACAATAAAACACGTCTGAAAACATTTTTTTCACTGAAAAAATGCGATAAGCTGTTTAAAATTACCTATTAAATAGTTCAACTTTACAATATGCAAACTTTTTAATATGCGGAATTAAGGTTTTATTTAATACCCCAGCCAACCCCGTTTCGCTTCTTGGAGAAGGGATTGGATGGGGTATGAAAGTTAATACTCGGACCACGTAATGAGGACGTGGAGGCATTTTTAAAACATACCATAAACATACCATATCGTAATCATGCATAGATCATGATAAAAGACACACACAGTACCGTTAATATGTTAACATTAGTGACGTCAGAGGGCTAGTATTCAAACGGAGTGAAACTAGGAGCGTGGGCGCTTTGGTGTTTACTTGACTGTTAGAAACAATGAAACCCAAATAGTTTAATATTTGAGCAAATTGTGTAAAGCCCATATGAACCGAGTATGCGAGTTGTTCATACAATGCCTTCTCTGTCATAACACAAATGGGTATAAAAGTCGAAAAGGAAATGTCCACAGAAAACCATGCATATAAAACAAACGACAATTATAATGAAAAAGCAAACTATGCGACAACACAAACATAAAATGGTTGACAATAGGGATACTGCCTTGGAACGGTCAGCGAAGAAACGGTCGCTGGGGTTTAAATCAGGCTCTGTGGTGCATCAAAATAAAATTCTGCCCTACAGAAACAGCAGCACCCAAACGTGTTGTCTTACCATACTGCAAACCCGTTCAAACAAGACAGCGTAAATAAAGAAATCCCCGCCAGTCTATATTCTCTCTTACAAACTATTAACAGGCATAATAAATATAACACCAAGATGATGATGTATATATGAATATAACAATGAATATCTTAGAAATCCATAAAGCAAGAACAAGAAAGCATTGACTTGGTGGCAATCAGAACAACACGAGAATAAAAAAATAAGGATACGACAAGGCAAGATTGAATACAAAAAGCAAACGTTATCATCTTTTTAGGACTTATTTAGATGCCATCATAGCGTCCACAATCTGTCCAGTCATCACACAAGCAAAGAGTAAAGCATAGCGGCGAACTGTAAATGGGTCAACCACTAAACATGTAATGCGTTTCAAAATGATAAGGTCAGTACCTCATTTGGTAACCTTTTAACACGTTTTATTAAGGTTATATGAAAGTTATTATGACAAGGATCTTCAAATGTATGTAAATCACAACATCATAGAAGGCATGTTGTGATGTTCCTTGTCTCAGTAGAGTTTTTAAATTACTTTTATATTTTAAAAGCAGATCAAGGTTATGATACCAAAGTTGTGCAAATGTTTTACGTAGTTTATTATAACTGTAGTCCTGATAAGCCTTTTAGTCATACCCTTTAATTATACAAATGTTACAACTATTCATGTCCTCGGCTCGACTACATGCTCTAGAAAAACGAATAATCTGAGAAACAGAAACCCCATAAGAAATTATTCGGGGAACATCCCCGATTAAGTGGAGATAATTAACAATATCAAAATTGAAATAAAAAAAGTATGAAAGTCGAACAGGAAATGAATCTTTCATAAAACACAGTAAACACAAAGACACGCAAAAGGACAATCATAAATGGCAATGTTAACAAAGAATAAAGGCATATGACGTCACAAACACAAACAAGGGTTGACAATAGGGCTACCGCCTTGGAACAGTCAGTGGCAAAAAATGCCGCTGGGGGTTCTAGGTCGCACCAAACCTCACACTACCCTACTGTTATCCCAATAAAACTGGACAGTGTAAATAAAGAAATCCCCACCATGAACTATTTTTTAACCAACAAGGCAGCATTAATAGGGAATATAAGTAAAACACAAAGATGCTCGTATATATATATATATAAATACAAAACAAACAATAGCCTAGAAAGCCACAAAGAAGGTACTCAATGACTTGGCAGAAGCCAGAGTAACAAGAGAATAAACCACTGAGGGCACGACAATACAAGATTGCAGACAAGCATCAAACGTCACCGTCTTTTTGGGGCTTAAGTAGACGTCCTCATTGAGTTCACAGCCTGTCCGATCATCACACAAATAAAGAGGAAAGCATAGTGGCGAACTGAAAATGGGTCGCCCACCAAGCAAGCAGTGCGTTGCAAAATGATAAAAATCATGAATCTTGTCATAATTTGCTAAATGTTTTTTACTTAGAATAATTTCTAACTCAGCTGAAGAGTAGGCATTTCCATAATTAATTCTGATTCATAAACCTTAGTGAATATTTTGTCTTCCAACTGAACAACTTATATATATATATATACATAGTATATATATTTCTTATATTCTAATTTGTTTAAAACAACTAGTTATACAAATTGTTAATCTCGAGGTATTAGAAATATAATCTGTATGTTCTATGTTTGTTTGGTTATTTCAATGGTGTTTTACGTCATTTTTAGGACATTATAGGCCATATATGACGCTCGAAATATTTTTGTGGTACAGGCAGACCACCCCATATTTCCAAGGTAAAACCAGTATTGTATATCTCCCGCCATGCGTAAGAATCGACACTTTGTATGTTCTTGTGAGGATACATAAACTTATTGAGAACATGTCGATGTTTTCACAACTATGACAGTGCGTTTAATCCATGCACGCTGGAGATGTCATAACATTCTTATAGGTACGTCGTACCCACAGACGAGAGACGATTGACACATATGGATAACCTCAGCGAGACGGTCCGAAAACGAAAGAGACACGCCACAGTGCCAGAGAGGAATATTTCACCTGAACTTTGCGACGCTAAACCAGTAAAGAGAGAAGAATATAACCAGACTTCAATAATCTCTTTACTGTCATATCCAATAATGTAAGCTGAACTGACCTTGCCTTAAAGACACATTTCGAGCCTAGTGTATTTGGTGGGGAGAGAATTTCTATAGGTAACTGTAAATCACTGTTAGCCAAACAATTTCAAGAGCAAAGTGTGATATTCAATTTTTCTTCTGATTATGAGGCCCACCCAATAAAGCATTTGTGACCAGTACACATAATAACACATTAAAGAATGTTGTATATTTATTGTGTTGTGCTCTGATTTTTGGTCTAAAAACAATTAAGAAATACCAGATAAGTATTGTATTCAAAAGCTAAATTATGAACATATATTTCTTCATTAAAGTAAATTACAAAGTGCTGTTAAGCTATTCTTACCCTCAATATTGCAATGCTATATAAATAAAAAAACTAAGAGCGGGCCTCAATTTATATACCGGAGTTGATTAGCCATGAAGCGTGCTGGCTGTAAATAGACAAGCTTCTCGTGCTTTTTCAATGACCAAGTAGCGTTGGGAAATGTGTCTTTGTCATCGAATTGTCATTCATTCATCAAATGGCCATTAAGTCACCAAATGACAGCAAATATTATGTCATGGTGAAAACAGACATTTTACGCTTTTTCTCTCATAATATCTGTAAATAGTGCATAGACCTATTATAAGAGTAAAACGAGTACCCATAATTCCCTGCCTATGATACATTGCGAGTACCTAGAATTACCTGCCTATGATACATTGCGAGTACCCAGAATTCACTGTCTTTGATACATTGCGAATACCCAGTATTCACTGTATTTCATACATTGCGAACATCCAGAATTCTCTGACATTGATACGTTGCGAATAAACAGAATTCAGTGTCTTTGATACATTGCGAACATCCGGCATTCTCTGTAATTGCTACATTGCGAATACCCAGAATTCTCTGTCTTTGATACATTGAGAGTACAATAACGTATATTGTCTAAACGCATACACAAATCTCTCACATGTTATTGAACTAGGTTTTGTTTATTTGACTAGTTATGTTGTTTTCGCCCACGATAGTCATTGGAGTTCCATGTCTAGTTTCGCTAAAATGGGTTGCACCTTTACCATTCTTAAATCTAGCTGCATTTATTAATAGTGAACTAAATCGTATGTTGAATTAAAGTTGTGAACGCTTTGTCGAAAACATCACGAAACCGACTGCCGTTGTTATGCACTCCCCACTGTTAGAATTGTTATGTTAATGCCATTCGCAAAGTTTAAACACTTTGAAACATCAAACTATTATCTCAGCACCTTTTCAGCTATTTTTAAAATAGTAATATATATATATATATATATACATCATTGCGTTTATATTTGAATAATGTTCATGGTATAATACCTTTGCAACTATGTTTATTGTTGTGTCATATGTTTGTTTTCGTTTGTACTATAATAACATCTTGTCTAACAAACAACCACAAATAAGGAACTGTCACACCAATTTTTGGCCACTTTAGACCTCCTTTCTAGTTAATTTTATTTATGTTACTGCGGGATTTTGAAAACAGACGTGGATCAAAGAAGCACACATTACGGGTGTTGTGACAGTACAACGATATGTTTCATGATAATAGTCTTTACAAGTTCCTTTTTGGCCTTACACAAAGAAAAAGAAAAATATCGGACAGGGAAAGCAGCTTTCAAGGACGACAGTCAACCACAAAACACAAAAACAAATACGCAAACAGACAAACGAGAAGGCAAAAGTAATAACAAATGCAAACGACATCACAAACACAAAAGGGTTGACAATAGGGCTACCATTTCTTGTTTTAAATCAACCAAAAACTAAATAAAAAATATAGCATATGAATGATCGAGCAAATATACGCATTATTATAAATCTGTCCCGAAGCATAACACATTATTAAACACATTATGTTTCGAGTTAGAACTTCACTTTTATAGTAAGAAACGTTGTACTGTTTATTAAACATGTATCTACGAAAATCTTGACGTTAACGGTACATTTAAAATACTGAAAATGAGATCCTTCTGTAAGCAAGGAACAGAACCAAGAAAATAAACCACAGTCGGAATGATTCAGTTCATCATAGATAATGTAACAATGCAATGCTTTCCGAACTATACTGACATAGTGCAAACACTCAGGGCCTGTATTAATAAAACGACTTAAGTAGAAAATATTAATTAAGTCGAAATGTAAGACTTATACGTATTTTCAGACTCTCAGCGACATTAAGAAGCATCTTTTTTAAGATACATTTTTAGCTGTGGGCTTTATTAATCAATAGTGTTATTAAAAACTTAAGAAGATGTCTTAAAACGATAGAAAAAGGTGTTTAAAAATGTACACACTTTGACTTAAGATACTGCTAAGGAGCTTTATGAATACGGAGCCAGGTCGTTAGATACTACTTAAGAACATTTTTACAGCAGCGATAATTCCATATTTAAAAAGGCACAATCTGTAGATAATAGCAGCATTTGATTCAAGCACGGACATATAATGGTTGTCGCGTGCCGCCACGTGCATCTAAGACAAGTAACACACACGTAGAACAGATACACGTTAAACGATTCTTGAACAATATTACCACCCAAAATGGTATGCATATCATTATGAATTAATAAGACATAGGATAAAAAAAATTGTATTCAATTTGTTAAAGGGACACATGTCAATCTTGACGTTTGTATCATGCAATACAATTAACGTCTTGATTCTTTAATCCAGTATTCTAACTTGAAACCTGCTTGCATAAATTTTAAATATTCAATTTTGAGTTTTCACTTTTTTTTTTCGTTAGTACACCATAGGTTTAAATATAATATAGGTGCAATATATTCTACAGTTAGGCATATGCAAAAACAATTTGCGTTATACTATCCTTATAATTAATATTATGCAAGTTATGTATACAAACTAGGGGCACGCGGTGAGTTTTAAGGTAATCAAGATTGCCGCATGTCCCTTTAATGCATAGTACAGAAAATATCACCAGCAATGTTTTTCTTCTAGAAATAATGACTTGTTTCTAAAAACCGATGTTAAAATATGCAATGTAACAAAAAACAAACAACACATACGTCTAGCATAAACGGATGTGACAGCTTAGGTAAAGTAATAATATCCTCAAATAACCGACTGATAAATGGAAATTGAAGGATCTCTTGTAAAGCAAATTAAAAACGGTACTCACCTGAGTTCAAAAGGCTTAATACGACTGTCACAAATAGTAAACAATATTTCTCCATAGTAGACATTCTGAACGTCAAATTTACGGTGGGGTACACGAAATGAAAAATCATTACATCACAAAATGCTTAGAACTGACACTATGTGTCACCAGCTTCATCGCGGGCACATTTCAGTTAATCCTCTCAGATTTTCACAGAACTGTTTATCGGAGATGCACACCGATTTGATTTATATAGCGCGTATCTCGGCTTTTCCAGTTCGTATTTCGCGTCTCCAATACATAGAGAACTCTCCGACGTATAATTGATCACACTCTTATCTGAATGCAAATTGGAAAACGCCTTGCTATAAATGCGTTCGAGGGAAAAGTGAACCATTAAACCCCAGCGGCGTGCGGTATTCGCTATTCGCTACACATATTATATATACATAGCAGTTAGTTAGTATTTTGTCTGCTTCAAGATAAGAGTTTCAACATTCTGATCAATCACTGATCTTATCTTTACAGTATTTCTCCTATTTCAACTAAAGACGGCGCTCAATGTCTTGTCGTATACTATTTATATTATTGAGCGTCGTAGACACAGCTTTCAATATTCGGAAAGGTGTTTCAGGCGATTTGTTCAAAATCTACAAGTATGAGCACTAGTTATAGATTTTGTTGTTGTTGTTTATTCAACTACTATTAAATTGTTGTCTTTACATAACATGTAATCACTATTGTATTATTACATATATAATTTTACAACATTAGCCATTAACAGTTATATATAGGTAAATGTCTATATATAAATATCTAAGTACATAAAAACAGAATTAATAAAACTGTTAAATCTATATGACAGTTTCAGATGACTTTCTGTAAAATAAGTATCTGAACTGTTAAAAATTGAATAAATGTAAAAATTAATATAGTTAAAAGTGAATGTTATATTTTTGACTCATTACTATTTTTCTCAACTATCATTAATAATATGTAAATAGTCGTTTCCTATTAGTTCCGTCATTGTGTTATGTATTTATACATGTATGTTATTGCTGTAATTTGCTTTATTTGTTCACTGATTTGTGAAATTAAGCAGTTTGAAATAAAGTAAAGTAAAAGTTAAACGTCTCACACCACAATTAATTTTCCATAGAGGTCTCATTGTAATGGTTTTGTTCGTGGCATAGAGATAAACACAACTTACAACATGTATTTATGCTTAAATTCTTCAATGATCCAATATCTGCAATGTAAAACACAATTAACAAATATTTAACAGATTGAACTTTTTTTAATTTCATGTTCTATAAAAATTTAGAAAAAAATACAACCCCGTGGTGATTATACCCATGATGTGTAAAATGAGGCAGAATGAGGTTCAAATATTATATCAACATGCATTTTTCTGTGATCTCTTCATAAAATGCTGTAGATTTAGAACCTGGTAAAGATAAATCAATGTATCCTGTACAATGTAGAAAAGCGGACTTGTTTTTTAAAATCTACCTCCTTCATCTGTAGGGCACGAGTGTTCAATTGAAATAATAGTTGTGTGAGTCCTTAAAGCTATTTAAATATGCACCCGAGTGCAAAAGTTGACAGTTATTAATAATAGTTTTGTTCTAGAAAGTATAGAAATAAGTATAAAAGTCGAAAGGAAATGCAGCTTTCAAAGAACACAGTAAACCCCAAAACACGCATAAAGACATAAGTTAGCTATTGAAAAGTGTAGACATTTAAATATAGAAAGAAATATGAGGTTGTGTCCTTTCTAAATCTAAACCCTTCAAACCCAAACTTTCGATACGTTTTAATCCTAGTTATGAACCTCTTTTTGATTGAAATCGACCATTTGGTCTTCGTATTAAACCAAAGTTAAGAGACTCTGAAATCGACCTAAATTTGATTGCCAAGTACAAGTACCACAAATTCCACCATGGACTTTGAAAACACTAACAATTATTTTTGATCTTTGTAATAGTAACAAATCCAGTCCAGACCCTACTGTCTTTCAAATCAAATTTAATGAAATTAAATCGAAATAGAGTACTTTTCAACATATATACACAGATGGTTCTAAAGCTGGAGATAAGGTAGCTGCAGCAGCTGTTGTTCACAAACACGGCATAAAGAGCCGCCTGCCCAATAAGGCCTCTATATTTTCAGCTGAACTGAAGGCAATTGAACTTGCTTTAAACTACATTCAGGAATCTGATGATGACCATTTTGTAATCTTTTCTGATTCCCTTTCCTACCTTCAAGCCCTGTGTAATATGAAACATGATAACCCAGCTGTGCTTCAACTTTTACAAAAGTACAATTCTCTTATAGATGATCATGTTATTATTTCCTGCTGGCTTCCAAGCCATGTAGAAATACGTGGTAATGATAGAGCTGATAGTGAGGTTTACATATATCTAATGTTAAATACCTTATACTGATTTTAAAAGTTGTATTAACACATACGAGGGCCGTTAAAATATTACGTAGACATTTTTAATAGTTATTACACTTTTATAAACCAAGTAAATTAAATTATATAGCAATAAAGGTGTACATTTTCAATTTCATATCAGTAAATATTATAAAATTATTTGAAACAGGTTTCAAGAAATACGAGTTTTTACAACCCCACTGTAACCGCCACGGAGCACGTCATTTGTTTGCTATGGCGTCGCCGTGAAAACCAACAACAACCTACCGTTATAAATGATGACAAATGCTAGAAATAACAAACGCAACTGTTAATTGATAATTGTGTTATTCGTGGTTTGCATTAAATAAAATATTTACAGCATTGTTGAATAAGCATGTTTTATAAGTATATCTTAGCTTCGGAAAGAGATCATACGAATTCGATCGAGTTTAGCATAAATATTCAAAATAATTAGAAAACAAATAGCATAGTCATTCCAAAAGACATGTTTATTGAACATATATCTTTATTTTTAATTTATTTAAATATTTTTTACTTATACATTAAATAGACATCTACCCACTTCATTGCTAGATAGTTTGTATATATATATATAGTCGTTTTCTGATGTATACATGTTTTTGTTTTTCCAATGTGATGACTTGTCGCCATTCATATGTAAATGTATTTTGTAACATGTTGCTTATGCTGTTCATATATGTGAACCTAAGTGAAATAAAGAAGTTGAAGTTGAAGTTGAAGAAAATATGTAAGATTTTAAAATGTTATGTTTTTGTGTTTCAGTTTAGAATTATTTTGTTTGTTTTATTAAAAGTTCATATTATTTAATAATTTATTAACATTTTAGCGCTCCGTGTTTTTTTCTGACGTCGTCAATTTCAATTTAAAAGCAAGGAATTGTTCTTCTTCTTATTTATATTTATCATAGTTTTCCTTGTTCAATATTCATTTTGGAATACCAGTGACAATGCTACTTTAGTTTTGTGTATTTTTGTTGAATATTTTCCATTTATTTATCTTTTCCCGAAATGCAGTTATGAAATAAAGACGTCACATTTTTAACTGCTCCGTAGATAGGATAGGTTTCTTGCCCTATTAAATCATTCATTGCAACGTGTCTAGAAATGTTATCGATTATTTGTTCAAATCATTCGATGTCTTATGTGTTGGATTACAACATATATGAATCTTAAAGGTTTACGTCAATAAATCGAACAGCCCTCGTATATTCGTAACTCTTGGCAAGCCGCTTGGGACTTTTCAGTTAACTTCAATTAAACCATTACTATGAGAATGGCATTCTTCTAGTAGACCCATTCGTCGAGAAGAAGTTGTCTCAGCCCGGTGCAGGATAGGGCATACACGTTATACTCATTCATAATTATTACAAGGTGGGCAATTACCAGAATGTATACCCTGCTTTGCACCGTTAACGGTGAAACACATCTTGTTGGAATGTGTATACTTTGATCCTATGCGTCAAAGGCACTACAATGTTAATACTATGAAAGAGTTATTTGATACTATAGATTTTAGTCTTGTTTTAGATTTCCAGAAAGAAATCAGACTATCAGACTAATTAAATTATTATAATATGTTCTTATATATATTTACTTATTTATATACCCCATGACGGGCATTTGTTGATTTACATACATAGTTTATATTACTACCATATCATCCCTTATTGGTAAATAGATTTATATTTATATATTTACATTAATTTTTAATAACTATTTTCTTTCTTCATCTTCCATCAGTTTTTGCGCACAATATGACCTATTTATGTGTCGACGTACCGTAAAACACCATTCATCCATCCTATTAACAATTCAGGGGATGTTTTTGATAAAATCTGCAATAATCGTCAAGTTTCATTGATAAGTATCATAGTCTTACACTCTAACTCACAACTTTATTTAAACAAAACTAGATGCTTGGCCTGTTACAAAAAAAACAACATATTTTACTAACGGCAGTTTAAACAATTAAACTATGTGGCCTTATCAAGGAGTTTCAGAATCACATATTCCTATTAGAGAATATTTCGACAGGTATGGAACAGCTGATTGTACATGGAACAACTGTTATGTACAGATTGTTGGTATCTCTTTGGGTACTAAATGTGCACGTCTTTATGTATTGCTATGCAGTAGATTTAATGTTGAGTCTTTCACCAGATATTCAGGCAGATGCCACAGAAGCCGTTAATTAATACCCTCGGTATCGGGATGATATATACTGGCAGTAAATGAAAACTAACGAGCAGATTATATGGGTATTAACTAGTATTGCTAATAAAAGTAATTTATAATATTAAGTGCATATTTTGAAATTGCAATTACAAACACTGATTTTTTTCAAATTTCCTAAACATGGAGTAGAATGTTTAATTAAAGTCACGAGGCTGGAAAACAAAACATTTTACCGTTCCTAGGAAATCCTCCCTACGTCGCGTCTATTCCAGAAGATAACGTCACTTGTAACGCTAGCTGAGTGTGGCCTGGCAGTATCATGCTGGAAAATGTCCGGGATGACTTCCTAGGAACTGTAAAACGGTTGGACATACCCGGTATTAGCATGTATCACTTTTGTTGTCTACCCTTGTGGCTATAATTGAACACTTTACACCATATTTAGGAATTTTGAGACAATCAGTGCTTGCAATTGTTTATTAATACCCTTCAAGTTCAAAATATGCACTTATTACTATAAATTGTTTTAGCATTAAATTTCATCATTCCTATAATATACTAGACTAAGTGCGTTTTCATTGACCTTCAGTATATTTAGCATTTCCTTTCTGCTATGGTAAATAATACGTAAAATAAAATACAAATTAACAAAGCTAATATTTCTGATACTGACAATTCGATTTTAGATTTGCATCTCTCAATTTAAAATGAAGAAATAATAAGTAAAGTATGACAAGATAGATGATTTCAATTTCGATATCGATAATTATACTTAGACTGGGATATTCCCCAAGCATTTTACGGGGTGTTTGTTTCGCAGCATTTTATCTTCTTTTGTTCTAGAGCTCTATGACTCGAGTATTGCTTATCGTTGTATAACTATAAAGGAACTCCATCAAAGTTACCGTTACTATAAACTTCAGAAACCCTGTACACAATTTTATAATCGTAACCTTGATATGCTTTTAAAATGTACTTCTTCTGCATCAATGTCTATCACAAACTGACTTCTGGCTGCTAGAGGGCGTGAGCTGTAGCAAACATTTTGCATTACCGTTCAATCAAACTGAGGCTACGCTATTTTTTTGTAATTATCATATTTTCTTTTTTTGTTTTTCTATGCTGACATGATTTAGAAGAGACATGATTTTAATTTCGATATCGTTAACTATCACTACTTAGATGGGGATGTTCCCTGAGCAGCATCTTATGGGAATATGTTTCTCAACTGCTTCTTTTCTCGATTTACATCTCTCTATTGAAAATGGTGAACTAATTTGCAAAATCTATGACAAGAGAGATGACTTTAATTTTGATAGTGTTATTTATCCCCATTTAGATGAGGATGTTGACCGAGCAACTTCTTATGGGGTCTATGTGTCTCAATTTATTCAGTTTTCTAGAGCTACCATAAACTTCGTAAAACCATTGCACAATTGTATTATCGTAACCCTGATCTTCTTTCCAAATATAAAAGTAATTTAAGAACTCTTCTGCGAAAGAATTATCACAACCTGACTTCTATGGTGATGTGATTTACAGACTTCGTAAGATCCTTGTTCATGATCACTTTCATACTATCTTTCTTAAACTTGTTAAAAGGTTGATCAAAAGAGGTTATGAGGTGTCTTTACAACAACACTTAAATGTATCGTTGGCAATTTTCTGAAGATGTGGACTTTATTGTTAGATATTTCCTTTTGATGGGATGTACGTTAATTTACACTGTCTTGTCAATTTGGTAGCTGAAGACAGGACAATTAATAAGTTGTGTACATATAAAATCGATTTAAGCTTACCAGTAGGCCATATTGTCTGCTCTACTAACCGTTCTATTTCGGCAACCCAATCTTCTATGGTGACGTGATTTACAAACTGCGTAAGATCCTTGTTCATGATCACTTTCATACTATCTTTCTTAAACTTGTTAAAAGGTTTATCAAAAGAGGTCATAACCTTATCATTTTGCAACGCACTGCATGCTTGGTAGTGGACCCATTTACAGTTCGCCACTATGCTTTCCTCTTTAATTGTGCGATGACCGGACAGGCTGTGGACCCTATGATGACGTCTACCTAAAAAATAAGATATAGGGTCCTATAGAAACCACAGCGTCCGAACGCAATGGCATCGTAGGTCCGCACTGTACTGCAAACAAGGACTTGAAAATACAATGAAAGAGACAAAAAACAACAGAAAGGGTGGTGAAGACAGGTTTACCGACTTGGAACGGTCAGTAGGCAATAAGGCCTACTGGTTAACTTGAATCGATTTTATATCCGCACAATCCTCGCTATTATCCTGTCTTCAGCGCCCAAATAGACAATACAGTGTAAACAAAACTACATCCCATCAAAAGGAATTCTCTAACAATAAAGTCCACATCCAGAGAAACTAACTAAAGAAACACATACAAAAAAAATAAAAATAAACATCTCAGGATGTATCCAGAATCGTACTGAACAACCATAGTAGTAGCAGCTAAAGAGAAAACCAATCTAGGGTACGATC
Organism: Cyrtodaria siliqua; assembly: GCA_037043455.1. Taxonomy (NCBI): domain Eukaryota; kingdom Metazoa; phylum Mollusca; class Bivalvia; order Adapedonta; family Hiatellidae; genus Cyrtodaria; species Cyrtodaria siliqua. Next base: position 418,550 of record JAWPHD010000551.1, on the reverse strand, counting down.
AGAAAACTCGAGGGACGAAAGCTCATGCACCCACCTCCCTTAGTTGGGGTTTCAGTAGGTATAATCATAGAGTCCCAAGTGGTAGTCCAGTCATCGCACAAGTGAAAAGTGAAGCGTAATGACTGACTGTAGAGGGATCAATCACTAAACATGCAGTGCGCTGTAAAACCATAGGGTTATAACCTTTTCTGACGAACTTCCTGATTAAATTTGTATAGCAGTCAGGAAACCCGTCAGACCCCTTTAACTTTCGAAGTTTATAGACCACATCTCCATAAAATGAGGGTTGTGATATGCCTAGTCGCAGAAGTGTTGGAAGGTTGGTGTTGTACTTTTCCAGCAGGCCCTCGTAGTTTGTGATAACGAAAACCCTGCTGAAGAAGTTTACTTGTAATAACTTGATTTCGATCATTGAAGTCTATGACATCATTACACGCTCTAGCAAATCGAATCAGCTGGGAGATATACACATCGTATGAGGTAGCACGAGGTACATCTCCATCCAGATGTGGATAGTTAACGATGTTAAAATTGAAATCATCTCTCATCATAGATTTTAGTATGAATACAATCATTTTAAATCGAGAGATGAAGATCGAGAAATGCTGCTACTGTATCCGAACTGTTGGCTTTATTCAACATGAGCTCTGGTGGATAAATGTTAGTAACCATATGAGCAAAGAACGGATTATCAATATTGAGTATGTCATCAAGATAAGTATTATTAAATGCCTCAATATTTTCACCCTGGCTAGCAGGTGACAAACTCAACATAAAATCTCTTTCATAGCAGTACAAAAACAAATCTGCAACAAGTGGCGCACAGTTAGTACCCATAGGAATACCAACAACCTGGCGGTAAATAGTTTTGCCGTATCTTATAAAGATGTTATCCAGAAGAAAAGATAAGGCTCTACAAACATCAGTACAAGTCCACAAATTATACGTATCAATGGGGGCGTTAGTAAAGAAAGCCCTGACATTATTACAAGCTAGAAAAGTTGTACCTTCTCTAGCAAATGTCTTCTGAATAAGCTGAAGCAATTTTTCTTTGATAAGATTATGTTGTAGTGTAGTATACAGTGTAGAAAAGTCGTAGGTGCTCAGAGAAGAGGCATGCAAATGCTTACACAGTAGTTTGTCAAGAACTTCTCCCAAAACAGATTGATTCCTGAGTTCTCGAAGGCCTTTCCGCAATATTTTACAATATGTTCTTTAGTCGCGGAAAGTCAGGAAGTCAATAGTTTTGATATATTTGTCGTGGTAAATGAACTAGAATTAGCGATAAAACGTGCTTTGTAAGGAACTTTGTGAAGTTTGGGTATCCAGTACATTGTAGGGAGCTTCGTCTGCTTACTAATTACAGAAACCTTTATAGTCTCCATAAAGGTCACATGCTGGGAAACAATGTCCGTCTCCAGCAGAGGTGTAGTCAGATAAGCAGAAGTGCTCGCTAGCTCAGCATTTAAAGTATTGATATAATGAAGTCGTCAGACAATAATTATATTGTTGGAAGCTTTGTCTGCTTTAACTAGAGCATATTTAGTATGTAAATTCTGAATACCCTTCTTAAGGTGTCGTAAATTGTAAGTAGAAGGCCGTGGAAGCAGGGATGGATTTGATTCGTAAAATAAAATACGTAATTCAACAATTTCTGAAATAGTTTTCATCCAAGCAGTAAGTGCATGTTTATCTGCTTTTTCTCGCTTACACCTCTTTGTACAGAAATCCGTTAATGAACCCGCAATTTCATTGCGACATGCATTAAAATCAATATCAGATGGAAGGCGATACTTAGGCCCTTTGGCAATTAAATGCCGAATCCACTTATCCTCAATTATATCAAAATTTCTAGTAACAATGTGATCGGCAGGTTCTTAACAAAATTTAGAATTATGACAGTAGGAGTAGATGTCTTGATCTCAAGATCAGAAACGATCCTATTATAATTGAAAATAAGATTTCTAGTAGAATTCTTATACTTGTAACAAATAACAGGAGTCTCAATATTCTTGAAATACTTTGGAATTTTGTCAGTCACCCATATATCATTAAAAATACTAAATTAATGAAGGCGGAAAAGGACGGTGACGTTTGATTTTTGTCTGCAGTCTTGTCTTGTCGTGCCCTCAATGGTGTATTCTCTTGTTGCTCTGGCTACTGCCAAGTCATTGAGTACCTTCTTTGTGGCTTTCTAGGCTATTGTTGTTTTTTTTGTATTAATATATACATGAGCATCTTTGTGTTTTACTTATATTGCCTATTAATGCTGCCTTGTTGGTTAGAGAATAGTTCATGGAGGGGATTTCTTTATTTACAAAGTCCCGTTTTATTGGGTTGTGAGTAGGGTAAGTGTGAGGTTTGGTGCACCCTAGAACCTGGCTTTTTTTTGCCACTGACCGTTCCAAGGCGGTAGCCCTATTGTCAACCCTTTTGTGTTTGTGATGTCTTATTTGTCATTTTGTTCATCTTTAAAGTTGTTCTTTGTTTCTGTGTGTGTTTGTGGTTGACTGTCGTCCTTGAATGCTACTTTTCCTTTTCGATTTTTATATCTATATTGAACACACTTCCTTCTGTGCATTGTCCTTTTATTTATATATTTAATTTGATCTTAGTTTGTCGTACAGCGAGGATCTACCTACGGTGCCATTTTGTATGGGTGCTGCGGATTCTGTAGGGCAATGTTTGCTTATTTTGTTACACTCTAGAAGCCGGTTTAAACTCCCTGCGGCCTTTACGCCACTGTCTGTTCCAATGCAGTAGCCCAATTGCAAGCCCTTTTATGTTTGTGATGTCACCTACCTTGTCATTTATTTATGCACGTAGTTGTTATATGTTTCGTTGTGTTGTTGTTTTCGACTGTGGTCTTTGAATGTTACATATTTTAGTTGACCTTTATATTATATCCATTTTCATACGGGGCATACCGACCGAATTTAATAGTATGGTAAATCACGTACTTATTGCGGGCAGACCGACTGAATTTAATAATATGGTAAAACACATGATATTATGGAGAAAGTCCGACCGAATTTAATTGTATGGTTAATCACGTGACATTATGCGGCCAGAGAGATCGATTTTAATTGTATGTAAATCACGTGACTTTATGCGGGCAGTTCTGCTGATTTTTTTAATATGGTAAAGCACACGACTACATGCAGACCGATCTAATTTTATAATATGGAAAATCACGTAACTTTACTACCTATTTTTATGAGAACAGACCGATCTAATTTGATGGTTTTGGTAAAATTCGTGATTTTATGCAGCCAGACCGATCGAATTGAAGGATTACTGATGTGTTTTTATGCATGTAGGCCGGACAAATTCAATTGTATGGAAAGTGAAGACAGACCGATTAAATGTTGTAGATACGTGCATTAATGTAGACAGGCCGATTGTAGTATGGGATTTAATTTTATTGAGTTTCTGCATCCGACACGTATTACAAAATGACTTTTTTTAAGTTTCTGTGGCTTTCTAGGCTTTTCCTTTATATTCACATAAGCATAGTCATCTTTGTGTTATAACTATGTTGCATAATATTGCCGACTAGTTTTTTTAGAGAATATGACCAGGCGGGGATTTTTGTTTTACACTGTCCCTTTTTATTGGGATGACAAACGGTTTTTAATCCCGCGATCTTTTTACCACGAGCCGTGATGTCACATACCTCGCCTCTAATTAACCTTGTAAGTGTTGTTTGTTTCAATATGTGGTTTTGCAGGACTATATTCTATATTCTGTGAATGACACATGTCTGTCAATGACACGTGTCCTGTTCGACGTTTATACCTACACTAACACACCGTATAACCGGCTATCACCAAGTCGGTCGCTGTCTCAAATCGGTTCCGATTTTACGCGATGAGGAAACGGTAGGTATTTTTCTTTCACTTATAGCTATTGATATTGCTTGCTATTGCAAACACTTAGTATGCTAGTATGTTCAGATATGTATGCAGATTATGTCAATATGTGTTTAGTCCATATTAGTGGAAAATAGACGAGTTATTGTCTGTAAACTTAGACAGTTTACACAAGAAGTACAATTTACACACTTTCAAACCAAAACTCGCCCTTTTGCACATAATTCTGTCTTTTTACACGATACCGATTAAATCTATAACCAATAGAGAGCACAAGTGTGAGATTTCAGAGTTGTCCACCAAGTAGTAAAGGAGATATTAACATTTCGTTGAACCAGCTGAAGGAAATTTGATAGTCGTTGCGGTCGGTAAGTATTGGAAATGGACAGTTGACAATGTCCGAACAAGCACATTCGATGACGTGATATTCCCCGCCGAATAATGTAGTGTCCTCGAGTAGAAGAAATGTGTTTTCATTAGTATAAATTATGACCTTGACCCTTTATAAATTCGAATATATCATCATGTCACTCATTGTCCTTTCTTGTTTACAAATGTAGGATGTGAGACAGGCTACACAAGCCCAAATAGTTTGTATTTGCCAAGTCACATCCCACTATTGGGATAAAGTATCAAACTAGTATATTATAAAGTGTCCTCAGTTACCAAGATATAGGGGAGGGATGTGTATTTGTCTCAAACTTGACTAGCTTTAAAACAAATAAAACGTTCGTTAATATAAACACTCAAACCAAGTTTGACATGTGACCCAGGGTCAGGGCCAAATTTGATCCCAGGGTCACCATTTGAACAAGCTGAGTGTAAATACAAAACTGTTGGCTCTTGTAGTTTTGTAGAGAAGATTTTTTTAGTTTTTCCCTATATAAGTCTATGTTAAACATGTAACCCCTGGGGTGGAGCCAAAGTTGATCCTATGGTCACCATTCAAACAAACTTGGTAGAGCACCATAAGCTGAGTGTAAATACAATCTTGTACACTTTGACTCCCTATATATAAGTTTAGGTAAAATTGTGACCCCAGGGTCAACATTTAAACAAAATTGGTAGAGGATCCATAAGCTGATAATAAATAAAATCTATTTAACATTTATCTCTTGTAGCTTCAGAGAAAAAGAGTGTTGAATCTTACCTATAAGTCTCTGTAAAACTGATTCAGCAAGGGCCCCTAAGCTGCCAATTAAATATTTAACAAATAACATTGAACCCATCAACCAAGGTTTCTTATGAACAATTAAAAAAGTATATATATATATGCATCCAGTGAGATTTGAACCCACGACCTGAATATTTCGGAGAGGAATTTATCAGTTTAAGGCAATAACTCCGTCCGGCGTTACTAGGACGATTCCGAAATAAATTTGCCACGTCACATCCCACTACTGGGATAAACATTATAAGTTTAATGAAAACCAAACAAGCGGTTATCAAGATATGGCTGTGGACTGACAGAATTAAGCATTTTGATCAATTAAAGGGCAATAACGGCGTTACTGGGGCGATTCTGCAAAAAAATAGTCACGTCTCATCCCTCTTTCAGGATAAACATAATTAACAAGTGTAATGAAAATCCAACCTGCAGTTATGAAGATATGGGTCCGGAAGGACAGACGGACTGACATAGCCTGGTTCCCTGGCCCACAATGCTTTGCACAGTAGGCCAGGTATTCACTGTAGAATGGCGATTTCTACACATAAATTCAAGATGGCTGCCCATCCAGAAAAATGCTATTGAAAATGTAAACATTGACCGATTGGGAGTTATTCTACTGTTTCATTTCTGTCATTTCTATCGATTTCATTACGAAAACATATTTGTAAATGGGCCGTGAGCTCATTTTGTTGTGATATAGCGTTAATGTTGTCAAATCAACTTCGACTCTGTGTGTGTTGCGTAAAAGATGGGTAGGATATCATTTGTAAACATAGACCGACTGGGAATTATTCTACTGTGTCATGGCGAATATTTTATGGCTTTAATAACGAAAACATATTTCCAAATGAACCATGAGCTCGTTTTGTTGTGATACAGCATTAATGTTGTCAAATAATCTATGACAATTTGTGTGTTATGTAAAAGATGGGTGGGTGTCTTATTGTAAACACAGACCTATCGGGAATTATTCTAATGTGTCAGTGCTCACGGAATATATTTTTACAGGCAGGCCCTGAATTAATATTGACATATCCTGAATTAATTATATAGTAAAATATGGCAAACAGGAACAAGTCACAACTAGACAGACGGGCCCCGCCCGGGCTTAGGGCTATCCTATTTGGTGAGCAGTGAGCACTGTGTGTCATGGCGAATATTTTAACAGAAACATATTTTTAAATGGACCCTCAGCTCGTTATGTTGTGATTCAGTGATTCAAGAATGACTGTGTGTACACAGAGTAAAGTAAAAGAAGTGGGGGCAGTACATAAAATACAGGTTACCATTATATTACAGTTTATAAAGGAGAAAACAAAACAAACAACAACGTCAGATAAATCAGACTAGGGGGAAAAGGTGGTGAGGGGTCGGCCCCGTATGTAAACAACGCAAAAACATGCTGATGATATCTTTAAAGGGATGCAATCTTGAAGTCTTTATCAATTCACGCATTGAAATCAGCCGCCCACAATTAGCCTTTCGATTTACTAATGATCCAGTATCAGTCGAACGTTAAATCTGCTTGCATATTTTTTAAATATAATTGTGAGTGTTTACTTTTCCTCGTTATTCTACCATAGGTTTAAATATATCATTGGTGAAATGTAATCGACAGTTTATAGTTAAATATGCAAAAAATAATTTGCTTCATATTGTTCTTATAATTAAATAAATTATTATATTAATGATTTAACAAATGCAAGTTATGTAGAAAAACTAAGAGGCTTCATACTGTTCTTACAATTAATATTAATGATTGGACAAATGCAAATTTGCAGAAAAACTAATGGGACGCCGCTAGTGTTTAAAAAAAAATTGCTGTGTGTCCCTTTAATGGTAAGGAACAGGAAGGATACGTTGGAATCTGGGAACCTGCCTACAAATCTATTTGGTTTAAACAATATGTATTCAAGAAATATGATGAACAATATGTCAAATATACATGTGCAGGATTTGAAAACAAGCTTTTGAACTTATGTACATTCATGTCCTGTAAATTGATATCCTCAAATCTATTTGCTTCATACATGCTTAAAGGTACATGACAGCCACATGTTTGTATTAAAAGTTTATTTGGTGTTTAACATAATTTTTCAGCACACTTTAAGCTATAAATGACATTCAGTTTTTAGTGGTTGAGGCTACCACCCAGGGCATTTTTCCTGAAATTGTGAAGACTCCCTAGCCTGGCTATTTTATGGGGAAAAAATAATTATGGGTAGAACCAGTATTGTTTCTATGGTACCTCTGTAAGAATCGACAGTTCTTCACTTACAAGTCAAACTCCCATTAAGATTCTAACCCACAGCGGTGAAATCAAACTCAGCATCTTTAGTATTATTTATCTTCTCGACTACGGATGCACTTAGCAAAAGAAAATCTGACATTGAGAATTGTAGACAACACCGTCATATATTTGCATTTTTGAGGGAAAAAAGTATTGATCGACAGAACTTAAATTAAACAAACTTGAGCCTAAATGTTAGAATTCGTCAGATTTTTTTATTGACTTCATTAATTGATAGGTATGGTTGGATACAATTATAACATATTCAGTCACCATGGCGAGCGGACGAGAGGAATTGCCCTGCCCTGGATCATTACAACTGGTATAGCATGTTGGAACATGTGTCTTAATCTAATGTACTGTATTTGGAATGGCAAATATGAGATGTCACTACAGAATAACAGTCTCCTCAAGAAGAGAAAGTGTCTTTATCCTATGTTAATATTTAAATGGTTGTCTATGACTGATATGTACAATATCCTGTCAGGCATTTACATCATGCATTGGATAATTACACAAACAGCACTTAACTACTAATATACCATCTGGACTGCTGTGAAAATGGATTTAGATAAAGAGCAAAGATGATGTGACCATGTCAACTATAAAAGAGCTGTATCGCAGTGATGTCTCCCTGAAAAAAGAAAGGTGTATCCTTTGCATATTTAAACAATTGTTTCTGACCGTTATTATTCTGTCTACAATCAGCTTTGGATTGCAGTTCAAGTCTATAAGCAGTAGAGTCGTTTCATTGTAAATTTAAAGGAACATATGGCAATTCTGATGTTTTTATATAAACTCCTGGCATCTCATGTTTGTTTAGTCATTTTTATTAATTACAAGAATAGTATAAATCAAATATTTTTTATATATTTCTGACTACTGGTTATATTGCACCAATATTATATTTAAACCTATGGTCCAATAACAGGAACTTAAAACTCAAAGTTTGATATATAAATTGAGATGCTAATTTCAAAATTTGATAAACACTTCAAGATTGACGTGTGCCCCTTTAAGACAATGACACTGAAGTGTATGCCAGAATGAAACTTGTTATATTGTGTTTATTTAGATGATTCTAATTCAAGGTAAGAATGGGTGACTTGGGGTGAAATTCAAAAAGGCATATGTTATCATTATTTATGGTGTATAAATTCAATATTCCACTAAATCTTTTAGAAAAATAGAAATCAGACATAGATACATTGTTGAATAAATGTTGGTGTCAATCTATGTGACTTAAATTAGTTAGATAAAGTTGCAGCATGTAAAATCAGAATCCCTCTGTAGAGCATTAGGATCAGTTCTTGTTTAAGCCAAGTGTAATTAAAAGTATTTAACTTGATCTTAGAAGGCTCAAACATTATGTGTTTACAAGTAGGTTATATTTTAGTTACTAGTAATTACTTACAATTGTCAAAAAAGTCTATTATGTCTTCAACTGGTAAGGAAATCCATGAGCAGATATAAGTGATGAAATAGCATGCTTATCCCAAATCACTATCCAATCGCAAATGCAGAACTTAAATACACAGTTGCGAGATGGATAGTTTCATGTGACAGCAAGAGGTCATGACTGTGTCCAGTTCCTTTATGGTCTGGCACAAATGCTGGCTGCTATTATCACCTAATGAGTATCTGTCTTGGTTTCTTGCTATACTAGGGTATGCAGATGCTAAAAAAGTAAAATGTATAGCAAGTTTAGGTACATGTACATTATCACTGTGTAGATAGTATTACGAAGAAAGAAAATCCATCCTGCTACTGTCAGGCGTGTAGCCAGGCATATGCCCGCACGCCCGGGCTTACGGGCTTACAGTTCTTCAGAAATAAGTAAAATAAAAATGGTCGAAATATACAATAAAATCCGAAGTGGGGTAGGACGTTTGGGGTAAAATATTTCCAGCACAGGCGTTGCGCCCTTATTTTCTCGAACTTAATTTGTTATAAAAAAATATAACTTTTCAATTTCAATTTCTTTATTGCGATTTTGGCCTCCGGCCCGTAAAACAATGCATTTTATATACAAACAAACAAATATACATGTATACTACTTGAACTGACTTTACAAGTGCGCTTTCTTCTGCTTGAATTATACATACATTTAATCTAAGCTAAAAATCCTGAAATCTAACGTACGATCGTCAAGAGCCTCCCTGACCAAGGGGTAGTTGCTACTTGGAACCCCATTGGGCGTACAGTTCAAATTCACCACGCTACACCCCTGACTGTTCAGATAAAGAGGCATACTGTAATATTGAATATACCATATAAAACGCTGTATCATGAACAGACGGCAATAGCATTCATTTAAAAATAGTTTTATGTGATGACATCCATCAAAATATCCGCCATGACATAGTAAAATAATTCCCGATCAGTCTATGTTTACAAATGATACCCCAACCACTGTTTAAACAACACACATAAAGTCATAGTTGATTTGACAACATTAGCGCTGTATCACAACAAAACTAGCACACAACCCATTTTAAAATATGTTTCCATAATGAAATCCATAAAAAAATCAGAAGTGAAGCAGTAGAATAACTCCCTGTCGGTCAATGTTTACAACGACACCCCACCCATCTGTTACCCAACACACACGCACTCACTTTGACAACATTAACGCTGTATCACAACAAAACAAGCATACTGCCCATTTTAAAACATGCATCCGTAATGAAATCCATCGAAATATAAGAAGTGGAACTGTAGAATAAATCCCAGTCGGTCAATGTTTACAACCACACCCCACCCATCTGTTTCCCAACACACATGCACTCACAGTTGATTTGACAACATTAACGCGGTATCGCAACAAAACGAGCCTGTAGTCCGTTTTAAAATATGTTTCTGTAATAAAATGCATCGAGCTATCAGAAATGGCACAGTAGAATAACTCCCAATTGGTCAATGTTTACCTTTTCAACGGGCTTTTCAACATGCGCCGCCATCTTGATTCTGTTATAGAAATCGCCATTCGACGGTGAATACCTGGCCTACTGTGCAAAGCATTGTGGGCCAGGGAACCAGGCTAGGACTGACAACGCCAAATTAATATCCCTCCGCCTGCGGCGGGGATAACTAGACTATGGTTGGCGTCGGCAAAGTGAAATTAAACCGTCTCATTTTAAAGCGTGGTATTTGTTATATGTTAAAATAAATGTCACCAAATGGATGTTAAAATGGATGGACCAAAAAATCACATAATACAAACTAGTGTTTCATATGGGAAGCCATAACCGTCAAAATGTGGATATTTACAAACCATTCAATGACAGGCCGTTTAATTCAACATGAAGTCATTTGATGACGTACATATTGATTCGATGCGACGTGTAAACTCTGTTCATTCGTTACAAAGAACGAATTCATTGAAAAGAACACACTGAATTTTATCATAAAGCCAATTATTAAGGGAAATAACCTGCAAGTAATGTGGCAAAAATTGACAGTGCTGCCGCCATCATACCGTTTCACTTTGCACGTAATGAAATCAGTTTCTGTCGAACGATTGGGTTTGCATTGCACCGACTTTGTTTTCGTCCGATTATTTTTCTTACCACCAGACTATTTGTGTTGTCGTTAAACTGATTCATATTGCATCATACTGATTTACTTTGCTGTGTATCACTTCACATTTTTCGACGAATCGTTTAATATTTCATCGTATCGACCTGTATGTTATTGTATTTCATTAGTTTTGTCAAATGGTTTGCCGTATTAATTCACTTTGTAACGAATGAACAGAGTTGTTTAAACGTCGCATCGAATCAATATGTACGTCATCAAATGACTTCAGGTTGAATTAACCGGCCTGTCATTGATTGGTTTGTAATTTACTAAATGTCCACATTTTGACGGTTATGGCGTGCCATAGTTTCACATTGGATCGCTTGCTTGAGATCTACACAATTCATATAGTAACGTTGTATTTACATGCAGGATTCACATATATTCATAGTAGTATTGGCCAGGTTACACAACTGTAGTGAATCCAGATAACACGTGTTAAAGTCCATATCGCAGTAAACGTATACATATACGTATGCACGTATACATATACGTATGCCATTCAATAGTCAGTTTAATTTTGTCTAGATCCTAGTTTGTAAAGACAGCAACTTGCGTTATAGTCTTTTGAAAGGCACTCCGATAGGTCGATATAGCGACTATCGTTCATTAGGTACGTCTGCTGTTGTGTATCCTTACGGTAGATGATTTCACACTGATCAACCGGCTGCAGCGAAGTCAGATGGTTGCAGAGAAGTCAGATGGCCGAAATTGTTAGAAGTTAATGGTGGGTTTAGTATTTTTGCTTTTTTTTGCGTATTTTGCTAAATTTTGGAAAATGATTAAAGGATTTTGAGCGGTACCGTAATTACATAAAAAAACATTATAAATATGCTTAAAAATCGATAATAAATATAAACAAATATTGTGTCTGTACACATTCCCCTTTAACTCAATAAAACAAAAAGCCGATTTAACGGAAGTCGACTCGCCAAAGGCGCAGCCATTTTACAGGATATGACGTCACGGTTCTAATCGGTTTATGCGCGCGCACTCTAACAATAAAAATGGCGGAAGTAAACAACATCGACGAAAGTCTCTCATCGGATGATAGCGATTATGATGAAATTTATGCAGAATGTAGCGTTAAATGGTGATCATGTTCAAGGCTATCGTTTTCAGCCACAAATTGACACCGACGAAGAAGCTGACAACTCAAATAGGACATCCGACAGCGATGACGATTTCAGTGAAAATGACGAACCCCACCCACCGCCGGACGACCGTTTACACGGCTTGGACTGGTGCTTGTGTAATAATTGCACACTTCAACCAACAGTGGAAGAAAACACGTGTTGTCGGGAAATCGGACAAATAATAAACATGGAGGAAAATGACAACATGGACAATTGTGTTTGTGTACAAGATCACCCAAAGTTTGCAATGATTTGCCTCGTCGGTGATGTGCTCCGTGTTGCGGCAATTACGGTGGCGTCTCTTTTCAGATGTCAAATGCCGAATCCTGTGACTAACAGGTAAATTTAATAGCTTCATTCGTATTTAGTGTTTATTTTCAGGTTTATAGAACGTCAACATATTTTAAAAAAAGAAAAATATTTATAAGCAGTGTATTAGCCAGCACGGCCGTTTTTCAGTGTATGGGGTAAAAAATAAAATTCTTCAAACTCTTACTTTCTCAATATTGTTATGTTTGTAGAAAGATGATCTTACATAGGCACCTTTTTCATCTTTATCTGTGAAAATAAATTACCCAAGGGACACTGTGTTAGCAAAATATTTTGCACACCTTGTTTGCATATTTGCCAACATAGAACTTTCTTGAATTTCTGCTAATACACTGTTTATAAGCCAATGTATTAGGCTAAAGTTTTGTGTGAATGGGTGTCACATGATTACCACACACTCCCAAATTAATAATATTAAGTACAAATGCTAAAGATAGCCATATACCATCCTATGGAGTTGACAATGAAAGCATAACGTTAAAAATATCACTAGCTCTATATAGTTGGATAACTAGCTCTTTTCTCATCATATTCAAGGTTTTACAGATTAACCGCATACAGACAGTTTTCACTGGGTCCATGGGAAGCTGGAACGCAGAAATAGAAAAGTCGTCCCGTCATGTGTTGTATCAAAGATACGATCCACCTACCCATTACTACCGGGTGAGCAGGATGACTTTGTTGGTGTTTTACCTGCATTTGAGTGACATTTATTGGTTCGCATTTAGTCGGTTGCCACATATGGGCAGTCATTAAAGTCAATGTATGTTGAATGCTAGTCTTGTTTTGATAACATAGTTGTACTCATTTAAAATAAAATGTTTTAAAGAAAGTAGTATCAGTCTATTTTTTTATGCTTAACGGCATTATGATTAACCCGCCAAATAATGGCAAAATTACACAACACAATTATTTATCCAAACCCTAACCAGTTGTTCAGGACATAAAATAATGTATATGTGCCTATTAAAAGTATAGGTTTATTCATGGATACATAAAATCCCCCACCGGAAGGAATATGCTTTAAATGAATTACGAGTTGGTAACTCTTAATTTGACGCTCCAGTTCTGGGGTTTGATCTGGCTGGTTAAAGCTGTTTATATTGTGCCTAAAGTCTGATTTCTCAAAATATGTAAGACATATATTTCTTGCATACCAGACAAGGATATCCGTCATTTTACCGGGACTAGATATTTCCCATCTCACCCTAGGGTCAAGATTAAATTCACACGCGCAACAACATCTGGTATGCAGGAAAACATGTAACACTTTAGTAGCTGGCGGTGTCAACGCACAACACGTCTCTGATATGCAAGAAATATATAAGAATATTTCATGGGTATCCGGTTCCGATAGGGAATTCCAATAAGCTCTCGGTATAAGTGTTTTAGTCGGAACATCGGCAGAGCCTCGGTTCCAATAAAAACACTTATACCTCGGGTTGGAATTCCCTATCTGAACCGGATACCAATGAAAGATTCTTATATAAGGTAGTTGTCAGTAGGTTTAGAAATGGTGTACACGTGTAAAATTTGGCTCTTGTTGGCGGGACTTTAAAGCAAAAGCATTGTATCATTATTATTGCATAGCAATAAGGATGCCTTATAATTATTTAGATGAGTGCTGCTTTAAAATACTTCCTAGACATTTGAAATGTTTGTGTACAGCTCACCAACACATTGACTAGGTTTTTTCAAGCCACCAAAGACTGGGAGAGAATACATAATATCGGACCCTGTTCAACTCTTACTATGGAATAGATTCCTATCCCTTTACTATGCTGGGAGGATAGACTGATAAACAGGACGTAACAGTTTATTTTTCTAAGGACACAACAACATAACCTAACGACTCGGGCTTGAACCCACATCCCTGGATTCTGAGTCGACCAGGCTATCTACGGCGGCTCATGATATGTGTTTACGAAGAAAAACTTTTCGTCAACGAATCTTGTCCTTGTAAATACCTTTAAGGTCAGATACCACTATTGATTTGGGGCTTCTGATTGGTTGAAAAAAGTATAGGGTCTATTAGGGCATATAGTCAGATTGTAAGGTAGATTCTGATTGGATTAAATTACCCAAATCATAACAAATCCCCATAAAACATCAAAATATTATGTTTCCATCATAAAACATGTTGATTTAGGATATTTTGACTGAAATTTGCATTTTTATGGATACAATTTTACTGAGAGTATATTTGCAAAAAGTAAAATTTCTTTACTGCCATTCTGGGGGTGGCCACCTTCAGTGAACTATTAAAGGCTGAAAGCATCAGATTATCCCCAATTTGCTGGTCATTTTTGAGTGTCTCTAAGATAGTTCTTTAAAAACAGTTAGGTTTTATCATCCGTTCCGATATAGGAATAGGGGTTGTAGGCCAAAAGGCTATAATGGAGACCTATGGGAAATGCAATAGTGGTATATGACCTAAAGCTAGATTCTGCATGTGGTAAAAGTGAAAGTAGACATACTTTTTTTCTAACACAATGATTTGAAAGTGTGAGAAATGTTGAATTATGTTGTATTTTGACTTTTCTTGTAACTTTTTAAATGATTTTTAAATATTTGAAAGTTTTATGATGCAATATAGGTAATTTAAATTCTTTTATTAGGGTTGTGGACACAAAATTAGCCATACCTGACACCTGGTATACACAATTGGCCTGTAATGCACCTATTTGACACAATTAAAGGTATATCTAGTAAGTTTATTAATTTATGAGGGCTTTGCATACATTTTTTTGGCAAAAATGTCAGAAAGCGACAAGCTGCGTCTGTCTGCTAAGATGTTGAAAAGGCGCTTATGTCTGTTTTGAAAAAGCTGTTGAGGTAAACTCTGACTCTGAGTTCATCGCGTCTTGACGGTTAGTGTTGATATGCAAATATGTTATGCGGTTTAATACATTTTACAAATTAAATAATTTATTTGGCAAAAAATATGACATTTTCTTTTTTTTTTAAAGTTTTTATCTACCCCACCCCCTTCATTTTAATGAATTTTCATGGATCTATACTGTCAACAGTGCTTCTTGGCTGCATGGCTGCATGAAAATGACCTTTAAAGGTGGCACAAACAATATCTAATAAAAAAATACATTAAATTGTACAATTACAGGCAATCTTGTGTAATGAGCATATTGTAAAACATGGCATGGCCTTAAAAATGGAGTTGGGGAGAATATTCTCAGAATTATTTTTTGTCATTTTTAAAGTGAAAAGTTGCATTTTCTTGATGGTTTCACATATATAAACTGCTGCATAATGTTAATTAATCCATTTGAAGGCAGAGTTTGAATATATACAAAAACAATGGCATTTTTAGGGTAAAATCTGCTATTTTGAGCCCTGAAAATCACAAATATCATTTTTCAGTAGAAATGATTTTCAAGAGAGCTTCAACTGGTTGAAAATCACATGTTATTGATGAAATCAATTCAAAATCACTTTATTTGAAACAAAAGATTGGAACGGTTGTCGAGATATGGCATTTTGAAGATTCTGGATTTACGCGTAAAAATCGCATGAATTTGACATCTGCCGAAGCCCTTTAAAGCCCTCATAATTTGTAGAAAAGATTTTTTTTCTAAAATCAAAAGACACAATTTTCCTCAGAATGAATGTATGAAACAATTTAGCCAGAAAAAACAAACTTCAGTTAGGTTTGAATGTCTATTTAGGTCAGATACCACTATTGATTTTGGGCTTCTGATTGGTTGAAAAAAGTATAGGGTCTATTAGGGCATATAGTCAGATTGTAAGGTATATTCTGATTGGATTAAATTACCCAAATCATAACAAATCCCCATAAAACATCAAAATATTATGTTTCCATCATAAAACATGTTGATTTAGGATATTTTGACTGAAATTTGCATTTTTATGGACACAATTTTACTGAGAGTATATTTGCAAAAAGTAAAATTTCTTTACTGCCATTCTGGGGGTGGCCACCTTCAGGGAACTATTAAAGGCTGAAAGCATCAGATTATCCCCAATTTGCTGGTCATTTTTGAGTGTCTCTAAGATAGTTCTTTAAAAACAGTTAGGTTTTATCATCCGTTCCGATATAGGAATAGGGGTTGTAGGCCAAAAGGCTATAATGGAGACCTATGGGAAATGCAATAGTGGTATATGACCTAAACCAACATGTTCAGTGCATATACTGTCCGGAGTATGAACATTTATCATACAAATTCAATATTGACGGACAGCATAGGCATATGGCTTACGTTTTTTTTTTGATGTTAAACCACATCATTATTTTAATGGACACCATTTATTTCCCAATTTTAATGTGACATTTACTAAACAAGTTTCATCTTTTTGGTATGGAATAATGTAAAAACAAATCCATTACGACTTGACGGAAATAAGTAAAACTAGGTTTATAAGTTGCAATTTATTTAATTCAACAATTTTATAAAAATATCCATTGTTTTTCTTTAAATACATTAAAGTGACACACAGCAATCTTGAAGGACCCTTTTTTATTTACTAGTATAGGTTGTAATATTTTTTACAGGTGTATATAAAAAATTCTCATGTAACATGATAAAATGTGATTTTCTACTAATTAAATTTTAAAGGAAGACAAACTAGCACTGCTGTGTGTCTCTTTAAAAAGGGCACGTTTTAACAATTATTCACTATTATATAGTCTACAGGCAAGTGACATTAGCAAAATGATTAACAAGAGGTCAATGACCTTGAAGCTCTACTGATAGATTTTTGATAGCCATATCAGTCGTGGGAACCTGTGAAGTGTTATGGAAATATGACCTCAGAGAAGTAGTCGTCACAAGTTTCCTCTAAATAAATCTATGTAAACAAAGACGGCCACTGGACATGGAATCAAAATTAATTTTGTTTAGGACCAACTAAATGTCATGCCAGTCATTTGAGTAAAGGTTCCAAATCAATACCACTTATGGCTTTTGAGAAGTAAAAAAAAACATTGTCAATGACACTTTTTCTGACTTGTTTTTGTTATAAATAAGACAATCGTGCTTATAAAAGGACACATGACAATCGCGATTTGTTTAAAACAAGAGCAGTTCTGTTCGTTTTTCTATATATAAATATGTATTGTTTATTTGTTTATTTGCAATTATTCGAATATTTCAAATAAAATTGTTTATACATATTAAAAGTTTCTGGAGAATAACCAAGAAAATCAAACTTTCAAATTTGGTATAATATTCAAGCAGGTTTTAGTCAAAATCATACAGATATGATGTGCTACCTTTTTATGATTGATATAGAACTGCAGTTTGCCACGTATCCCTTTAATAATTAAATTTATTAACAGACAACAAATATATGACGCTTGGCAAACCACTGCTGATATGCATTCTGTCAAGTTAAGACAATAAATGAGCACTATAAAGATTGTCTGGATGTTTCGATACAATACTTGAAAATATATTGATAAAACTTGTGGTGTCTGACCTTAAATGACTATTATAAACCAGCAAAAGATTGAGTTAAACAGTATCGATTACACTTCTATGGGTGAAAGATCAAGTACAAGTGAGGCAAAAAAGCATATAATCAGCTTACTGTGAGGTCAATAATGTGTTGCAGACACTGACGTCATTTACCGAAAACATTAAACAAACTCAAACATTTCATACACAACCGATCAATTTATAACATAATAAGCAGATTATTTACTTATGGGTTCGATTACAAGAGAAAAAAAAATTTACTCGATGGTAGGCATGTTTTACTTTTTCATTTACTCACATATTCCTGAAAAGAACCACAAGCCTATTATCTCGTGAAGGATTTCCCTATAATCGAATCCAGCAGTTAAATTTAACTCAATATAATTACAGTCTGGTTAAATATCATGTCCGACAGCTAAAAGTATTAATAACTTCTATGCCAGAATAAAAATCTGGTGGTTGAAGCTTGAAAAATATTGACATATGGCCAAGTCTCACCCGGCCGACAAGGATCTTATATTAGAAAAATATTTGTGTTAAGTTTGAAAGGGCACTTTTATTAGGCACAGCACTATCAACAATACTTAGCAACTAAATTGCACTAATTATTGTATCTCTTGACACAACAATTCCTTTATCAATAAATTAACTATATATATATATATATACACACAATTCAGTATTTGCAACAATACTGCACAATAGCTACCACTGTAGGCACATAAGTGTTATATATATTTTGATAAATATAGGCTGAACATTTGAAAGAACAATAGAAATAACCCAGAGAATTTAGCATCATGTTTTATAACTACTTCTGCTGTAGTCAATGGTTAAAACTTCATCCAAGGGAATGACTATTGATCCAAACAAAGCAGAGAACTATTGACCGATATGCAGGTGAGGTCAATAGTTCACTGCTGTTTGTCAATAGTCATTCTCGAGGATGAATAGTTTTAACCATTGACAGAAGCAGATTTCCTTTTTATTCCATGTCAGTGAGCGCTTATGGTCAATAACCGACCGACAGTAAAGCACTTGAATGATTTGGACGACACTAATGACTCGGCTTGAGAACTATTGACTCGCAAGTCTGGTTTAAACCGAAATGGACACGTGTGTAAGTCACTGGTTCATACCAATAACTTTCACACGACTGCTTTTTAGCTAATAAAAACTACGTATTTCAAATGATATATAATAATTGGTATAATTGTACATCATTTTATATACAAAGTTTCTATTGGCTGAAAAGCACTCACGTGAAAGTTATTAGTATGAACTAACTACTGACTTGAAAATGTGTTCAAACGGGTCTAGTCCGGTTTAACCCCAACTTGGGAGTCAATAGTACACGTCAGTGCGTATAGCACCCTGTATACATGTCCAAAGACTTGCAAAACCTATAAAATATTCAGAATAAACGCAAATAACGAACTGATATTCGCAATTGTAATTCAATTTACAGGATGGTTACCAATGATTTCAAGATAGCTTAAGGATTCCGCGTGAAGATCGACCTTGTATTACCGGAGTTACGGCCCCTTTTGTCAAAGTTAAAGTAGTTTGTGCGTCACCTCCCATTGTTTTCAACCGATTGTGTTGAAAGTTTGCATGATGCTTACCTATGGTGTCAGATATGCATATCGATTCCGACGTATTACCTGAATTACAGCCCTTTTTGTCAGGCTTTACGTTTTGCGCTGATTTCTTTGCAATGGGGACATCCATGTCCCATCAACACATTTCTAGGTATGTATGAGTTACTGGGACTGAGGTAAATGTTTAAACTCATCTCGTACAGTAAGGTGTGTTCCGAATAAAATATTTAAAAAACATAAAAGTTGTAAATTTTCATAAGATTTTGGAGGTCCAGGAAATTCAGATGTTTGAAAAGACGGATTTGCTGAACTAATTATGTTGTAAAAATAATGTAAAGCCGTTCGGGGATAAATGTTGTACAAAATTGAGCTCTGTCCATAGGTGGCAGTATCAGTGTTGAGAACTAAAAGACAATAAATTTTAACAAATAACATATATATATATATATATATATATATATATATATATATACAAATATACTTAGATAGATATATAGATATATATATAAGGGCGTGAAAATACATACATCTACAAAATAACTTTCAGATCTATATATATACGATTATAAACTGTAGCACTGTATAAATGTTTTTTTCCCCATCTACAATATATATATATATATTTACGTTTATTTTTTAATTATATATACATGTGTATGTTTAGTTGCCAACACTGATACTGCCACCCTGTGGTTCTGTCTGCGTGTCTGTTACATTCGTCGTATGATTTGACCTCACACTCTAATTTAAAAGTTGCGTCGACCTTACCCATTACTTTGTTTAATGGTACAGACTGCTTCAAACTTCATACACAAATGTGCAACCCATCCTCTTTTTCAAGAGTTTTGTATGAACCTTACAAAAACTCATTTAAAATCTGATTTCTTTATTTAATATGTGAGCAATTATCTTTTCTTTTTAAAAACAACAACAATACGTGTGGGTAAATTTCTAAGCGCGCGCCAATGGCTTAGTGGTAGAAGGCCTGCCCTGTATGAGTAAGATCGTATGTTTAATCCCCGGCCGGGTCACGCCAGAGACTTCATAAAAAGGGTACTAGTAGCTCCCTCGCCTGACAGCATATAACGCGTAGTGTGCTACGTATAATGTGTTTGGGTGGGTTATCATTTCCTGAGTCGACGTGGTGGTATTCCAGTCTGTCAGCATTATAAAGGTGAGCCGCACGCGCACGCATGCACATACGCACGCGCATACACGCACACGCGCACCCACACCAACAACCACACGCAAGCACGCACGCACGCACGAAAGCACGAACGCACGCACGCACACACACACACTTCAATATGTATGTTCTCCATACTATTTCAAAAATGAAACACATCGTTGGTTTCAAAGGACACTGGCTAAAACGAAATTTAATTGTTAGACATTGACTGTGTTCTAAGAACACTAACTGCAAGGTTACATATCATCCTTCAAGGACGAATGATGATCAAAACACTTCGCCGACTCTGTTTACTAATGCAGAGTGTGCAAATGTCTTGCACATTATCTAAAATGTCAACTAAAAAATGTTAATATTCAAACTCTATCATTATAGTGATAATTTTACGATATTTTATGCAAAATATCCCGATGTCAACGACTGCCTTCTAATTAATTCGGTAACCCGACTTTAGCGCCATCCCGATACGACTGCAACGACTGCCAAATGTCCTTCATCTCGTTCAAAGAATTGGTAATATCTACTTTACTACTGGGTGGTCAACTCTGAAATGTCACAATTGCTCTCTCCAATGGTTATATATTTAATCGGTATCGTGAAAAAAAAACTGAACGATGTGAAAAGGGGCGAGTTTTGGCTTGAAAGTGTGTAAATTGTGCTTCTTGTGTAAACCTTCGTAAGTTTACAGACAATAACTCGTCTATTTGCCTCTAATATGGACTAAAAACGTATTGACATAATCTGCAAACATATCTCAACATACTAGCATACTAAATGTTTGTAATATCAATCAATATGTATAGCTATAAGTAAAATAAAAATACCTACCGTTTCGTCATCGCGTAAAAACCGGAACCGATTTGAAACAACGCCCGACTTGGTAATTGCCGGTTATACGGTGTGTCTTATGTTGATAAAAATTGAGATTGAGATATAATAATGTCTAAAGGATCTTACATGAGTGCCTGTTTCATACTGAATTTATTGAACGAGTTGGATAAAAGTATATGACGCGAGGCTGTGTCAAGCATCATATCAATTTTATCCAACGAGTTTTATAAATTCAATATTAAATAGACACGAATGAGAGATTCTATTTATTACTTAACTCCAAAAAAGCATCATAAGGAACATTTGTTGTTGCAGCTCCATTGTAACTTCCTATAACGTCGTTGTATGATGACGTCATATATGTGTATGATGGCGTCGTTTGTTGACTACTGTAGGTCTTCTCCGTACGCTACCGAATAACGGAACAACCTCGTTGATTTCCGTAATACGGTATTTTAAACGGTTACAGAAATAGACGAGGCAATTCCGTTGTACACCGAGGTGAACGCTGATTCGACCTTTATTTGCATATTTATTTCACTCGTGTAATATGATAAATATATCATGGTTTTATTACATTCCCACACCGCAATTTATGTGATATATACATATCGCGGAAGAAAAATATTCCTCCAAGAAGAGTTCATGCGTGTGTTTACTTTTTGAAAATGATGTCACATGTTAGGGTCATTGAATGAAATAACGTTAATAAAGATATGCTATTATGGTTCGTATTTTTGTTCTTGTATTGACGAAAATAAAATGCTTTTTTTTCCGAGATGTTTGTTGAAATGTAAAGTGTCAGTTTCTGCAAATTATGTCATACAAACGCATTAATTTGTTGCTACCGTGTTTACTAGACAGTTTTATTATGGATTCTTAATAGTTTGCTCTTCTCCATTGACAAACCCTAATGGCCGCATTAATTGACACTGGCGCATGAATAAGTCTTCACCGGTAACTAAATACATGTGTAGGTAATCGATACTGTTATATTTTGTTCGTGCATTATCAATGGAGAAAAATGTGAAAAAGACCTAATGCAAAGACCCATATTAGCATGAAAGTATTTCCACAGTAGGTAATTTCTTTACGACTAGATATATTAGATCAAATGCTTGAATGGTAGGCTAAAGCAAAATAATAAGATCATAGACAATGTATCAGTTTGTATTGTTGCCTGACTGTCGAACATGACGTCATAATATACTCATAATAACAAAATATGGTGATCTTATTCAGTATCATTTGATGTTTTGTTTAGTGGCTAGAGAATGCTTGCAATGTATATATTAATTAATTAGGATTGGGTTGACATGGATTGTGTTGTACATAACATGTCTGTAAATTTTGAGGCTACCAACTATGGCTATATATAATTATAATCTCTAAAAAATAGTATAAGTGTATTTTTTCTTAATCAAATGTATAAAAATATAACACATGTATTTTCCACCGATTACCAAACAAACTACACGATCTATAGAAATGACTCTCGATAGCCCGGATGACAGCATTAGCGTGGTCTGGTATTGATGTTTACAAGTTTACAAGTTTACATCTCAAGGCCCATATGGGCATAACAGTTAACAAACTAGAAATGAACATACGACAGAGCATGGTTAAAAAACATCAATAAAAAACTAAAACACATAAAACTACAAATTGGTTTGAAAACACAATAAACTACACAATAGCTATTCTAAATAGTAATAATGAGAGGAATGTATTAAGGAAGATGGTTCATTTAAATTGCAGCATAATTTATTTAACAAAACTTGATAATTTTATCAAAGTAGTTCTATCAGTATTAGACATACGCTTCTGACATTTTAGAACATGTGGGTTACTATAAATGGGATCTATGTTTTTTTCTCTTTGAGTTTTCAAAAAAGTACAGTTGAAAAGATAATGAAATTCGTCACATCTCATATTTATCACACAGTATACAAAGTCTATTATGTCTATCAATATTATACAAGCGTTCTTGGTGAGAGTAAAGTGGAGATGACGGCGAAACCTCACGTGTCCGGATGTGACAGAAAGTAGACATAAACATCTTAAAGTAACATTCAAGGACGACAGTCAACCACAAACACACGCAGAAACAAACAACAACTATAAAGAGGAATAAAAGGCAAGATAAGACATCACAAACACAAAAGGGTTGACAATAGGGCTATCGCCTTAGAACGGTCAGTGGCAAAAAGAGTGTTTAAACCAGAATTTAGTGTGCACCAAACCTCACTCTTACCCTAGTGTCGTCCCAATAAACGGGACAATGTAAATAAAGATATCCCTAAGTTGTCTGTACATAGTTACTTAAAACCTAGCATTGTTTTGTTGAGACTTTGCCGTAATTATGTTTATAAACAGATTGCTGGTATTTATTTGGGTATTAATGTGCACCTCGTTTGGTTTCTACTTCAAACGGATACGAATCTACTAGCTTCGAATACCAAGCTAAATAGAAAAGATATAAGTTACACCCCTCGAACAATTAGCCAACCTAATATATACATATATATTAACAAATGTATATATAAACAAGTTAGTATTCCATATAATATTTATGAAACTCGTCATGAATTATTTTAATCTGAAATAGCCTTTTGGAGAGTTAAAATTCAAAAATAATTCATAACGAGTTTAAGATCTATTTTATCACATGGCATTACAGTCAACAGTAGGAGGTGAGGGGCAAGTGATTTCAAGTCAGAAACTCTAACCACTCTGCGAAGGACGCCTCGCCACCGTTATGGAAGGTGTTAAGGAGGTACATGTCTCATATGTTCCGCCTCGTTCTCCTTTTTCCTTAGGCTCAATAGTCACTCCCTCTGATAAATAATTGATATAAAAAGTAAACATAAAGGTCGAACAGTAAATTTAGCATTCAAGGACCAGTTAACCAAAAACACGAATATAAACAAACAATACTTACAATAATGAATAAAAGGCATGATATGACATCACAAACATAAAAGGGTCGACAATAGGGCTACCGCCTTGGAACGGTCAGTGGAAAAATATACCACCGGGGGTTTATACCAGGTTCTATGTGTACCAAACGTCACTCTTACCCTTATAATCACTGATTTCTAAAGAACTAAATAGTTATATATCATAAAATATAAGCGTTTTTCATTGGCCTAAAATCAGTCACGTGTGATTAATAGTTCTGGCCCTTCTGATGGGAATATGTCAACCGTGCAATAGTTAATTCCGTAACCGTGCACTTGTACATTTAGCGTGCAATAGTTCATCAGTGTCATTGAAGCACACTTTTTCATACAGCAAAGAGTCACGTGACCGTACGATGATTCTGTACCCGTGCAATGGTAAATTTAGCGTGGAATAATTCATCTATGTAATTAGCGCGTTTTCTTTCTCAAAAGAAAACACATACTATTTGTTAACATGGCTTTACACAATTAAAATGTCCAATTCAGTTTTATAACACATCAACTGAAATCAATATAATAAAGCAAATATGTAATTCTTAATATCTAAGAATATATAATAAAATATTAATTCCTTAGAAGTCAATTAGTTACATGTAGAACTATTTTTCCGTAAATAAAAGTTTTGCAATGTATTGTTTTTATTTGATATTCTCCAGCTATGATACTTTGTCTAATACGTTGAAGGCAATAAATAATGTCTTATTCAAATGTGTCAAAATATTATTTGTGAGCTTGTCGAAATACTGTGCATATTAAGAAGGAATAATACGGTATATAGTTCAACAATCATCGTGTCTAACAGTCTTGGGTTCACAAATGTGACGCGGTAAGTGTCAATAAAATTCAACTGGAGTGACCTTTACAATACTTTCTATGTGCTTATTGTAACACCCGTCTACATATAAATCAATGCTCAGTTGATATCTGACAGATGTGTTTCCGTTAAACGTAGTATTTAAAATATGCGAAATAGGCCCTAATATGTTTTGTTGTTGTTTGTTTCTTCTGATCTATCTTTTTACATTTAATGCACGTGTGAATGACTGCGACTTTTCGTTATTGGTAAAGGAATGAAATCACCAGACAAAATAACAAGTAAAACGTTGGTTGTTTTAGTACATCGAGCTGTTATGTTGCAGGTTTATTTCATTGTTAAATAGTTTGGCAATATTTGTAACTACATGTTGTGGAATTAAAAAAGTTTAAAATAATATATAATCAAACGTATCCCAAGCGTTTTGCACTTTTGTCAAAATGTTTTGTTGGGATTTACACATTTTATTTCATTTTAATCTGAAATTTGACATTGTGATACTCTCAAAGCGGATTAAAGGATTAACCTTCGACTTTTACGGTAACGGTTACTCTGGTGGAGTAGCTTTTAGTTATACAAAAAAGAGTATGATAATGGATCTTTGGAATCGGCCGAGCACGACACAAACGAAATATTGCAGTCTCGGAAAGATTACAAATGTATAAGTCTGCAACTCGATTACAAGATCTAGAAACACGAATCAGTCGAGAAACATGTACCTCATAAGAAGTTTGGGGACATCTCCACGTCATAGTAGGGATCATTAATAATGTCAAAATTAAATGAATGAATGAATGGTGTTTTACGGCACGTCGACACATAAATAGGTCATATTGTGCGCAAAATCCGACGAAAGATGAAGAAATTAAGTAGTAAATAAAAATGAATGCAAATATATAAAGATAAAACTATTAAAAAATAAGGTATGATATGGTAGTATTATAAACTATATTTGTAAACTTGTAAATCAACAAATGCCCGTGAACGAGTATATAAACAAGTAAATATATATAAGAACACATTATAATGATTTATATAGTCTGATTTCTTTTAGAAAATCTAAAACAAGACTAAAATCTATAGTATCAAATAACTCTTTCATAGTATTAACATTGTAGTACCTTTGGCGCATAGAATTAAAGTATACACATTCCAAAAAGTCGTGTTTGACCGTTAACGGTGCAAAGCAGGGTATATATTCTGGTAATTGCTCAGCTGAAATTGAAATTGTCATTTATTTAAGAAATGACGACTTACCCAATGCAAATAAACTCAAAATTATAAAGTAGTAATAGCATTTGTTTTTTAAATAAATGATATATAAGTTTTCCCATCAAAAGTGTAGGGAACCTAAAACGCCTCAAAATCATTGCTCATGAAATGGTAATAGCATGATGTATATATACATGTATATATTGCATATTTTTTTAAATCTCAACCGGAAAACCTGAATATATAGTTTATAATGAGATTTGATTTAAACATGTGTTATTGCCATATATGTACAGGAACAATACAATCTAAGGAGATGAATTTATATAAGTTTTCAAAGAAAGCTTGTTTTCAAATCTTGTACATGTAATATTGAAACATTGTTCATCACCTTCCTGAATAAATACTGTTTAAACCAATGCAGTCGAGTCGGACCACAAGTGCTACCCACTTTAGTTACGACTCTTCCCTAAAATGGAGTTTTAACAAATATAATGAATGGCAATTGCTATTAACAAGTATCAATACGCTGGATTAACTGCAACATGATATGTAGTAGAACATGTTAACATTATAAGAAAATAGAAATAAAAATAAAGTAGAACATGTAGAAGTGGAAGAAAGAATAATGCAACACACGTGAAATGGCTCGGGTTGATCAGAACAGATACAATTTAATGGCAAACCTAAGTAAATCGATGACTCTAATAAGGTTTTGAACAGAATTAAAAATCAAACCATTTTCTTGTGTTGTAAGACCTAACCTTCCAAACAATAATGTATTTGAGCTTAAAGGATGAAAAGAACGTGTTGATTGGAAGAGTTCGAGCCTTTCAACATTCAACTGTATACATTCAAAGAAGAAATGAATTGCATTGACGCGATTCGAGTAAAATAATTTTGAAAAATATCTTTATTGAGATTACTTCATGGATTTCCTAGCATGCATAACCATGATAACAGATAAAAAAAAACGTGCACCAGATAAGTAAAAACTAGGACAATTTGAACTCGTAAACATTGTTTGCATAAGCTGACCTTTGAATATGTTTAATGAGCCTGAATTACTAATATCTTACAGCAAATCATTCCAGAGTTTCATAGCTGATGGAATAAATTAATTCATAAAAATAAATGTTCTAACTGAAGTCTGCGAGAATTTTCTGCATTCCTGGGGATATATGGAGTCTCTTCCAATACGGTTCTTGGAAGTAGATTTGCCAGGTATACAGGCACTGTTCCGTTTTTCATTTTATATACAACATAAATGTTTTGGAACTTACGCCGTTCTGATAACGTTAGCCACCTATTTCATTCAATAAATTAACAATAGATACCGAATGGGTAAGACCGATCACAATACGCGCAGCTTCATATTGTATATTTTCAAGTTTATTTGTTTCATATTCGCTGCAGCCATCCCAAACAATAGCAGAATATTTTAAGATTGGACGGTCATACGAAAAATAAATTTGATTTAATGCCTAACGACTTAGTGTAAATTTCAAAAGTCGCATAGTTCCAATGAGTTTGAAAACCGAAAGAGAATTGAATTGAATTGAATGTTGTTTAACGGCTCATCAACACAGTATAGGTTATTTAGAGCCGCCCCAGAGAGAGGGGAAGGATACATAGGAATCCGGGAACCTGCCCTACTCTTATTATCGAATAGATTCCTATGGTTCTTTAACGTGCTCGGAGGATAGACCGATACACGGGACCGCCCGGTTTACGTCCCCATCCGACGGACGAGGCTAAGGTAAAGTGTCTAGCCCAAGAACACACCGACGGAACTCAGTGGCACCACGGAGGACTGAACCCGGGGCCTCCGGTTACAAATCTGTCAGGATGGCCGAGTGGTCTAAGGCGCCAGAATCAATGTAATACCGAAAGAGAGATATTATCGATATGCATATGCCATTTGCCTTCATGACTCAAAGTAAGGCCTAAATGTTTTTGGTGTTCAACAAACGACAACTGGGTGTTATCTAAAATAAGATTAGGTCGACGCTGTTTCAAAAAACAATGCCTCAGATTTACTGGCGTTTAACTGAACTAACCATGTTTTGACCATGTTTTTGTTGTTCAAATTAAGTTAACCAGTAGGCCTTATTGCCTACTGACCGTTCCAAGTCGGTAACCCTGTCTTCACCACCCTTTCTGTTGTTTTTTGTCTCTTTCATTGTAGTTTCTAGTCCTTGTTTGCAGTACAGTGCGGACCTACGATGCCATTGCGTTCGGACACTGTGGTTTCTATAGGACCCTATACATCATATTATAATACCCTCCATATCATTAATTTTTGAAGTGGAGTACAGAGCCTTCAGGAACGCCCGCGGTTATGTTTTTGAGTTCAAAATACGCGTTTCCGACAAACACATGTTGCCTTCTATTACAAAGATAACTTTCAATCCAAGAACGTAATTCACCATGAACTACATTTGGCTTAAGTTTAAATAAAAGCGCGTTTTGCCATACCCTATCGAATTCTCTAGAGATATCTGCGAATACAATACACGTATATTGTTTGGCGTCAAAAGCATAACAAATATGGTGATATATAAATAAGTTGATGAACTGTCGAATGGCTTGTGAGAAAACCAGATTAATTTTTAAAAGAATATGTTATTAATATGTAAATGGTTAGAAATAAACTTATAAACGACCCGTTCAAAAGCTTTCCCTACACAGCTTAGCAGCGAGATCGGTCTATGATTAGTGGAAATATATGTACTAAGACCTCTTTTGAAAAGTGGCATAACGTTTGCAAGTTTCCAAATGTCCGGAAAATAACATGAGATATAATGAGATATCACTACTATTATAGGTAGTAAAAAGCGTGTGATGGTGTCAAAATGCACAATTGTCGGACACTTTTATCATGTTTAATGCTTTGTAAAAGTGCCCTCTGGAGTGAATCTAAAGGGGAGGACAATCCGCATAACTGTTACTTCGTAATATGTACTTTCAGCTGATAACGACACTGACATAGACTTGAATAGATCATTAGATTATACTTATATTTACAGGTATCCTGGTAGAGATATAAGCCTATATAGAGACATTGATTTACAAATAAATTTACAGTTATCTACACATTATAAATGACACTAATAATTGGATATAAAAATCGAACAGGAAAAGTAACATTCAAGGACAACAGTCAACCACAAACACACACAGAAACACAGAACAACTTTAAATATGAATAAAAGGCCAAATAAGACATCACAAACACAAAAAGGGTTGACAATAGGGATACCGCCTTGGAACGGTCGTGACAAAAAAGGCCGTTGGGGTGTAAACCAGGTTTTTGAGTGCACCAAAGAAATATAAAAAGATCGGACAGGTAAAGTAGCATTAAAGGAGGACAGTCAACCACAAATCACAGAAACAAACACGCAAACAGACAAACAAGAAGGCAAAAGTAATAATAAATGCAACCGACATCACAAACACAAAAGGGTTGACAATAGGTCTACCGCCTTTGAACGGTCAGTGGCAAAGTAGGCCACTGGGGGTTTAAACCGGTTCTAAGACTTACCCTACTGTCATCCCATTAAAACAGGACAGTGTAAAAAAAATAAAGAAATCCCCGCCATGATCTAATCTCTAACCAACAAGGCAGCATCAATAGGCAATATAAGTAAAACGCAAATATGATCGTGTAAATATAATACAAAAAACAATAGCCTAGAAAGCCACAATGAAGGTACTCATTGACTTTGCAGAAGTCAGAGCAACAAGGGAATAAACTATTAAGGGCACGACAAGAAAGATCATAGACAAACATCAAACGCCACCGTCCCAATGGGCTTTAGGTAGGCGTCATCATAGGGTCCACAGCCTGTCCTGTCATCGTACAATTAAAGAGGAAATAATAGTGGCGAACTGTAAAAGGGTCCACCACCAAGCATGCAGTACGTTGCAAAATGATAGGGTCACTGAATAGCTTTTTAGTTATACAAACATTACGAATATTAAAGTCCTTAACTCAGGTACAAGTTCTTGAAAAACAAATAAGTTGAGACATATACACCCCATAAGATGTTGCTCTGGGAACATTCCCACCCAAGTGGGGATAATTAACAATGTAAAAATTAAACTCATCTCTCTTGTCATAGATTTTGCTAATTATTTCACCATTTTTAATCGAGAGACCTAAATCAAGAAAAGAAGCGTTATTATCAGATATATAAGCTTTGTTAAGCTGAAGTTCTTTAGGATACATATTATTAACCATAGTTGGAAAGAAAGGGTTGTCAATGTTCAATATGTCATCCGGATACCGGTAGGTGTCATTAAAGGCTTCAATAACATCTGCCTGGGTATCTGGTGAAAGACTCAACATGAAATCTCTTTCATAGCAAAATAAAAACAAATCTGCGACAACTGGTGAACAGTTCGTACCCATAGGGATACGAACAATTTGTCTATAAACGGTGGTTCCATACCTGACGAAAATTTTATCTAGTAGGAAGATGAGTGCTTCAAAAACTTCATAGCAAGTCCACATAGTAAAATTGTCTAAAGTGCCGTTAGTAAAAAGCGCTTTAATATTATAACATGCCAAAAATGTAGTATTTTCTCTAGCGAATGTTTTTTGAATAAGAGAAATTAGCTTCACACTTACCCTACTGTCATCCCAATAAAACGGGAATAAAACGGTGTAAATAAAGAAATCCCCACCATGCACTCTTCTCTAACCAATAAGTCAGCATTATTAAGCAATATAAGTAAAACACAAAGATACTCAAAGACTTGCCAGAGCAACACGAAAACAAACCATTGAGGGCACGACAAGACAAGATTGCAGACATATATCAAACGTCACCGTCCTTTTGGGCTTTAGGTAGACGTTATCATAGGGTCCACAGCCTATCCGGTCATCGCACAATTAAAGAGGAAAGCATAGTGGTGAACTGTAGATGGGTCCACCACCAAGCGTGCAGTGCATTGCAAATGTTAGGGTTATAACCTCTTTTGATAAACCTTTTAACAAGTTTAACAAAGAGAGTATGAAAGTGATCATGACCAAGGATCTTAGTAGTACGAAGTTTGTAAATCACCATATAAATCAGGTTGTGATAATCCTTGTCGCAGAAGAGTTCTTAAATTACTTTGATACTTGGAAAGAGGATCAGGGTTACGATAATAAAATGTTTGCAAAGGTTTTACGAAGTTAATGGTAACGGTAACCCTGATGCAGTAGCGTTTTAGTTATACAAAGATTACGAATATTAAAGTCCTCAACTCGAGTACAAGCTTTAGAAAAACGAATAAGTTGGGACACATAGACCCCATAATAATTGCTCGGGGAACATCCCGATCTAAATGGGGATAATTAACAATATCAAAATTAAAGTCATCTCTCTTTTCATATATTTTGCTAATTATTTCACCATTTTCAATGGAGATATGGGGTAAATCGAGTTCTGTAATTCCTAGCTTTAGTACTATCATTGTTCCAAGTTTCATTTCATTCCCTTAATACCTTTCAGTATCATTGTCCAGAAACGAATAAATACCGTTTATTGTGTATGTTAAAAAAGGGTAAAGCGGAGCTAATTATATACATACTCAAGGCAGAGTTACGGGTCTCTGCACTTCCTTTATTTTCCCTCTATCATACAGCTAACTTTCATTTCATTTCGTTTAATACTTGTATGGTATCCTCCTGACAAGCATACTGTATAATGTTCACTGTACTGTCCTTGTGCTTCCTTTCAATACCTTTTGAGTTATGCTCCAGAAGATTTAAAGACTAGATTTTTAAAAAAGTAGATAATTCAAAAATTACCAAGGCTAGAGTTATGATTCCTGTGCACTGCACTCCGTCCTGATCATTCACACAAACTTTTATAAAGATATCTTCAATATAAGATTTTTCAAAGGGAGATAATTCAAAAAGTAGTGAATGTAGAGTTATGCTTTTTGCACTTTGCTTTTCCTCTCATTGCACTTTATCATTGTTTCATTTGATATTTTTAGTTTGATATTTAAGTGTGACGGACAGACAGGCGGACAAAGAGGCGACAATATGCTCCCTAAATTATTTTGGGGAGCATAACAAGAGGGACATGATGGCCCTGTAATGCTCACCGGACTACATATTGACCAATACAACATGAGTATTAATTATGGTACACTATATTAGAAACGGTTCCGCCCCTTGGAAGCCAGTTATTTTTTAATAAAAATGCTATTATCTATTTTAGTCAAGGCCCATCCAAACAACATTTGTGTGAAATTATTTTAAAATTGGGCCAGTGGTTCCAGATTGGTTCTGCGTGGATCCACTTCATTTTAGCCAGTTTCGTAGAGGACAATCGTTTAATCATTCCTTTCATGAAAGTTGACCTAGTGGTTTCAAAAAATATAGCGTTTGAAGCAATTTTGGACGACGACGACGATGACGGATGAAGGGTTGTCACAAAAGCTCACACTTGACCACAAGCTAAAAGAAGGTAACTGTTTTCATTTAAGAACAACTAAACATTTGAAATAAGATTATCGAACCTAACTATTGTCAACCCTTTTGTGTTTGTGATGTCTTATTTGACCTTTTAGTCACCTTTAAGTGTATTCTTTGTTTCTGTGTGTGTTTGTGGTTGACTGTCTCCTTGAATTCTGCTTTTCCTGTTCGATTTTTATATCTATATTGGACTTGAATCAATAGCAATACATACAAACAACCCTAACCAATTCTGAACTACTGTTTTCTTTAACATATCAAACAAGAGCTGTCGATGTCAATGGACAGCGGATTCATATACTGTAAAAAGAGTTTTACACACAAGAATTTGTAGTATACAGTATAAGACAAATTTCAAATGTCAATGACAGGAAGCAACCGAACATAATTTTGCCAATTCTTTTTTATGTTAACATCTTTTCCAATTATCCTATGAAGTTTGAAAGATATCCAATTTAAGGTGTATGAGGAGTCTGACACACACGATTTTGCTCACGGACGGAGGGACGGACAGACGCCCAGTGCCATCTCATAAAACACCCTTCGGGCGTATAAAAAAGAAATAATTCTAAATCTAGTCAAGCAATAGTTATGGGAATTGTGTGCATAAATTGCGGCCTATCATGGGAAACATGTGTGCAATACTTATATTGCCTATTAATGCTGCCTTGTTGGTTAGAGAATAGTTCATGGCGGGGATTTCTTTATTTACACTGTCCCGTTTTCTTGGGTTGGCAGTAGAGTAAGTGTGAGGTTTGGTGCACCCTAGAACCTGGTTTAAACCCACAGCAGCCTTTTTTTGCCACTGACTGTTTGTTCCAAGGCGGTAGCGCTATTGTCAACCCTTTTGTGTTTGTGATGTCTTATTTGGCGTTTTATTCATCTTTCAATTTGTTCTTTGTTTCTGTGTGGGTTTGTGGTTGACTGTCGTCCTGTTCAATTTTTGTATCTATAGTTCCACTGGTTTTAAATTGATTAATTTTCTGTCCAAGAGCGGACGCCGACACCGGTGTGAGTAGGATAGGTCTCCTAAGTCTTGGAATAGTCGGTCTAAAAATGAAACAATTTAAAACAAAGTTAGAAATAGATTTTCTTTTTCATCCAATAAACACCAAGCATATGAAATAAGATTGTTGAGCCTAACTTTGACTTAATTCAATAGCAATACATATAAACATTCCTAACCAATTCAGACATACTGTTTTCTTTTACATACACAGCAATAAAATAATGGATAACAACAGTACCAGAAAACAGTAGACAAATGTTTCATTTAGAATTATAGAATCCTATAAAAACAACTACTTTATCCTTATAATGTTTATCACAGCAATTTAAGGCATGCCGCATACAATATGCCTCACTGTTGGAAATGAAATAAAACCGTGCAGATATTTTGCATTTACAAGCACCTGAATATCTGAATAATGGGAGGTGGTCAAACATTTCACGAATACTTATTTTGACTGGAACAATTCTTTATAAAAAATCTCGAAAACTACTACAATATACATATAATTTATTAGGGACATTTTTGTCTGAAATATTGTACTGTTTTTTTAATATTTCAGTATTTTATTTCTTTCAATACATATATGAAAAAAACAAGATATGGTTTATGACAGTACAACAGTTACATATACATGAATGTAATCATTGAATAACACAAAACAGTCATATTATCTATGACCTATAATTTTAATTGCATATATTGTCTAAATATATGTTCAAGAAAGTGCCTAGGAAGTTTGAACAAATTCTGTTATTAGGAACATAACACAAAAGGAAAATATACCATTTCTATATAATTTCATGCAAAACTTGGCCTTTTAGCATAGGGGTAGGGTTTCAAAAACAAATTCTACACAAGCATGGGGACCTATCATTTTTATTGCACATTTTGTTTTTATATATGTTAAACTATGTGCTTAGAAAGTTTAACTAATTCTATTATTGTGAACATACAAAAATAAAGGAAATTGTATCATTATGGGCTAATTTGTGCATAAATTGTGGTAATGGTCTCAACAGATTTTGTAAAAAAATATAGGTTTTACATAAAGATGAGCTTTAAATGTTATTGTAATTAAATGTTCTTTACTTTAATACAATTTTAGCAGAATTGTGACCAATGAATAAATTATTAGACTTCAAAAATGTCTTATTTAGCAATTTCATGGACTTGTTCAACTTTTTGGACAGATTGACATGACGGTGGCATTACAAATTATTTTTAAAATTTTAACAATCATGGTGACTTACCATTATTTTTGCCTTTTCTGTCTACATGGTCTATATATATAACAGACTTACTGTACAAAAAGTTTAAAGAAAATCTGTTATGCAGACAAAACTATAGAAAATGTCTTTAAAGTGTCATTTTACATACATACATTCCGAGAAATAAGTTGCATCAATTGTCAGAGGCTAGAAAGTAATGGAAATTAAGTAAGGAAACGAAAGAGAGAGAGCGAGAGAGAGAGAGCGCATTTATTACCGAATACTGTCAATTTTCTGTATTTAATCGTAAAACGTCCCATTTTTTTGAGTGATATTCCAATTTATCTTTTGAACTGGCTATATGTTCAATTTTTTGTACGTATGTGATGAATGATGTAAAACTGTTATTCTACTGTTGCAACACATATACATGTACATATATACATGTACAATTCTACAATCCCATTGAAATGTAAGTACCCATAATTCCATAATCCAGCGCAACTCCAATTGCTTTTTTGAGAGGGATGTATAGGTAATTGGAAAAACATGTGGCGCAACCAGTTTACTTTTCCATCAGACATTAAACGTTACTGTCCTAACTCTCTGATTTTGCAGTATGTGCATCAGATTAATAAGACGTTGGTGCCAAAATACGCCCGTTTAGAATGATGCTGGAAGCTACAGTGGTATCATTACATTTTGCATGGTTCAATTTTCGCCAGTTTCTCAGGACTTTTCTAGTCTGTACGAATCCTAGTGTAATATTAATTTCTGATAATAAAGAATAAAGGGGACATAATGGTAAGTTATTGCACACAATATTAAAGCAATGGGAGCCAAAGTGAAGGTAATACAGGTATATGATATAAAATGTATATAAGTGAAATAATCAAGGGTCCATAACTCTAGCAAACAGTATCGAACTGAAAGGTCAAAGCCACGTTCACAACTACCTATCATGGAGAGTCATCAAACCAAATATCAAAGCGATCAATAAAATACAGGCACATCAAAAACATACAAATAGCAAAAAATGTGAAAATGAAAGTAACATTAGGCACAGATGGAGACAGTTTTGAAAATCAGTCATTAGTAATAATGTTTTAATAATTTCTCTATTTTGTATGTGTTCAGAATAAGATGATTACCAACTATAGACAGTCGCCATCTGATGTACATTTGCTTTCGAAATATGCATTTGCCTCTTATCAAATAATGAGTAATGTTATACTGTTTGAGAATACTTGAGAAGGTATTTTGTAATCAATTCAAAACGAATATTCCTTTGTTTGATGTTTGTTTGATAAAATATGTTACTGAACGTTTCTACTTATGTATTAAGACTTACTGCTCTGGCTTCTGCCAAGTCATTGAGTACCTTCATTGTGGCTTTCTAGGCTATTGTTTTTTTGTATTACATTTACACGTGCATATTTGTGTTTTACTTATATTGCCTATTGATGCTGCCTTGTTGGTTAGAGTTTAGATCATGGCGGGGATTTCTTTATTTACACTGTCCTGTTTTAATGGGATGAAGTAGGGTAAGTGTGAGGTTTGGTGCACCCTGGAACCGGTTTAAACCCCCAGTGGCCTACTTTGCCACTGACCGTTCCAAGGCTGTATCCCTATTGTCAACCCTTTTGTGTTTGTGATGTCGTTTGCATTTTTTATTACTTTTGCCTTTTCGTTTGTCTGTTTGCGTGTTTGTTTTTGTGTTTTGTGGTTGACTGTCGTCCTTGAATGCTGCTTTCCCTGTCCGATAATTTTTATCCTTTTTTGAGTATGAGGTATACTGACTAGGGACTTAGCAGTTACGACTTAGGTATAATGTCTTGGGACTAAAGACTTCGGTATATTGATTAGACACTTAGGCTTTTGGTTAACATCCTTGTGATAAAGTCCTCTGGTTACAATCATCAACAATTCACTTGAAATGTTGACCATCTGTGACATCTTTTGTAGGGCATGTATTTAACAACCATTCTCTCAGACGAATCTTCACAACCCTCTTCATCGTTGCAGTGCACTTCCCAGATGGACGCTTCAGCAAACATTTAACATGCCATTCCCAAGACATCTGAACAAGAAGATTCTTAAGCACTTTTATTATCTACTAAGATCTCCGGGGCTTGGAAAATTGGCTTACCAGGTTGCATATCCTGGGCGTAGGTGGTGACAGTGGGATTCATTGTTTGCCATTTTAATATACCCATATCACACAATGTAACCGTTTCCAAACTGTGTGTAAGCCTTTAGGACAATGTTTTGAGGTTTGATGTCTCGGTGTAATATGACAGGACTATTATTGTGTAGGTATGTCACAGCTTGTGTGATTTTTTCTGCAACGACACATTTCTCAGAAATAGACATTGTTTTGCACTGTTCCCCAAACAGAATGTCATCTAAGTTGAATCCCTCAATAAACTCAGACACAATATGCAAACCATTTGTATGTATATAATAGGCCATAAACAAAACACTGTTAGGATGGCGAATTTTACCTAGCACCTGCACTTCCCTTCCCAGGGTCTTCTGCACTAATTTCATTCTTATTATTCGTACGATGGTCATTAGATGATTCAGGTCATACTTATCTGACAGAGGTCAGTTGGTACTTCTTCTTCCCATGCCAATATTACTTGTGGTGTTCCTCAGTGGTTTATCCTGGGGCCACTTTTATTCCTAATGTATGTTAATGACATGTCTGCTGTGGTAAAACATAAGTCAAATCGACTCTTTACTGACCTTGGAACTTGAAACAGTCAGTAAGTGGTTAATTGGGAACAAGCTGTCTTGGCAAGACAGAATACATTTTATTTGGTTTTGAGCTCAGTTTGAGATCACAGTCCAATATGAATATATATTGTAACGGTAAGACTATAGAGTCTAAATCGTCAGTCAAAGACCTTGGTACAACCCTAGATCGGAGTTTATCGTGTGAAACAATGGCACGGTCTATCATACAGAAGGCTAATTCAAGGTTAAAATTCTATATAGGAAACGTGAATTTCTCACTCAACATACTAAGAAACTTCTGGTTATGTCCCTTATTCAGTGTCACTTTGACTATGCATGTTCGTTCTGGTTTTCAGGGTTGTCCAGGTTATTGAAAAATAGACTCCAAACTACCCAAAATAAATTGATCAGGTTTGTTTTAAACTTAGACCATAGAACACATGTCGGACCAGAACATTTCAAATTTCTGAACTGTTACCCGTTATAAAAAGAGTTGCTCAAATGACTTTGTCATGTTTTTAAAACAAAGTCAGGTATTGCCCCTGCTTATATGGGTGAGCTTTTTATCTTTGCAAGTTCTGTTCACGAACACTACAAGATTTCGGGATAAAGGAAGTTTCTCAGTTCCCAAAGTTACAGGTTTTGGTATAAAGTCATTTGCGTATAATGGGTGTACTTTATGTTCCAAACAACGGTTTTTTGCAAGACGTTGTAATTGCATGGCAACACATTCACTGTCAAAATCAAACAGACGTAATAGGTAAAGAAATCATTTGGAATAACTCAAACATAAAAGTAGGAAATAAAACAATTTTCAAAAAGTCCTGGTTTGATTTATAAAATGCATTTTATTTTTATTTTATACATTGTGTTGTCTTTTATCTATGTATGTACATCTGTATTTTTGCCGAAATAAATCTATCTATCTATCTCTATCACGGTTTTGACTGCAACTGGTGTTGCGAGCCATATAGCTTTGTGCACCACACCAAATACCCCTCTCCTATTTGTGATTCCATTATCAACTCGTCATATTTTATCTCGGGCGCTTTGATTTCATTGCACCAATTCATTATGTTACACCTTTTCTTAGCTTCAACTGCAACAATTTTCTTATTTGAAGGACGTTTACCTGAATCTTTACTTACGTCTTTTGACACAGAATCACCAATCTTAGAAACAATAATCTTATGACCCATCTGATCTTCACCAGTGTGTTCTTCACCATTATCCTTCTGTTTCTCTTTCACCATTTCTGCACTGTATTGAATCTTATTTGTAGCTTTTTGGTGACTGTTATCCAATTCAATATCGCGTACAGCTGTGTCACTTGTAAAGGTATTGGTAGAACCTTGAAGCATGCTATCCAGTACAATATTGTGTACAAGTCTGTCAACTGTCACAGTAATGGTAAAACTGTGCATCTTGTTATCTTGTTCAATATTGTGTACAGGTCTGTCACAGTACTGGTAAAACGTTGTAACCTGTTATCCAGTTCAATATTGTGTACAGTTCTGTCACTTGTCACAGTACTGGTAACACTTTGTAGCATGTTATCCAGTTCAATATTATGTACAGGTCGGTCACTTGTCACAGTGCTGGTAAAATTTTGAAGCATATTATCCTGTTCAATATTGTGTACATGTCTGTCACTTGCCACAGTACTGGTAAAACTTGAAGCCTGTAAAACAGTTCATATTGTGTACAGTTGCTGTCAAGTGTCACAGTACTGGTAACACTTTGTAGCATTTTTATCCACTTCAATATTATGTTCAAATATGTCACTTGTCACAGTACTGATACATGTTTGTAACCTGTTATCCCGTTCAATATTATATAAAGGTCTGTCACTTATCACAGGACTGGTAAAGTTTTGAAACCAGTTATCCACTTCAATATTGTGTACAGTTCTGTCACTTGTCACAGTACTGGTAAAACTTTGAAACCTATTATCCAGTTTCAATATTGTGTATAGGTCTGCCACTTGTCACGGTATTGAACATAGAACTACTGAAGAAGTGTTCTCAATATCGGTTACACTTTCAATCACCATTGGGAGCTACTCATGTACAACACATCCTAATTACCGACACCAGCTTGGTATAGACCAGGTCGCTCTATTACTAACAGGCAATTATATGGATCTCTCGAAACAAGTTCACCATATTTATACCAACAGTATTCTTTTGTTTTCCAACGGTATTCAGACACATGTTGCAGAGTTTGCTTGAGAATTCCTAGAATTAGTCTTCCATCACCTTCATATCGATGTATATTCTGTTGGTCCACAAATCATAACGTCTGTTTCAAAATCCCCAGATGTAGTAAGTTCAATCTACAAAAGTACTCTCTCCTACACGTATATGCACAATTTTGAATCCATCCTATAACGGATTCTTTACCTCAACATCATGAACATGACCATGACAACTTTTCCAAAGAGAAACAAGTTAAAGCTCTTGGTGAACTTGAATACATATAGTTGATTTCGTTCCTATACATTATATGAAATTCACTTGGAATTTTCCCATTAACTGGCAATTCCTGTTTTACACTGATGTCTTCTGGTGGACTAATTGTATCAGTGTGTGAATCTTCAACGTCTTCTGGTGGACTTATTGTATCAGTGTGTGAATCTACAACAGTTTCATCCCTGTGTTCAACATGCTCTACATTGTGGACTTTCCCAATTTCCATTACACAGGTGTTTTCTTTGTCACAAGAGTTTTCATGTTCAGGATCTTCAAATTGTGTTTTCAAGTAAACATAGAATTGGCTGGAGAATATACCACGAGAATTCAGTAGCTCCTGCAGGGAACATGTATTTCCATCCAGGTCTTGGAAGTTTTGGTGGTCTTGTCCACGATAATTTAATAATGTGCATTTCATGTTTTCCAATTTCCCATTTGGTTCTCCCATTAGGGAAAAATATTTTTCCCCATTTCCAGTAACCTTTCAACACTCATTGGATCTTCCTTTTCATATCATATTTCATATTTCTCCTCCACCTCTTTTAGCTGTCACTAGTCGGTACCGGCCCTTACTGTAATATAACCAACCAAAGTGAAGCTTGTAAGATGCGTGCCTCCCTTTATGACATTTAGTCACCTAAAATAAGAAGAAAAAGTGTTTTCTATATATTCCAAAAACATAGCTCTCAATGTGAACATTCAACAAGATGTCAGGGAGGACTAAGATTGTACTACAGAATACCAAATCCCTGGGAACGATGTAAATTCCAAATTGAATCGTTCAACAATCACAGGCTGTCTACGAAGTTTTCACAAAAATATAGGAAATAGTAGTTTTTCATAAAAATGTATGAGTTGCACAAAAGACAGTTTGTCCTATTTACGTTATTTTAACATGCATTAGAGTTCATTTCGTTTAAATAATGTACTACAAAACTATTTAATATATCGAAGAAATATAAAACTAATTTAAATTTTCTTATGTTTACATGATGCTTAAAGTATATGGATATAGAAACAGGGAACGGGACAATGGCATCAAAATTGCAACGCAGAGCAGAGCCAAGTTTTTTGGCACCCCGACTTGTATGGCCATTATACAAATAACACAAGGACGCAACAATATAATCCAGTAGAATTTTACTACATTTAAATTTTAGTAGAGCGAGCACATTTTTTTTCAAATAACGAAGTTATTTCTGTCTGAATATTTGATTTCGTTCAAAACTATAGGAAATTCATTCAAAATTAGGCAAAATATAGGACAAATTGGAAATAAATGTTTACAGAAATGTAGGAATTCTATTAAAAATAAAGGAAAATATAGGAATATAGGAATTGCTTGACGGCCTGTGATACATGGAAAATATCTAAACTTTATCACTTGCATTGGCAGTTTCAGAAAAACACATTTTAAAGAGTGATTTCCTATATAAATTCTATTTAAAACTTCTGACTCACCCACCACCGGGTGGGGGGGGTAATTCTGACCCCAATTAGCAGAGGACAACTAGATGATGCTACATACACAATAACGTTTAACCAAAAATGGTTACGGAGAAGAATTTCAAGTGTTTTTCCTATATAACTCAATGTAAAATTGTTGACCCCTGAGGTGGGACCCAGTTCTGACGAGGTCACCATTCTAACTAAATTGGTACAGGTCCACTAGAGGATGGTACATTAAACATGTCCGAGCTCTATGTAAAAGGTTGGCCCCACGGGCGGGGCCAATTATAACCCAGGATCACCATTTGTATAAACTTGTCAGAAAACCACAAGAAAATTTTTCATACTAAATATCTAAGCTTTAGCTCTGATAGGTTTTTGGAGGAAATTATGTTCAAGTGTTTTTCTTATA
Organism: Cyrtodaria siliqua; assembly: GCA_037043455.1. Lineage (NCBI taxonomy): Eukaryota > Metazoa > Mollusca > Bivalvia > Adapedonta > Hiatellidae > Cyrtodaria > Cyrtodaria siliqua. The sequence goes on along the minus strand of JAWPHD010000551.1, from coordinate 376,343 downwards.
TATTTCTATGTAATTCAAGGGCCGTAACTTTTGTCTTACTGGTACCGTAATCCAGGAACTTCTACAAGATCTAGTGGTCACACACACACCGTGCAAGTTTGGTTAAGATTGCTTATGAAATGTGACCTCTAATGTTCTGTACAGGAGTGAAATATGATATGTATATTAATTTAAGGATCATATCTCTGGTGTTTACTGATCAACAGACTCAGATCTTATCAGATTTCATCAGCAGGACATCATTTTTCCAATCCAAAATCAATTAAGCGGCAATTACATGTATTCAAAAAATCTAAAACTATTTTTCATTTGACGGAAGTGTCTAAATTATGGCACAAAAATTGATAAAATATATGTTTGATTCGATTCTTTATTTTCCTCCCAGTAGGAGAGCAACCAATATAATAATACATACAATATTTACATATTAGCATTCAAACAATTCAATAATAAATATATATATGACAATCAATAATTTAGGGACAAATATACGCATTAACACAGAAGTACTACTACAATAGACAATGAAAGAAATTATGACATACTGTAAAGTATAAGAATAAGTTAATTATATATACATTTATGTCGGAATCTTTCAATATAATTAAAGTGATTCCATGACTGTACTCTTATGTTCATGGAACATATTTGCTTACATTTATAATTATTGTGCAGGTTATTCTAAAATACTTTTCATATTCAATATGTACAACAGACGTATTTAGTCATTTACAAAGTGTTAGCAAATTGTTATGTTTAGAGATAAACTAGTAATCGAGTCTTTACCCAACCATTACGAAACGAAATAAAAGATCAAGTATGGATCGCAATGATGGCACTTTGACAGAAATGTGCAAAACATTTATGTTATGACCCGAGTTGCGTTATTTATGAAACATATTAATCATTATTGTTGTCATGGGCTGCTTTGTGTATGAGGAATACATCACGAATACATTGTTTTTAAAATTGCTAGAACACAAGATACACTTCAGAACATACTGTACCTCTGTTCTTAGTTCTGTATTGGACATCCCTATTTTCATGGGTACCTTATTTTGAATTCGGGTTATGATGTCCTTGATTCTGTTATTTCTTCTTTTACTCTGAAATGTATCACAAAGAAACCAATCTAAGTGTGGTATCATTTTCAATTGTCACTGAATGGCACTGATGATAGTGAAGACATATTCCAAGTTTCATTGATGTATGACCTGTGCTTGTTGACATGTATTGTACTTGCCAAACAACTTTAGTCTGAAAACGACACCTTTCCTAGGTAAGGTACAATAGTTCTTCTTGTTTTTCGAATAGTCGAGCTAAAATCCAAGTTAAATTTTACTTAACTGAAACAGAACACAAATGCATTACAAAAGCTATCTTTGGGAATGAACTAAATTTGGTCGCCTTCGATCTCGGGCAAAACTAACTGGACTAAGCAGGGGCATAGCTACATGTACGCAAAGTACGTGAATGCATACACACTGCCCTTGAAAAGTGAGAATTCAATGTTAGTGGGAGATGTTCGATATAAACATCACTGCTTTCTAAAGAAAAAGAACAAGTTTCGAATGTGTTTTCAAAGTTCTTTGGTTTAAACAGAAAATGTTTGTACCTCACGAACTTCGGACGAAGTTTAAAGCAATTATGTCTACTAAAAAGAGGTAATCAAAGGTTTAAAATGATAGCTAATCTTTGCATGGTGTATATAAATAGTTTGCGCAGCAGGGGAAATATTTCGGACGACTTTTCTGCAAAGAATTTAATTTTTTAAATATTAAAAACAAATCTTCAGTGCGTCTTTTAAAATTGGCGCTACACTACTCGGAACACTCCGATAACGCTTCGGTAGTTGTCGATAGATTTATAGAGGATCTTAAACGAGTTCCCATTTCATATAATATTTATGAAACGAGTTATGAATTATTTTAATTTTAACGAGCCTTTTGGCGAGTTAAAATTAAAAATAATTCATAATGAGTTTCACAAATCTTATATGGAATGGGAACGAGTTTAAGACCCTTTTTATCACATTAACATTGCAATCAAATTAGTAAAAAATAATTTAGATGGACATAGAAGCGCCACGACGTCAGACACACTTTAGCGCCAAAACGTCATAAGATTTGTGACGTCGTAACGTCGCGTCTCACACATAACTTTGCGTATAAAAGAGTTCTTGTTTACCTCTTTAAAAAATAGCAGTTTACGCCAATTTTTTAACAAACCAACAACAATGTTTTGTATAACGTGCATTATTTTTATAAGCTGTCACAAATAATAATTTTATGACGCAGATCTGGGTGAATTTTTAATAAATAAAATAGTTTTGCGTAGTGTTATAGGTTTAACTCAACCAATCAAAATTGTTCCATGTTGTATTACACGTGTGTCATACAATAGAATATTAAATGGGTGTTCGACACTGCTAACAAGGGACGTTATGTGATAGAAATTTGAATTTGAATTGTCATGTGACTTACTGTAACTCGGAATACGTTCGTAGAAAGGTAAACAGACGTTTTAACTATAAAATGCAGCCATCATACGTTATTAAACATATCTTTATCGACTTATTTGAAGGGTTTGTTTTATAATTATTTTAAAACTGAACATATACTGAATCAAACAGCTAACGCACCAGTAGTTAATACCTTTAATGTATGAACTTATTATATGCCGACTTGTACCGTTGGAGACAGGTGATTTGAATGGTTTTTTTTAAAATTTGCAATCGTTATTGACAAGATATTTGTCTCGTTCAGAATGCATTTGTTTTGATTTATTGATTGTTATTATTGAGATATTACAGGTTTTGTCAACTGGTGCTTTAGCTGTTTGATTCAGTATATTTTTCAGAGACAAAATTGGATAAATGAATGAATGAATGGTGTTTTATGGCACGTCATCACATACATAGGTCATATTGTGCGCAAAAACCGATGAGTCATGAAGGAATGAAGTACTAATTAAAAATAATGTAAACGTATAAAGATAAAACTATCTACAATTAAGGGATGATATGGTAGCAATATAAACTATGTATATATGTAAATCAACAAATGCCCGTCAACGGGCTTGTAAACAATATATATAGGAAAATATTATATTGATTTATAAAGTCTGATTTCTTTAAGGAAATCTAAAACAAGACTAAAATCTATAGTATCAAATAACTCTTTCAAAGTATTAACTGTGTTGTATCTTTGTCGCATAGGATCAAAGTATACACATTTCAACAATATATGTTTGACCGTTAACGGTGCAAAACAGGGTATACATTCTGGCAACTGCTCACCTTGTAATAAATATAAATGAGTACATCGTGCCCTATCCTGACCCTGGCTAGGACAACTTCCTCTCGACGAATGGGTCTACTAGAAGGACGCCATTCTCCGAGTAACGGTTTAATGGAATGGAGTTTATTGTTCACCGACAAGTCCCAAGCGGCTTGTCAAGAGTTACGAATATATGTGTTGATACAACTTTTAAAATCAGTATAAGGTAATTTGGTATAAGATATATGTAAACCTTATGCTGCCTTAGCAGCACTATCAGCTATATCATTACCACGTATTCCTAGATGGCTTGGAGACCAGCAGAAAATAATAACATTATCAATTATAAGAGAATTGTACTTTTCTAAAAGTTGAAGCACAACTGGATTATCATGTTTCATATTACCCAGGGCTTGAAGAGATGAAAGGGAATCAGAAAAGATTACGAAATGGTCATCGTCAGATTCCTGAATAAAACTTAAGGCAAGTTCAATTGCCTTCAGTTCAGCTGAGAAAATAGAGGCCTTGTCAGGCAGGCGGCTCTTTATGCTATGTTTGTGAACAACAGCTGCTGCAGCTACCTTGTCTCCATCTTTAGAACCATCTGTGTATATATGTTGAAAGTTACTGTATTTCGATTTAATTTCATAAAATTTGCTCTGAAAGATAGTAGTATCTGTAATGGATTTGTTATTATTACAAAGATCAAAAATAATTGTTGGTGTTTCCAAATACGGTGGAATTTGTGGTACTTTGTACTTAGCAATCAAATTTAGGTCGATTTCAGTGACTCTTAATTTTGGTTTAATACGAAGATCAAATGGCCGAATGGGCTTCGGTTTTCGATCAAAAAGAGGTTCATAATTAGGATTTAAAACAGTATCAAAAGTTGGATTTGAAGGGTTAGATTGTAATTTAATGGTATACTGAAGGGCTAATTTGACCCGTCTATACGACAGTGATGGTTCATTAGCTTCAGCATATAGACTTTCGGCTGGTGATGTACGAAAGGCTCCTAAGGCGATTGATTATGTATAGATATTGATTGAGAAATAGCACTAGAATGCAACACAGACGATCTAGATACACAATTGTCTTGAACAAGAGTGACAAGGGAGGCAATCCCCTCATTGCGTACACATGTGAGCCCCTGCTACTGTTTATTAAAGCATTTAAATCAATGAGCATGATTTGATTAGTCATTGAACAAGTAATTCCTGCCAGTTTGTACAGCAAAAGATCTGTGTCATAATATCAATTGAAGTAGTTTTACGTTTTCAACACACCATCATGAAATTCTGCACATACTTTCCGCCATGTACATTCCGCCATGTTAACTAATCAATGGCGAGTTTTAAATAAGTGAAGTTTTAGAAGATAAGGTTACACACCACCATTGGCCCCTTGAAAATAGATGTACATCCTGCACAACTTTCTTGCCGATATCGAAATGATTACTGGCCAAACCTTGCAACTTACGACCTTCTTCTAATAAGCCAACGATTTTGAGTTGTACGGACATATGAAGGTTCGAACAGATATAAAGAAAAAAGTTATATATTAAACAAAGAAAAGAAACATTTACATCATCTTAATCATCCGGATTATCCCGACTGTCCGGCATCTTGATGTGAATGATCCAATGTGCACGCGCCGCTTTAGAAACGCCTCAATTTATGTAAAGAATACATAAGTCAGAAGTCATAATACAAAAGTCCGAAGTCAAAAGTCAAAAGAACGAAGTCATAACTCAAAATAACTAGTCAAAATGGCCCTCCAGGGCTTCCATAGTTATAAGCTTCCGTATATTATCCTATTATGTTGCGAAATATTGCCACGTGTCAAACTCGAAGATATAAATTAAGGAAGAAGTTGGAAGTTAGAAATTAAAATTAAGAAGTAAAAAGATAAAAGTCCCTACTCGGTTTTCGTATAACAACAATGTGTTTTTTTCTTTTAGCGGCATGTTCACCTTATAATAATTCAGCGTTTGTTTCAATTTTATCGTGTTATTATCGTGTCAATAGTATCGTGTTAACGTAAGACAATTTACAATATTACGTAACACGCAGAGATAACTGGTGCAGTTGATAGACAGGGGCAATAAGTGATGGAACAGAGTGGTGCATAATTTGCATTATGATTATCCCTCTTCTTATCCGAAAGAGGCGAATAAGGTTGTGCTCAACATAAATGTGCTAACTCGACAGATCTAGATTGTTTAAATATAAATGCGTAGACGAACAGTGTTATTTATTTATTTTATTTTATTAAAGTGGCAAATAACATCGTTACAAAATATTACATATACAAAACAATACAGTATAAAACAGGCAATATTAAGTAAACAAATTAATACCCAGCATAATGAGACTTATTAGTCACTATAGAAATATCAAATGCATTATTTATTTTACAACTCAGTTAGTATGTATAACACACGTTAACATGAAAAATACAAAAAAAAAGTTAGATCAGTTTACATAACTCAATATGTAACTGCGTATTTTTCTCCAAAATACAAAACTTAACTAATAACACATTTTGCATATAACAGCCTATTAAGTAAACAGGTAGTATTCTTTATTTCCTCAAGTATAGGAGAGCACAGATACCCGTTGTTGAGTGAAGACAAGTTTTGAAAACACTTTACTGACAGTCAAACTACAAGACACGCAGTCCAAGTAAATGATAACACTTTACTGACGGTCCATATTACCCATGTGCTTGCATTCTTCTCCAAAAAAACGTTTCTAAGGAAAATGATCAAGACGCATTTTATCATAATGATTAATACGTACATAAGGTTACAAACATGACATACATATATAAAAAAAAGTATGATAATGGACCTTTGGAAACGGCCGAAAACGACACATTCGAAATATTGCAGTCTCGGTTTATAAGTTTACAACCAGGAGGAAGTAAAGATATATATGTATATATATATATATATATATACACACACAAATATACATACATAACAACCTATTAAGTAGACAGACATTGATATTCTTTATCGACAAATAAATATTTAAACTAAATAGTAAATATAGTACACATTAAGTTATACGATGTTTTAAGGCATTTATAATAAAATGTCCCGGTTTTAATAGAACCCTTTTATTTGTTAAAAGCACTTTAACTTTGTCTGCCGCAGTAGCTGTGTCTGGACACAGTTCATTTAATGTATGCAATAGTTCAGGTCGAGAAGCACTGTGCCTCTCGCAGTATAATAGAAAGTGATTTTCGGTTTCGACAGACATTGTTTAATACATATTCTATCTTTTCATTGAATTCTGTTATATCCACCTAATTCAATTTCTATTGACAATGAACCTGCCCTAAATTGAGCTATGACAGAGCGTATGTGTTTCCTTAAATTTAACTACACATAATTTTCGCATTCCTATGTATCTCTAAATAGTTTATAATTGCTCAATTTCGTTTGAGAATTAACATCATTGAGCAATATTTTCCTTATAAATTGTCATCAGTTTTCCTTTTTAACTTCTTGTATAAAAGAAGTATTGTAAAACTCTTGTAATGACAAATTATCAAAGGCCGAAATACAGTTATTTCGTTTTAATATCATGCGACCAAATGCTTTTACATTTTGAATAATCCCCATAAAAAATCGGTTTTGTAAGTTTATTATTATTCATAGATATAAGTATTTTCCATAAACGTAAGCTGTTTAATTGTCTTTTAATTTTAGGCGACAACCAGCCCATATCACCATGAATAGCGGCATTAGAAGTACATGTATGTACAACGAGGAAAAATCGTATAACTCTATTGTGTAATGTGTCTGGCTTAAACCCCAGCGGCCTTTTTTTGCCATTGTCCGTTCCAAGGCGGTAGCCCTATTGTCAACCCTTTTGTGTTTGTGATGTCTTTTTTGGCCTTTTATTCATCTTTAAATTTGTTCTTTGTTTCTGTGTGTGTTTGTGGTTGACTGTCGTACCATGAATGCTGATTTTCCTGTTCAAATTATATATCTGTATTTGAGTAACATTTATACCCCCAATAAGGGTTAGTAACACTTGGGTTCAACAACATGACCGTTACTCCTGACAAAGCCCCAGACCTTCAATAATGCACTTTTTGGTAACGACCTTCAATGAGTTGTAGACTATCCACAACCTGCATTTCCTATCCTGGAGTTTCTTTCTATGTGGTCTTGCCCATCTACCTGCTTCTATTTCTAACTTGTTAGATGGCAATCTTGTTTTCACAGCGCAGTTAGAATTTTTATTGAGATATTCATGAAACTTCAAATTTGATACGTGTGTATAAAAGTGGGCTCTGCTTGATTCTTTTATTCTTGCATTCCGGTTAGGTAAGAAATGATCTGCTAACCTCTCTTTCAAAACCTTCAGAAATATATGTGTATCTCCGACCCTTTGATTAAGCCAGACATCATAGAACGCAAAGTTATCACAAGTTGTCTAACAATACCAGCCCGAGTTATCAAATTATGATTAGACTCCTAATTGTCTAGCAGTGACATTAAATGTGTTTGATATATTTATTTTCACTCGTTTCAACTAATTGAAGCCAATACTTCGTAATAAGAAAATGCATATTTACGATGCATGGCGCTCTACCAAACTCACCATATAAAAAGCCATTCTGAGATGATCTTGTTACAACGAATAGCTTATAACAAAATTGTAAATGCACTTGTTCGATAAAGTGAGCTTAGCTTGTTTGAAGTTCCACACGTCACTGCCATTTGACGAAATCAGCTTGTCAAATAAATCTAAGCAATGTTTTTGTGTTAGGTCAACACATTTTTATAAATATGTTTCTAGTTTAAAACAGCATTTTGGGCTTGTCCAGGCAAAGTACTTTCTGTTTCAAAGAAAGATCCACCAGACGTAAATGTATTGCCTAGAAGTGTGCATGTATTAAGATGTCTATTATTTTAATATTATATATACATAACATGTTTCGGGTTAATATACACCACCTTTTTTTAACAATAAATTTTGTCTTCAAAGTATTTACAATAATTTCCACATTTAACATTCCACATTTAACATGGAGTGTCCGCCATGTCCTACCATTCTACAGGATGCTAACATGAAGTGCCTGCCTTGTCCCACCAATCTACAAGCTGTTAACATGAAGTGCCCACCCTGTTCCACCATTCTACAGGCAGCTAACACGGCTTTCCCTATTCAACAGTCCGTTTGAAATACCTCAGAAGATGATGACAATGTTGCTATCTCATTTTACAGGTTCTTGCAGACATGTAATGGGATAACATCAGGATCATTATAATTTTTCAAATACATTATTGCTGTATTAAATTGATAAAAATAAACTAAATGAGTCATAACCCAGCCAAAGAAGTTGGACAATATAAGATAAAAGACTCAAAGAAGGTATTTCCTGACTGGTTTATATACTAGTAACGTTAAGCTGTTCTAAATGTGGCTCTAAAATATTGCAATGCATTGCAACGTGTGTGTCATGTGCAGATATCGCGGATGTGATCCTCCTAACAGCTATTTATAACTTTGGGATACCTTTATGGCCTAGAAAGGCCTGTTGTAATTTATAATTACTAATTATTACGCTTTGTTACAGGAAACTATTAATGTTACATCCATATCTTAAAACCATTTCACGTTTTAAATTGACCCACAATTCAACATGTCCTTCGATACACCTTAAGGTTGTTTTATGCAAGATACATTTTGTCTTTTCATCAGCTTTCGCACATAATATGACGTATCTGTGACATAAAACACCATTCATTCATTACTTGAAACCACAACGCATAGAGCTCATATTTTGCATGCAGCATAGTTTATAGTTCTCCCCAAAATGTATTCAAATGGTAACACTTAGGTCAAATCTGGCTCTGCCCCTGGGGTCACAGTATAGAAAGATGTTATACATAACATTACATAAAAAGAGTATGATAATGGACCCTTGGAAACGGCCGAACACGATACATGTAAAATACTGCAGTCTCGGTTTGACTGAGACCTTTCATCAACGGTAGTGAAATATGCTAGCCACCGCTAACGCCCTCTAGGCCCGGGTTGAGCAGAACTCAATATTCATAAAATAATTTTAATCGTCCCGAAGATGGCATGCATATGGCGGTGGACATAGAGATTTTCATCCTCCGTGTCCAGCGGCGTATGGTCCCAGTATCTAACAAAATACTATGCACCGAAGAGCGAAATAAACAAAATGGAATTTAGTTGGGAGCAGTGGTTATGAAGCCTGCATATCACAAGTAACAGCCAAAAGACTAAATTAAAAAGCAGACAACATATCCTATGAGTGGTTAAACAATACCCAGAGCCTTTTATCGGCCGGAGTAGTGGAACCACCGAATCGAAAATTAAGTAAGAAAACAAAACAAATTGAAAATGTACCACCGATAACTAAATATAAGTATCGGGCTCAGCGATCTCCAAAGACCGAATGAATAACAATCCTGATTGCAAGCGCGGTGAGACGTTTTACTGCCGCCACACTGCACAAGCAACGCCACTGTGCTATATAAAAGAGTATGATAATGGATCTTCTTCTTAAAAACTGCAAAAGCTAGAGACTTAATATGTTGCATGTAGCATACATTTATTGTCCTCTAACATGTTTTGTTGTTTGAATGGTGACCCTGGGTTAAATTTGCTCTGCCCCAGAGGTCACATATTTACATAGACATATAATCATAAAGGAACGATATTGAAACACCTTCTCTCAACTTACTACACCTCGTTTATCTCACCCACTTCTGTAAATGTTGCAAATGACCTACAATGGGCAAGGTCATAACGTTATTCAGAGCCATTTGGCTCTCTTGTTTCAACTGTTATCCATGCTCATTCAATCACCAACTTTATATGTTCAATTGAAAGGGAGTTTTGAGATGATAGAGAATAAACAAGATTTATTTGATTTTATTGTCTAGGTTGTTGAGATGAGAAAAGATGCAACATTGTTACATTTGCAACGGCTGCGTATTTCCGTATCCTTGGTGATAAGTTGCAACTTGTGAAGCCCTTAGTGGTGATCCAGATAGGCCAGTCCCAAACATTGTAGGATTAGTGTCGCCAGTCAATCATAGTTAATGTTACTAAGCTTAATAATTATGTATTGTTATTTACAGTGAAGCCTGTATTAAGAGACCACGAAATGTAAGATCAGAATGTTCTTCTTAAATAGGTGGTTTCCTAATGAAAGTCCATTTAATTCGTTTTCATACTCTTTTTAACATGTTTTATACACAAACTTTGTCCGGACTAGTTATTTTGAACATTTGGCCTGATTTCAACGAAACTTGGTAAGGATGACCAGTATCAAGCCTAGTTGTGCATATCATCACCGTGTTCCGGTTGAATGATTTTTGCCGTAGTATGGCCCTTTAAAGTCTTTAATAGACAAACTTTGTCCAGTCTAGTCTATTCTGAACTTCTGGCCAGATTTCAACGACCGGGATGATGAGTGCGCTATTCAAATTGCTCATCTTTCACATTTTGTGAAACCCGGCATTAACGGATACAGGCGTTTATCTTGTATACTAACACCATTTGGTAAACAAATGCAATAATGCTGTACTACAATTAAGCAAATGTATGCCCTTCAACATAGTTTCCCAATAAATAAACAATGCCTTGAAATTCGATTGTCTGCACCGACAGGCGATGCTTCTTTTTGGTTAAAATGTTGAATGCAGTCATGTTCAATAAATCCTCCTTTTCACTTTAGATGTTTTTGATGCTTCTTGTCAAAATAAGTTTGACTTATTAAATTGACTTTGTTAATTATACATATATTTTGTATATTTTAGTAGATATTTCTTTAATTTAAGTCCACTAGGCATACTAGTCAAAAGTCCTAAGTACACACCTAAGAATATGTCAATATTATTCTCATAGTTTCGTGTATTTCACGCTTGATTAGATATGATTGAACTGCAAAATAACGAGTTTAAATCATTTACTCTGATTGCATGAACACATTGTTTTAAGTGGATGTGTTTTCTTAGAGATAAATCTAAACACTAATACAACTGGGTACTTAGGACTTAAGTACTTCGAATTAATGCAGCTTTCGATGTTCCTAATTCTATAACATGTCAACTAAAATTATGTGGACATCATGTTTTACTAGCATTACCACTGTAAATGCGTTTGCAAAAATATTTTCGAATTATTTCATTTTAACGCTGAATTACAGTTACTTATATTTCAAACGATATTCAATTAGAAGGGAGGTTATCTAGGATTATCCCTGTTTCTTGTTAATAGACTGAACATCAGCAATATATCGGTGAAACTTTTGTGTGTTTTTTTTATAATATTTCCTACCACTTTAAAGAAGTTGATATCTTTAAGCAGACTTCATTCATGTTATGTGTTTTATCAGCACATTTCATGTTTTCATATAAAGGAAGGGAAACTCTCAAAAGGTGTAACAATTTAAACAAAACATATTTATTTGACAAACTATTGGTCAAAATAAAATACTTATCACACAACTATTCTAAATATATTTAAAGTAAATAAATTAATTAGGATACGAAAGTGAATAATGAGGATTTTTGTTCAGTATATTGATATAAATGCATTCTTACACTTATTCTTGGGTAAGCATGTAGTTTTACATTGTCATGGATTTTTTCCAGGATACAGCTTCATTTAGGGTCACACATACTAAAGTGTATGATAATGGACCTTTGAAAACGGCCGAACACGACACATACACAATATTGCAGTCTCGGTTTGATTGAGAATGTTCATGAACGGTAGTGAAATATGCTAGCTACCGCTCATGCCCTCTAGTCCAGGGTTGTTCAGAACTCAATATTAATAAAAGCAATAGTACATAATTTTAACATAATGGAATTTAGTTGGGAGCAGCGTTTATGAAGCCTGCATATCACAAGTAACAGCCAAAAGACTAAATTAAAAAGCAGACAACATATCCTATGAGTGGTTAAACAATACCCAGAGCCCGACTGATTGGCAATCGTTTTTCTACCTGAATTCGAACAACCAGTTTGTTGTTCCAAGCGACCTCTGACAATCTACTTCTGACACTTACCAGGTAAAGGGAACAGTAAAAGGAATGGGAATATAGTAATCACACCGGCCGTCCGTTAGTTCCTCCATTTCATGAATCTTTTCAGAAATATTAATTACTAGGAGAATATATGTTGCGCGCAAAAATCAGATCAATACCTTAAAGGTCAAAGCCACACTTGGAGGTCAATGGTCAAATGAGCCAAGTTTGTGACTCTGTTACATCTTTGAAAGTACTAAAGGGAATGAATTTTATGACACTTTACACAGGCTAAATCATAATGAGAAAGTGTGTCATGTGCAAGAATCAGAACCATATCTCAAAGGTCAATGTAGCACTTTAAAGGTTGAATTAGTAAATGTGCGTCTCAGCCATAACTTTGAAAGTATTTAGGGCAATTTCATGAAACATAAACAAGAAGGTAAGTCATGCGCAAGAATCAGGTCAATACCTCAAAGGTCAAGGTCACACTTGGAGGTCAAAGGTCAAATTCATCTCTCGGCGATGACTTTGAAATCACTGAATGGTTTGATGAAACTTCACACAAACATTATGTACGCTCGAATCAGGTCTGTGTACCTCAAGGGTCAATGTCACCCTTAAAGGTCAAAGCTCAAATGCATGCTTGCCATAACATGTAAATTGTATAAGGGAATTTCATCAAACTACACACAAACGTTTAGCAGGATCAGAAGCTGTGCTGTGCGCATAATTCATTTGACCTTTTTTGAAATGCATGCGGCTGTTACCCTTAGCATTTCAACAATGTAGGAATAACTATAAGAAACCTTTACGGGTGCATTTCTTGTTTTAAACTTAAATTAATTATAATTTGGATATAAATCAACAATACATATGTCTGCTCCCTATTTGGTACTACATTTTAACACTTCCTGTAGATGTCTCATACCGGACCCGTCGTGAAGATTGCTCATACTGAAGAGATTAATAGAGGTGAATTTGGTAAACACAAAACATAATAACCCGCAGGAGATTTCATTACTGAATATTTAAAATAAAATGGTATGATCATTCAAAACGCTACTGGTTGTGTAAAAGAACTGAGCTATTGCTTTTCCAGTTGATGCTAATAGAAACTCATAATGGTATTTCTCCGTGAGACATCCAGAACATAGCCTCTGTAACTATAAAGATCAACAAAACCAGAGGGTGTCTACAGTTCCTGTCTCCAGCTTTTGGTTGTATATGCAACATCACAGAAGACGCTGCCAGAGGGTATATCGTTGTTAATATTATAGAAGTGATGTCGACATACAGAGTCATTAATAAGCTGCTAATGTATAGTTCCGGGGTCAAATCCAATAGACTCACGCTTTTGAATATGAGAATTTTAGCTCGACGATTTGAAAAAAAAGAAAGAGAGCTTTTGTAATCACGTCAGCGTTGACGTCAGCGTCCGCTTCCCAGTTCACATCAAGCTATGCGTGTCAGCTGTATTTACATGTCTATATCGCTTACAGGTCTTGTCCTGGCTCAACCAAATTTGGTCACACGTTTCCTTATAGTATTTTCTTAAGGGCTGCATAAGTAATGTCGGTACCTATAACCCCTGTGCAACCATGTAACCCACATTTTGAAAGCCCTTACAATATGCAATGTCCCATTCCCATCATATGTAATGTGTAAGCTGTGTTTACAGGTCTCAATCACTTACATTTCTTGTCCTATCTCAACCAAATTTGGACCTGGGATTTCTTATAGTATTACTCAAGACGGTTGCATAAGTTATTTTCTCTTCTTCATATTCTGGGATTTCACGGAAGCACATGATATGCATGTAAGCTGTTGTGTATATCTATATCTCTAAAACTATTTGTCTTAGCTCAATCAAATGTTGGGTTGGGATTCCTTATAACATTATCTAGATGGGTGGATAAATACTTAGGCGCAAATGAATCATGGGCTCCCCAGGTGCCCATAGAGCCCAACTTAGCATAGCCTATGAAATGTGAAATATTTTGGTTTAGGTAAACATTAAATCTGTTGTTAATATTGACCATATGTTTTACTATTCTTATTCATAGCTCAATCATTATGTGAACACTCTGGCTCCTTCATTTTGTATTTGATCTTTATCCAAAATGTTCAGTGTATCAATATCAATAAAAGCTCGGACAAATTCGATTGGACCAGTTACACCAGAGTTATGGCCCTTGTTTTACTGAAAAAAGCCATATTCTGCCTTATAAACAATCTAACAGGCTCATTTTGTATTTGATCTGTTAATACCAAATTTTGTTAGATTGTTAATATTAATGAAAGCTCTGACAAGTTTGAAAACCAGCTATATCGGATGAGGATCACCCGAGTTATGAAACCTTGAACTATTAAACAATAACATTCAGCCTTGTAAACACACTAGCTTCTTCATTTTATATTTGATCTTTAAAAAACGTTACCAGTGTAGTTATATTAATGAAATCTCGGATAAGTTCAACAAAAACCAACCAGCCAGATCAGAGTAGTAACACTAGAGGTACATCCTCATCTAAATGTGAATAGCCAACGTTGTCAAAATTAAAGTCTTCGTCTCTCTTATCATATATGTTAGTATGTCGAATGATTTGAAATGAGCTGAAGATCGAGGAATGCTGTAATGGTATGCGAAATGTTGGTTTTATTCAACGTGAGTTCTAGTGGAATAGTGACCATATAAGCAAGAACGGAATATAAATATTGAGTATGCCATCTTAATACAAAGATGTATTATTAAACGCATAAAAAATCACATTGGCTAACAGGTGGCAGATGCAACATAAATTCTCTTTCGTAAAAGTATTCAAACAAATCTGCGATACGCCGTGCACAGTTCGTAAACATAGGAATACCATTAACCTGGCGATAAACTGTTTACCGTTTATGTTTTAAAAAATCAAGACCAGGATCACATTTTATAAGTATTATTAGGGGCGTTTGTAAAGAAAGCCATGCCATAAGTACACGCAAAGAAAGCAGTTACTTCTCTAGCAGATGTCTTCTAGACATGTATAGGCTGAATTATTTTATCTTCGATTAAATTATATGGTAGAGAGGTGTATAGGATGACAGTGAATTTAGAGTTGAGGCATGGACATGCTTACACCGTATTAATCGTTTTCATAATCTGTTCCGCAATCCGCAAACATGTTCTACAATTGCGGAAATGCAGGAGGTGAAACGTGTTAATACATGTGTAGTGTTATATTCATATGTGATACACTGTGCTTTGTGTGTAGTTTGTGTAGTTTTGAAATCCAAAAGATTCGTTTGCTTATTATTGTGGACGTATTGTTAGAGATTTCCGTTTGATGTAAGCTATTTTTATTTACACGGTCTTGTCAATTTTAGCGCTGAAGACAGGATAATAGCGAGGTTGTGTACAAATAAAACCGATTTAAGCTAACTAGTAGGCTATATTGCCTACTGACCGTTCCAAGTCGGTAACCCTGTCTTCATCACTCTTTGTGTTGCATATCGTCCGTTTCATGTACATTTAAGTTGATCTTTCTTTTGTTTGGGTGCTGTGATTTCTATAGGACACTTTTTTCTGCTTTTATCATTATTTGCAGAAAACTTCATAGTCTTGAAATACACATGCCGAGAAACAATATCCGTCTCCAGCAATGATGTAAAATGCACGCTAGCTCTGCATTCAACGTGTTGATTTAATACAACAATGATAAAGTTGGAGGCTTTATCTAGAGGAATTAGGACAGGGTATGATTTTCAGAAAGAACATACAGTAAGTTTCAAAATGAGACATGTGTGTTGAGAATTTTAGTGAGTTCTGGGGAAAAACGCTGCGTTTTTAGACGAAAATCGCCGATATCTTGAATTATTTTTTAGAAAAAGAAAGGAATATATTAGAACCAATTTGAATTGATGAAATCTTTCTCGGAACGAATCTCTACGTGTCCCACCATATAATTGATGGATCCGATGCTTACATATTGAGATTTTGGGTAAAAATGATAAAAAATTGAATAAAATCGCTGATTTCTGTAATACATTGGGGAGATTTAACTAAAAAATAGAAATATATCTAATACAATAGAAAAAATAAATATTGTAAACTTTTTGGGCAGGGTTAGGTCCAGTGATTAAGTAGAAAAAAGTCCCAAACCGCATGATGTTTGGAAATGCCTTAATTTTGGGGCGAAAAATGTGTATTTTTGTCAAAAATCGCCGTGCATACATATTCAAGTTTTTCTTGACACAATATATAACATATGTGCTCAAATATTGGCATTTTGGGGCAAAATGTTGGAAAAAATGACAAAAATCACGAATTTCTGTAATCCATTGGGTTATTGGGTTAAAATATAGAAACAAATTTAATACAATTGAATAAGGACACATTGTAACATTTTTGGATAGACAAAGATCCAATGATTAAGTAAAAAAACAATCCCGAACCGTATGATGCTTGAAAATGCCTTAATTTTTAGGCGAAATAAGTGTATTTTTGTCAAAAATCGACGTAATCTGGAATTATTTTTGAAAATACTTTTAACATAAACTTATCAAATTGATGTAATATAATGTTGCACAGCATATATATTCAAGTGTTTTCTTGCATCATAAAATTATATAACATATCTGCTGAAATATGTGGAAAAAAGGACTAAAATCACTTATTTCTGCAATCCATTGGGAATATTGGGTTAAAATCTAGAAAAATATATAATACCGGTACAATAGAAAATAGACTGTAAGCTAGTAGGAGTAACCCTCACCCCAGGGGGAATTTTGTACACCCTATTTTTCTGAAAGCCCATTATGTGTAGAGCATTTTGGAACATGTACGTGTACCAACTGGCGACTTGGACTTTATCACGTTACCGGCATTTCAACATGGTACATAGAGCTATATACAGTATACGTTATAAATAGAGAAATAGTGTTGAGCGACCCTCTGCGTACGGCTGCTGGACCGATCCACATATTTTGTAACACAACGGGACTGATGGCCAGCCGTCGGCAAAGGTCCCCGCTATGCGTGGTACACGGTCCCTATGCCTTATCAGGATGAGGGCTACCTGAGTTCGAGTCTTGAACATGGCACATAGAACTATATACAGTTATATAGAGGGAAATAGCTTTGAACGGTCTTCGGTCGATAGCCACTCGGCCTACCCCCAAATTTTGTGACACAACGGGACCGGTGGCCAGCCGTCGTCAACGGTCCTCGCTACGCGTGACACTCGGTCCCTAGGTTGTATCAGGGGGAAGGCTACCTGAGTTCGGGTCTCGAACATGCCACATAGAGCTATATATAGTAAATAGCTTTGAGCGACCCGCAGCCGACGGCCGCTGGGCCTACCCACAGGTTTTGTGACCCAAAGGGAATGGTGGTCAGCCGTTGTCAATGGTCCTCTCTACGCGTGGCACCCAATCCCTAGGTCGTATCAGGGTGAAGGCTCCCCGAGTTCGGGTCTCGAACATGGCACCTAGAGCTATATACAGTATAGTTATATAAAGAGAAATAGCCTTCAGCGACCCAAAGCCGACGGCCGCTGGGCCGACCCACAGGTTTTGTGACTCAACGGGAACGGTGGCCAGCCTCGGCAAAGGTCCCCGCTACGCGTGGCACTCGGTTGCTAGACCGTATCAGGGAAAGGCTACCTGAGTTCGGTCCTCGAACATGGCATCTAGAGCTATACAGTATAGTTATAGAGAAATAGCGTTGAGCGACCCTCGGACGACGGTTGCTGGGCCGACCTACATATCTTGTGACACAATGGGACCATCTTGGACGCCATGTTTGATTTCTTTTTATTATGTTACACCTAAATTTCGGCTAGTATACATATGCATATTATACACAGTCTAATTAACATTTTGATAAATAGAAACCCTTACTTACAGACGAACACCAGTTTTTACAGCAACCTATTTGCACTAAAAATAAGTTTTTTTGGTAATGAATGTGGTGTAACGTAAATTACAGAATAGATTCATTAAGTTTGAAGCGCTTCTCAACTTATATTAATAAAAGTACATGTATTATGTTTTTACATGGTTTTGATTTAATTTGTATTCAACGTTGGTAATGTACATTGAAATTTTTATTGTAATATAAGGTAGCATAGTTTACATGCACATTACTCACTAAAGCCCAACGCTCAGAACTGATGGCACACCTGTCTCATTTTGAAACTTATTGTATGTTCTTTCAGAAAACCATACCCTACAAAATCCCTCATTGGGGAGAGGGGGGATGAGGGGAGAGGGTGGGTGGGTGGGTTTACAGCCATCTCAAGAACTAGTACATGATGTGTTGTATTTGTTCGGGAGGTATTTTTTTAACAAATTCCCATAAGGTATTAGCTAGAGCAGGCTTGGTTGCTTATAAAAGCAAATAAAATGTCAGCGTGCTTTTTGAAGAAAAAAATCCAGATTTCATTTATGTTTTATTAAAAACGCATTTTCCTCCAACAAAATAAATCAGCATTAACCACCTTCTTATGGGTTTTCTGGTATATTATTGCACATTGGACTGCAGAAATATTATTAAAAAAAATTCACGTTATTTCTATGCACTTTTTATTTGTTCACAATACCTCACAATCTCCACGCAGAGTTATCGTTCCTTGCACTCACATATATCTCTGCTAACTACTAAATTACAAGATTTTGGTAAAACCTGTTAAATTGGAATATGTTTGCCTGAAACTTATTTATTTCTTGTGTAAATATAATTTTCAGAATATCTGCAAATTAGATGTTGCAAGATTTGAAATAATGTATGAAAACAATTTAGTTTTAATCGGGACTATTTTACAACAAAAATAATACGTACTTAGGGCTCCTCAATCGAAACGCATATGTAAACATTTCAAACCGAAGCTCGATAGCAGAAAATTACTAAAAAAGAAATAACTCATAGAAATAAAAATTGAAATTATTTAATATAGGTCTATATGTTATCTTTGCAGATCACGCAAAAGGATTTATTTTAAACATCGTCATAACTTTTTTGAATAATCACGTGACCTAACCGTTCGCCCTACTTTCTTTGACGTTGACAGAGTCAAATGAGGAACGAGTGTACTCTGGGTAGAGATTGAATACCTCAATGCATTACAGAAATCGGCGATTTTAGTCATTTTTTCAACATTTGGCCCTAAAATATAAATACTTGAGCATATACACTTCTCAAAACTGCTAACTACACCGCTACGTTTTGGGTTATATATATCGATGGGTTGAATGTTTTTCAATAAAATAAAAAGGAAATACCAATTCAATCATTTTTACATCATTTCATTTTATTTTTTTCATGGGCAATGCTAGAACTAAACCACAATAAGCAATTACAAACGACCCATGTAAACACTAAAGTCACACTTTTCATTTCTTGTTCATAAAAGTGTGACTTTAGTGTTTACATGGGTCGTTTGTAATTGCTTATTGTGGTTTAGTTCTAGCATTGCCCATGAAAAAAAAAATGAAATGATGTAAAAATGATTGAATTGGTATTTCCTTTTTATTTTATTGAAAAACATTCAACCCATCGATATATATAACCCAAAACGTGAGCGGTGTAGTTAGCAGTTTTGAGAAGTGTATGTTATATCTGATACAATAAATGACTTGGGTATGTATAGTGTGCAACATTTTATTGCTTCAATTTGATAAGTTTATGTTCAAACTATTTTCAAAAGATTTCGTTGATTTTTGACGGAAATACACATTTTTCGTTTGGAAATTAAGGCAATATTTTAAGCATCATATGGTTCAGGACTTTCTCTACTTAATTATAGGACTTTTGTCTATATAAAATGTTACAATATGTCTTTATTCTACTTTATTAAATATTTTTCTAAATTTTAACATAACCCCAATGGATTACAGAAATCAGTGAATTTTGTCATTTTTTCCAACATTTTGCCCTAAAATGCCAATATATGAGCATATATGTTATATATGATGACAGGAAAAACTTTAATATATATGCTGTACAACATTCTATTGCTTCAATTTGATAAGTTTATATTCAAACTAATTTTAAAAAATAATTCCAGATTCCGGCGATTTTTGACAAAAATACACATATTTCGCCCCAAAATTAAGGCATTTCCAAGCATCATGCAGTTTGGAACTTTTTTCTATTTAATCACTGGACCTTACCCTGCCCAAATAAAGGTTACAATATTTCTTATCTATTGTATTAGATATATTTCTAATTTTTAGTTAAATGCCCCCAATGTATTTCAGAAATCAGCGATTTTATTCAATTTTTTAACATTTGTACCCAAAATCTCAATATTTAAGTATCGGATCCATAAATTATATAGTGGTACATGTAGAGATACGTTCTGAGAAAGATTCCATCAATTCAAATTGGTTCTTTTTCCTACTTTTTCTAAAAAATAATTCCAGATTTCGGCGATTTTCGTCTAAATACGCAACGCTTTCCCCCAAAACTCACTAAAGCCCCAACGCTCAGATGGCACACATGTCTCATTTTGAAGGTTAATGTATGTTCTTTCAGAAAATTATACCCTACAAAATTCCCCGTGGGGTGTCGGTGGGGGGGGGGGTGGGGAAGGGGGGGGGGGGGGGGGGGGGTGGAGCGGGGTCTACAGCCAGCTCAAGAACTAATGTTCATCTTTAACATACACGGAAACGATACATAGTGTGATTCGTACCAACTTTATGAGTCATGAGTCTACGTGCGTACACTTAGCTGCCTACTGTTCAGTAGAAGAACAATTTAAAATTATGAACATAACCTTCCGTATGGGTTGTCATACACCATTTATTGATATCGACTATTCAAATAGGTGATATCACCAAATAATGTTATTAATAAAAGCCAATAAGGCTTTCCATACATCAATTCACGCGGCTAGTGTCAAAGACTATTGTGACGCTATTAAATCTCCGTGTATCCGTCATACCCATCTTCTTTTTTTTTAAATATTCCACATGTATGCTATTGTAGTGTAACCCACATACTACGAGTTTATATTCACTGGTGTACTCGTTAAAGGGAAACGGAGCATGAAATGAGAAATTTGGAATCGCCGAACACGATAAATACAAAACATATTGCAGTTTCGGTTTGATTGAGACTCGATTGCCGTGTGTCCCTTTTTGGTGGACTCATCACTTTCATATTCCATAGATGTACTAACATCTACTTCCTTTATGCATATGGAAGATCCTTATATCATACTCTCAAATCTACTGGTAATTACGATTGCATCCATTAATCAACCCTGTAACTGTCGTAGAAAATCCGTGACACTGTAAGGGAGAAACCGTGACATTAGAATTGTAATCGTCAGGAAGCCGTGACAGATTTATACAATGGCATTATTATGCCGAATAACTACATAATACAGGCAGGTAAACATGTAGCTATATATAGGCAATTCTCTTGATCTAGATGCTCACTTAATCACTAACAGAATGTGGATTTACTGATATCGAGGGATATGATTAGTTTTAGGTAGTTTAACTGTTCATATATGTCTGTTATGGTTAATTGTCCTCACGATGACCTGAGGTTGTCATTATAGTTTGACCGTGGTTTGTAATATGCCTGATACTAATTGTAAAATAAGATCTTCATCACAAAAAGCTTTATTCTTTCGAATTTGGCGTACGCTTTTACTTCGTCAGGTTATGAAGTTCTTCATTTATAGGTTGACTACATACTGGAACCGAACCTCGTTAATACAGTGATGATGATGGCCCTCTCGGTCTTCCTATTATTCTATATTAAAACTTCAGAACTCTTGCATATCTACATGGATATGTATATCTACATGGATATCTGGATTGTCTTATATCCCTTAGGATAGTACATATAATGGCACATTATTTTTTAAATCATATACGCTTGATGGTCAACACTAACAGGAGTTAAACAGTAAGTATAATTATAGTCAACACTAACAGGAGTTACACAGTAAGTATAATTATATTCAAAACTAACAGGAGTTAAACAGTAAGTATAATTATAGTCAACACTAACATGAGTTAAACAGTAAGTATAATTATAGTCAACACTAACAGGAGTTAAACAGTAAGTATAATTATAATCAAAACTAACAGCAGTTAGTAAGTATAATTATAGTCAACACTAACAGCAGTTAAAAGTATAATTAAACTATCCAAGGGAGATACCAACTATAGTAATTTTAGATAGCTTAGGTAGAGGGGTTGTGTCTCTTTGTTCGACCAATCTTTATAAGTTGAGCGCCAAGCCAATGAGCTGCTAGTACTATATTTTAAAGGTATTTCATATTTCATATGGAAATGAACCTACGAGCTTGCGCATGCGAGGCACACGCTAAAACCCTTACACCAACGCCGCCGTATGTGTCCAGAAAGATGTATGAAATAAGTATATATAATATATATATTCCGGGAGCATTAGATTAGTGGGGAAACTAAGTTTCTATCCAGTTGCTTGCGGAGGTCTTAGAGTTGGCTATTCCTGTCCAGTATGGGTAGGTGTTTGTTCTATTTGCCAGTATCTGTATCTACCAATTTTGCCACATATAAATATCATATGATTCGTATATGATTCTCACATGAGACCTATTATATATGATACTCATATAAAAGGAGAATCGCATGTACTTATATAAAACGTTGCATAGGGTAAATTCGCCTAAGTGGGCCATTTGGGTAAGTGGGCCACTTACCGCATATCGTAAAAATAAAATCGATAAAAGTTGTGTCCCTTATATCAACTATCGCCATTTGCAATATAAACTTCCGTGACCTTTGCCGGCGGCAAATATTTTAAATTTGATATGAAAGTACAGAACAAAAGATAGAAGAAGACGAATACAGAGGTATGTTATAAACATTGTTTACAGCTTAGAAGAGTAGAAAACACTACCGTTTCGAAATTGGCATAACAATTTTAATTCAGAGGAATATTTCTAAGAAAACACACGAAACAGAAAGAAAACAAACCAGTTTAAAATAAAGTGTGGTATTTTGTAAATATTACACATGAAGTTAATGCAATTTTGTAAACTAAATCACCCTGATGATGAAGCTATACCTTATTTTACGTAAGAAATTGTCCGAATTGAAATCTAAAACACAGAATGTTATCGAATTTTATATTTGTTTTGATTTATGTTTGTTTAGTCTAAATGTGATATGTGTACTACATTACATTTTGTGATAGTCAAGTTGAAATAACAATTATTGATATTCATATACAAAGTTTTATTTGAACATACAATTTTACTTTCGCAATCATGACGTTTTCAATGACGTCACCTGCAAAAAAGTAAATAATTCAAATTTAATTTATGACTGTATAAATATAACCTATATATTAATAATGGCACACATCCGTTTACTTAACGGGTAAATGTTGCTGATTAAATATAATAAAATTGATTTACACATTTTTTAAAGATACACTGTACAGAACGGTTACTATTCAAGTGGCCCAGTTACCCGAATGCATTTGGGTAACTGGGCCACTGACGTTATTGACAGTAACGTCAGTGGCCCAGTTACCAAAATGTATTCGGGTAATTTGATTGAATTGTTAAGGTAATTTTAGAACGTCTAGTTCATTATTAGTTTGAAATAGAACTACGGCAAATAATTTATTAAACTTAAGTATCTTATTCAACATAATTATGTAACAAAATTTTAATATATTTAAAATTACTTGCATTTTTTAGATTCTCAGAGCTGGGCTCAGAAACACTCAGGCATATCCAAACCTGTATGAAATCATAAACTTGTCCCATTAATTTGTCACCTGCAACAAAAAAAGAGAAACTATTTGCACATTTTAAGAAATAAACAAGAACCGAATAACGCAGATCTTTTTTTTAAGCGCCAGAAACTGCCGACCGTCACTCTTACCGTCACTGGCAAGGGAAATAAATGTTTAGTGAGACCTTAGGATCCTGGGGTAGAACTGATAATTTGTCCTTTAACGTATCTATTGACTAAATGTAGATATATGTCACCATTATGTTGATTGAAGGCCTTTTACAAAAGCTGCATTGTCTCAAAAAATGTTGAGACTGCTTATTTGTCAGTGTAGACCTTATTTTAGTGTGTGTGTGTGTGTATGTGTGTATGTGTGTGTATGTGTGTGTTTGTCTATGAAACATAATGATATCGATCAATTTGAACTTTATTTTTGTTAAAGGTACTCACACCAATTTTGAAGTATTGAACTTAGTGTCTCGATTTATTTATCCGGTATCAATTTGACTTTAAATCTGCTTGCATATAATTAAAACTCTTATTTAATTATATGCAAGCAGATTTAAAGTCAAATTGATACCGGATAAATACATTGAGACACTAAGTTCAATGCTTGATAACAACTTCAGGATTGCCGTGTGTTCCTTTAAGTATACTGAAAGGAAAAAGAAACGAATTATCACAAAATTGTTTATACTACACTATTTTATACACCTAATTCCACGTAATATGCCAGATATATCTCAACGTGTTTTGTACAAAATGGGGCTACAACTAATAACAGAAATGACAACTCTGTCATGTATTAGACCTTTTAATCAAAGTACACTTTGTTACACGAAATTCATAAATATTGTAGTTTCGCTTGAAAAAGTCAAGCTATTTAATGTTAAGAGATTGCAAAGTTTAAAGCCTAAGTTTGTCCAGCGGCTTGAGCCAAATGCGCATTATGTCGATAATGAAACTTTGGTGTATTGGTGTATTCGGTGCTGTTTAACCCTTCTTTTCGAAAGGACATTTGTACCATTCGATTATCAGTAGCATATTAAACATACAATATATAGCGCAGATACCCATTATGCGTTTCTTTTTCCTTTCAGTATAGTTATACATTCTCTCATACTTTATCTATTTTGAGATTATTTCGTCACCGACATTGATACTGCAGATACCCGAATAAAACCTAAACTTATCGAGCCATACGTTTCGACAAATAGATAATACCACAGCCAGGGTATATCGACTTAAAATCCCAAACAACTGTGAAATTTTAGGACTCGCTCAACTGAACTAAATGAAACAACAACAAAGAAATATTTATGTTTATTTTTAACGGGTAAAGCATTAACGCTCCATATTCGTGGCAGAGATCACAGACAGACCATTGTATTCGATAGTAAGAGTTCCCTGAATTCCATGTATGTATACCATTTCTATTGAGAGGCTAAAAAAAAAATACTATGTTGATGAACCGTAAAACAACCTTCTTGGCTGAAAAAATCATTTCTGGTCTATAAAAACTGTCATTTTGATGAGTTCAACACCATTCGCGTTTTTGTTTTTGTTCGAAGTATAAAGGTACTCGCTGTGCATGCTCTGATCCTTAGCAATCCTCATGAGGTGAACGTTGGTTCCTTATTCGAATAAGGAACTCGAATAAGGAACAAGGAACTAGTTACTTATTCCTTATTTGAATGACGAATAAGGAACAATTCACTATTCCTTATTAAACAAGAGCTGTCTGAGAACAGCGCAGCTCGTCTATTCCCTTTTTCGGAGAATAATAAATTTATAGCTAGTATATACCATCAGAAAACAAGGCTACAACAATGAGGGGTGGGGTTGGGAGCACAACATAACTATGTGTAAGAATTGACCAAAACTACACAGAAATATGTAAAAAAAATCAACAAAAATTCGACTTTTGAGTGGGGTGCGGGGTGGGGGTGGGAGAGAGGCGGGGGTGAATGGTGGGGGGAGTGGGGGTGGTGAGGGCAACATATATGTGTAAGAAGCTATGTAATTATTCACCAAAACAACACAAAAATATAAAGGAAAAAAAAAATCGAATTTGAATGGGCATGGGGTAGAGGCGTGAGGTGGGGAGGGCAACATGTGTAAGAAATGGCTAAAACAACAAAGAAATATTTTAAAAAAAAAAGAAAAAAGTTTCAAGTGGGGTGGGGTGGGGGAGAGCGGGGGGAGAGGCGGGAGGCGGGGGGGGGAGGGGAGGGTGCAACATATATGTGTAAGAATTGACTAAAACAACAAAGAAATATGTAAAAAAAAAGAAAAGTTTCAAGTGTATGGGTGTGGCGGGGGGAGGGGTGAGAGGCGGGGTGGGGGGAGTGGGGGGGGGGAACGGGGAAGGTTGCAACATATATGTGTAAGAAAGGACTGAAACAACAAAGGCATATGTAAAAAAAAATAAAAAAAATAGATTTTCAAGTGGGGGTTGGGTGGGGGGGAGCGGGGGTGGGGCGGGGGGGGGGGAACGGGGAAGGTTGCAACATATATGTGTAAGAATTGACAAAAGCAACACAGAAGTATGTAAAAAAAAAAATCAAGTATGGGGCGGGGTGGGGGGGTGGGGGTGATGGGTTGAGAGGGGGGGTGTCGTGGTGGGGGCGGGGAGGGTGCAACATATATGTGTAAGAATTGACTAAAACAACACAGAAATATGTAAAAAAAAAAAAAAAAGTGTGGAGGGGAGTGGGGGAGGAGGGAGCCCATGCCCCAATATGGGCGAAGAAATAAGATGCATAATGCTATAACAAATCCCAAACCAAAATTATAGATATATACATGCTTACATGCAAACCTAGATCTGCCTTTATTGCACATTTTATGGGCCATCACAATTTGGGTTCCATGGGAGCCCAGAAATTGCAGAAGACAAAATTACTTATCCAACCCTTTACAACATACTATAAGGAAACCAATTCCAAAATTTAGTTCAGCTAGGACAAAAATTATAAGAGATATAGACCTGTAAACACAGCTTACACGCAAAATTTGATGTGAAACAGACATATTTTAAGGGCTATCAGAATTTGGGTTCCATGGGAGCCCAGGGGTTACAGGAACCAAAATTACTTAAACAGCCCTTACGATAATGCTATAAGGAAGCTAATGGCCAAATTTGGTTGTGCTAGGGTAAGAATTGTAAGAGATATAGACTTGTAAACACAGCTTACACGCAAAATTTGATGTGAAATGGGGCACATTTTATGGGCTATCATAATTTGGGTTCCATGGGAGCCCATGGGTTACAGGAACCAAAATTGCTATGCAGCCTTTAAGATAATGCTACAAGGAAGCCCATGAACAAATTTGGTTGTGGTAGGATAAGAAATGTAAGAGATATAGACTTGTAAACACAGCTTACACGCAAATCTTGATGTGGGACGCCGACGCCGACGCCAACGAAAACGCCGACGCCGACGCCGACCCCGGGGTGATTACATAAGCTCTCTTATTCTTCGAATAGTCGAGCTAAAAATAAAGGCTACTTTGTATTTTAAGGCGTATCGTGACCAGATATAAATAAAAACACATGTAACAGCGAACAACACCCAATGCGAATATAAAACTTATCTAGCCCCAATTGCATGTCCAATTTAATTTTCAGAATTACAAAAAGAGTGTGAACATAACTATTTATTTAGACCATCTGGCGATCAAACAGTGATTTGCAATGAACTGCTTAACATAAAACAGGGAATAACGAATAAGGAACGAAGAACCAATTCTTTGTTCCGTATTCGAAGAAATATAAAAAGATCGGACAGGGAAAGTAGCATTCAAAGAGGACAGTCAATCACAAAACACAGAAACAAACATGCAAACAGACAAACAAGGAGGCAAAATCAATAAATACAAACGACATCACAAACACAAAAGGGTTCACAATAGGGCTACCGCCTTGGAACGGTCAGTGGCAAAGTAGACCACTGGGGGTTTAAACCGGTTCTAGGGTGCACCAAACCTCACACTTACCCTAATGTCATCCCATTAAAACAGGACAGTGTAAATAAAGAAATCCCCGCCATGATCTAATCTCTAACCAACAAGGCAGCATGAATAGGCAATATAAGTAAAACACAAATATGCTCGTGTAAATATAATATAAAAAAACAATAGCCTAGAAAGCCACAATGAAGGTACTCAATGACTTGGCAGAAGCCAGAGCAACAAGAGAATAAACCATTAAGTGCACGACAAGAAAGATCATAGACAAACATCAAACTCCACCGTCCGAATGGGCTTTAGGTAGGCGTCATCATAGGCTCCACAGCCTGTCCGGTCATCGTACAATTAAAGAGGAAAGCATAGTGGCGAACTGTAAAAGGGTCCACCACCAAGCATGCAGTACGTTGCAAAATGATAGGGTCATAACTTCTTTTGATAAACGTTTTAACAAGTTTAACAAAGATAGTATGAAAGTGATCATGACCAACAATCTTACGAAGTTTAGCACATCACCATAGAAGTCAGGTTGTGATATTCCTTGTCGCAGAAGAGCCTTAAATTACTTTTATATTTGGAAAGAAGATCAGGGTTACGATAATAAAATTGTGCAAAGGTTTTACGAAGTTTATGGTAACGGTAACCCTGATTGAGTAGCTTTTTAGTTATACAAATATTACGAATATTAAAGTCCTCAAATAAGGAACTGGAGTATTTATTGCAGATGTTTGCTTCATTTCGTACATCAGATGAGTTAGTGGTCAAAAAACATTGAAAACACATTGCCTCAAGGTGATATGTCCAAAAAAGGATGTACTTTAATTGGACATGTATTCTTAGAACTCCTTCTTTTTCATTTCTCGCACCGCAATGTTCTTCTGCAAGAAACATCGATAAAGAACTTTTTATGATGACAGGACAAAACAAATCTGAACTATAAAGGGACATACAGAACGCTGTCAAAACTCCCAATAAGGAAATGGAGTACATTTGCTTTACTCATTCACAAACAGTGAAGTTCGCTTGCCAAGAAACATTAAAAAAACTTTATTCACATTATCTGCCGGGCGATAAAGTAAATAAATTGAAAAGATTTACATACAAAGTGATAAGCTCAGAATAACTAATAAAGAACGAGGAGCCAGTTCCTTGTTCCGTAATACGATAAAAAATTAACCTTTTTCATTACGTACGCCGCAATGCTTTTCTACCAAGAAACTTCGAGAAAACATTTTTATAGGATGACCGGACCAAACAAATCTGAACTTTAAAGGGACATGTATTCAAGGAACTCATGTGAAAAGTAGAATAAGGAAATGGAGTATCATGAACACAGTTTCTTTACTAACTCACACACAGTGAAGTCCACTGGCCAAGAAACATCAACAATTCTTTATTTACATCATTTGGCGAGTGTAAAAACTGATTTAAAATGACCATAATTACATAGAACAGTGATAAGCTCCGAATAACGAATAAGGAACGAGGATCCAGTTCCTTGTTCCGTATTCGACGGCGAATAAGGAACGGGAGTATTTATTGCAGAAGTTTGCTTCATTTCGTACACCAGATGGTTTAGTTGCCAAAAAACATTGGAAATACATTGTTTCAAGGTGATCTCCCGAAAAAATGATGAACTTTAAAGGGGCGTGTCCTTTTTTAACTCATTTAAGCTCCAATAGAAGAATTAGCGTAATACGATAAAAAAATTACTTTTTTCATTTCTTACCCCGCAGTGCTTTTCTACCAAGAAACTTTGAGAAACCATTTTTTTAGGGATGACCGGACCAAACAAAATTGAACTTTAAAGGCACATAAACCAACATAACTCATATCAAAAGTCGAATACGGAACTAGATTATCATGAACACAGTTTCTTTACCCGCTCACAAATAGGGAAGTTCGCTTGCCAAGAAACATCAAATAATCTTTTTTTTTACATCATTTGGCGAACGAAAAATCTGATTTAAAATGACCATAATTACATAAAACAATGATAAGCTCTGAATAACGAATTAGAAACGAAACAAGGAACCAGTTCCTTGTTATGAAGGAACCAGTTCCTTGTTCTGAAGAAACCAGTTCCTTGTTATGAAGGAACCAGTTCCTTGTTCTGAAGGAACCAGTTCCTTGTTCTGAAGAAACCAGTTCCTTGTTCTGAAGGAACCAGTTCCTTGTTCTGTATTCGACGGCGAATAAGGAACTGGAGCATTGTTTGCAGATGTTTGCTTCATTCTATACATGAAATGGTTAGGTGGTCAAAATAACTTAAAAACTAATTATTTGAAGGTTATCTGCCAAAGAAAGCTGGACTTTAAAGGGATTTGTCTTCTTTTTAACTTATTTAATCTCCAAATAAAGAACATCTGTTTATTTACCAAACCCGCATCCCACGTTAGATCCCCGGGAAACAAAAAAAAAACGTTTCAGTTTTTAGTCGATATTCAACATTCAAAGCCAGTTCAGGATTCCACATTCGAGGCTAGTTCGGTATTTAGTATTCGAACTTCAAACCCAGTTAGGTGTTCAACATTCGGACCCAGTTCGATGTTCTACATTCAAACCCAGTTCGGTGTTCAACAATCAAACAAAGCTCGGGTTTCAACATTCGGACCCAGTTCGGTTTTCTACATTCAAACCCAATTCGGTGTTTAACATTCAAACGAAGTTCGGTGTTCAACATTCGGACCCAGTTCGGTGTTCAACATTCGGACCCAGTTCGGTGTTCGATATCTTAATCCACTTCGTGGTTTATCATTCGAGCCCAGTACGGGGTTCTACATTAAAACTCAGTTGGGCGTTCGGTGTTCACAATATGGACCAGTTTGGTTTTCTACATTTAAACCCAGTTCGGTGATCAACATTCAGCATTCAGCATTCGAACCTATTTCGGGTTTCTGTATTCAACATTCGAACCCAGTTCGGTATTCAATATTCGAACCCCTTTCGACATTCGAACCCAGTTCGGTGCTGGGCATTCGAACCACTTCCGGGTTGAACACCTTGTTTAGTATTCAATATTCCAACGCACTTCTGGGTTGGTCAAGGTCAACATTCGAACCCAGTTCGGGATTCAACATTCGAACCCAGTTTGGTATCCGATATTCGAACCCAGTTCGTTGTTCGACATACGAATCCCCTTCGGGGTTCAACATTGGAACCCAGTTCGGTATTCAACACTAGGACCCAATTCAGTGTTCAACATTCAAACCAAGCTCGGTGTTCCACATTCAGACCCAGTTCGGTGTTCAACATTCAAACCAATTTCGGTGTTTAACATTCGGACCAAGCTCGGTGTTTTACATTCAAACCCAGTTCGGTGTTCAACACTCAAACCAAGTTTGGTTTCCAACATTCGGACCCAGTTTGGTGCTCTACATTCAAATCCAGTTCGGTGTTCAACATTCGGTCCTAGTTTGGTGTTCGTTCTACATTCAAACCAAGTTCGATGTTCTACATTTGAACTCAGTTATGGCATTTTACATTCGAACTCAGTTAGGGATTGAACATTCGAACCCAATTCATGGTTCAATATTCGAACGTAGTTTGGGTTTCGACATTCGAACCCATTTCGGAGTTAGACATTCGAAACCAGTTCGAGGTTTAACATTCGAACCCAGTTTACGGTTTAACATTCGAACCCAGTTCTACGTTCACCATTCGAAGCCAGTTCTGCGTTCAACATTCGAACCCTGTTTGGCGTTCAATATTTAAACCGAGTTCTGTATTCAACACTCGAAACCAGTTTTGCGAATAACATTGGAAACCATGTCTGTGTTCAACAGTCGCACCCAGTTATGCGTTCAACATTCGAAGCCAATTCTGCGTTCAACATTCGCATCCAGTTCTGCGTTCAACATCCAACTCCAGTTCTGCGTTCAACACTCAAACCCTATTAGGACTGAGTTCAACATTCGATCCCATTTCTAGACAATTTATCTTTCTGAATAATCGCAAACCCAAAGACTATCCTTTCCTTTTCAAATGAAGTCTCTATGATGCAAAATGGGCGTTCCCCAGGGGTCCGAAGTATTTAAATAGACATTTTGCATGATTTTAGACGTGACTTTAGACATACAAGGCAAAACGTGAGCACTTTCCCCTCTAAATGGATAGGGCTCTCATATATTTCATGAAGCATACGTTTTTGGTCTTCTACCAAGTTTGTTCAAATTGTGTCCAAACTGGCCAGAGGTCTACGGTTATATATACAGTCAACTATTTGAAATTTGATTTAATATTTAAATTGTCTTCTCTAAAATTACAAGAGCTAGAGGTCAACAAGTTTGCATGTAGCATAAGCTTATAGTTACATTTGTTCAAATGTTGACCGTGGGGTCAGATCTGTCCTCCTCCTTTCTGTCTCTTGTTTTACATACACTTATATAATGAATCAATTTACAAATCTTCTGAAACCAAACCATAGGGCTCTCGTATACTGCATGTAGCTGAACCATAGGGCTCTCGTATACTGCATGTAGCCGAACCATAGGGCTCTCGTATACTGCATGTAGCCGAACCATAGGGCTCTCGTATACTGCATGTAGCTGAACCATAGGGCTCTCGTATACTGCATGTAGCTGAACCATAGGGCTCTCGTATACTGCATGTAGCCGAACCATAGGGCTCTCGTATACTGCATGTAGCTGAACCATAGGGCTCTCGTAAACTGCATGTAGCTGAACCATAGGGCTCTCGTATACTGCATGTAGCCGAACCATAGGGCTCTCGTATACTGCATGTAGCCGAACCATAGGGCTCTCGTATACTGTATGTAGCTGAACCATAGGGCTCTCGTATACTGCATGTAGCTGAACCATAGGGCTCTCGTATACTGCATGTAGCTGAACCATAGGGCTCTCGTATACTGCATGTAGCCTAGGGCTCTCGTATACTGCATGTAGCCGAACCATAGGGCTCTCGTATACTGCATGTAGCTGAACCATAGGGCTCTCGTATACTGCATGTAGCTGAACCATAGGGCTCTCGTATACTGCATGTAGCTGAACCATAGGGCTCTCGTATACTGCATGTAGCTGAACTGGGAATGTCGAACCATAGGGCTCTCGTATACTGCATGTAGCTGAACTGGGAATGTCGAACCATAGGGCTCTCGTATACTGCATGTAGCTGAACTGGGAATGTCGAACCATAGGGCTCTCGTATACTGCATGTAGCTGAACTGGGAATGTCGAACCATAGGGCTCTCGTATACTGCATGTAGCTGAACCATAGGGCTCTCGTATACTGCATGTAGCTGAACCATAGGGCTCTCGTATACTGCATGTAGCTGAACCATAGGGCTCTCGTATACTGCATGTAACTGAACCATAGGGCTCTCGTATACTCATGTAGCTGAACAATAGGGCTCTCGTATACTGCATGTAGCTGAACTGGGAATGTCGAACCATAGGGCTCTCGTATACTGCATGTAGCTGAACTGGGAATGTCGAACCATAGGGCTCTCGTATACTGCATGTAGCTGAACTGGGAATGTCGAACCATAGGGCTCTCGTATACTGCATGTAGCTGAACTGGGAATGTCTCACCATAGGGCTCTCGTATACTGCATGTAGCTGAACTGGGAATGTCGAACCATAGGGCTCTCGTATACTGCATGTAGCCGAACTGGGAATGTCGAACCATAGGGCTCTCGTATACTGCATGTAGCCGAACTGGGAATGTCGAACCATAGGGCTCTCGTATACTGCATGTAGCCGAACTGGGAATGTCGAACCATAGGGCTCTCGTATACTGCATGTAGCCGAACTGGGAATGTCGAACCATAGGGCTCTCGTATACTGCATGTAGCCGAACTGGGAATGTCGAACCCCGAACTGGGTTTGAATGTTAAATACCGAACTGGGTTCGAATGTTGCCGAACTGGGAATGTCGAACCCCGAACTGGGGTTGAATGTTAAATACCGAACTGGGTTCGAATGTTAAATACCGAACTGGGTTCGAATGTTGCATCCAAAGTGGGTTTAAATATTGAATACCGAACTGGGTTCGATTGTTGAATACCGAAACCCGAACTGGGTTCGAATGTTGAATACCGAAACCCGAACTGGGTTTGAATGCTGAATGCTGAACTGGATTCAAATATTGAAATCAAAACTTGGTTCGAATGTTGAATACCAAACTGAGTTTGAATGTTGAATACCGACTGAATTCGAATGCTGAACCCCGAACTGGTGTCAAATGTTAAATACCGAACTCGGTTCGAATGTTGAACCCCGAACTCGGTTCGAATGTTGAATACCGAACTTGGTTTCGAACGGTGAATCCCGAACTGAGTTAGAATGTTGAATACCGAACTTGGTTTCGAATGGTGAATACCGAACTGGGTTCGAATGTTAAATCCCGAAGAGGATTCGGATGTCGAACCACGAAATGGATTCAAATGTTTGTTACCGAACTAGGTTCAAATGTTTAATACCGAACTGGGTTCGACTGTTGAATACCGAACTGAGTTTGAATGTCGAACTCCGAACACCAATCTCCGAGCCAAATTCACTCACATGAATAACATACAATGACACAAATGTGTTACAATAACAATGTGTGTGAAGAAATATAAAAAGATCGGACAGGGAAAGTAGCATTCAAGGAGGACAGTCAACCACAAAACACAGAAACAAACACGCAAACAGACAAACAAGAAAGCAAAAGTAATTTTAAATGCAAACGACATCACAAACACAAAAGGGTTGACAATAGGGGTACCGACTTGGAACGGTCAGTGGCAAAGTAGGCCACTGGGGGTTTAAACCGGTTCTAGGGTGCACCAAACCTCACTCTTACCCTACTCTGTGTTCTACATACTGCATTTGACATTCAAATTCAGTTCGTTCTCCGTTCTGCATTCGAATCTAGTTCTACGTTTTACATTGGACTTTAGTTGTCAGTACTATATTCGAACCTAGTTATCTTTTTTCATTCAAACCTAGTTCTCCGTTTAACATTCGACTCTAGTTCTCCGTTCAACATTAAAATGTACTTTTGCGTATCACATTCTAACCCAGTTCTCCATTCTATATTCGACTTAAGTTCCCCATTTTACTTTCAACTTTATTTCTCCATTATACGTTGTACCCTAGTTC
The DNA here is from genome assembly GCA_037043455.1 of Cyrtodaria siliqua. Taxonomy (NCBI): domain Eukaryota; kingdom Metazoa; phylum Mollusca; class Bivalvia; order Adapedonta; family Hiatellidae; genus Cyrtodaria; species Cyrtodaria siliqua. The sequence goes on along the minus strand of JAWPHD010000551.1, from coordinate 341,230 downwards.
TCCGTTTTACATTCGACTTTATAGTTATTCGTTCTACATTGGTTCTAGTTTTTCGTTCTACATTCGACTAGTTCGTATTCTAAACGCGAACCTAGTCCTCCGTTGTACATTCGGCTTTAGTTCTGCGTTCTGCTTTCTACTCTAGTTCTGCGTTTTAGGGTCGTACCCAGTTTTCCGTTCTACATTCGAACGTAGTTCTCCGTTCTAAATTCGCTTGTTCTATGTTTACATTCAACTCCACTGCTAAAATGTTTGTTTGCAAATAACTGTTTGAAACATTAATCCCTATCAATAAAGAACGTCAGGACAGCGCTGTCCTGTTATTGGTATTACAATTTCAATGAAATGCTGTTTTGTCACATAACTTGACCATTTGAAAAATAAATAATCACTAGAAATTGTAAAATGCATTTTTTCCAAATTACACAATTTAGTAAATACTATACATGTATATGAAGATTAAACTGCAAAAATAAAATAATAAAACACGGTTAATTAACGAAGAAAACTTGAACATTTCTAAGTATAAATGTAAATTGATTATATGCACGCTGGTTTCAAGTAAAAACATACTGGATTAATCAATCGATGTGTGATATAAACACCTTTATAAATATTTCAAGATTGTCATGTGCCCCTTTAACTGGTATGCTAATTTGATTAAATTATTCGTTGCTGGGTTTCTTATCTTTACTGATTAGAGATCAGGGGCCCGTTTTATTAAACATCTTACGGTCAATTTTAGCGTAAGTTTGTCGTAGGATCATCGTACGTCTTTTTACGCGTATTATGAACAAAATCGTACGATATTTTTGTCTACGATATCGTAACTCCTGGTCGTAAATTTACGACTAGTCTAGGGCAATCTTAAACTCACTAAGATATCGCAAGTGTCATGGCCGCAATACCAATTGTTAACGCCCACAGACGCGCACGTCGCAACCCAAGGGTTTTTAGGGATCGGCCGAACATCCTTGAGATATTTAATGATGGTCATCAGGCAAGAGAGGCTATTATTGCGCTCTTTTAACACTCATATCGCATTTTTAGCACTCATATCGCTCTTTTAACACTCATATCGTTCTTTTAGCACTCATATCGCTCTTTTAACACTCATATCGCTCTTTTAGCACTCATATCGTGCCTGTTCCTGCTTTACCATTCCTATATGGACAGTTTTTCTATGGAAGTTCCAGAGAGAGATGTGGGGGTTGGGGGTGGTGGGTGGGGGAAAGGATGATGAAGAGTCCTTATATCATTCTGTTAACATTATCTGAACAGATTCTCCTTGTCATTTTACAGACCATCATTTGACAGTCTGACTAACTTACTTGTGTCACACATTTAAAGGGACACACGGCAATTCTGATGTGTTTAAAAACTTGTGGCGTCCTCTTAAATTTTTGTAATCATTAATCATAAAAATAGTTCTGCGCCAATTATGTTTGCATATTACTAACTGTTGGTTATATTGCATCAATACTATTAACATATGGTATGTTAGAGAAGAAAATTTGAAAATTCAAAATGTTTAGCTCACCTGAGCATGAAGTGCTCAAGGGTGAGCTATTGTGACCACTCTTCGTCCGGCGTCTGTCGTCAACATTTACCTTGTTTACACAACAGAGGCCCATTTCTTGAGCAATCTTAACCAAACTTGTAGATTGTATATGACCATAAGATCTCGCACGAGTTTGATAATGGGCCAGATCGGACCATAACACCAGAGTTATGGTTCCTGAATTAGCAAACAATGCCGTTTTACATGTTATTATTATTGTTATGTTCCTAAACGTCTTGTTGGATTTCGACGAAACTTGGCAGGAAGCATCGGTAAGATGTGCGTATCTTGCTTTTGTTCCAGTTCGCTGATTTCTGACGTAGTTATGGTCCATTGTCATTTTATCTTATTTTCAGTAGTTGATACAATTTGTGTTACTCGTTTTTTATCCATAGGTTCTATAGTAAGTGTAAAAAGACGATAATTCTCAAGATTTTGCTTTTGAAAGATATGTTGAATCCGTTTCCATGAATGTGCATGAAATATGCAGTTTTAAAAGAATCGCACTGTAGATACCTTAATTTCAACAGTAAACTGGGCTGAACATCAACGATAAAGACCGAGTTTATCACCTACCAAAATGAATTAGGTATGTCTTATTTCTGGTCACTGATTGGTCAGTTTTATTGATGACGCTCTATCAAAATTATGAATAGGGCCATCATGGCCCTCTTGCATTTAATACCGAAGCAACGTGGTGTAGTGGTTATAGAGTCTGCCTTGCATTCGGGAGGTCGTGGGTTCGAGTCCCCTGACCGCGTCATACCAAAGACTTTAAAAATGGAGTAGTCACTTGTAACCCTTGCCTGACGAGCAAATAATGGGTAGTGCTACGACTGATTGACCAGTGTCAGAATAAAGTGACTGGGTGTCTGGGTGGGTATCATGTCTACTACGGCGTGGTATTCCAGTGTGGCAGCACTATAAAGAAACCATTGAGTTCGCTGCTTCAAGTAGACATATCATCACATCACACAACAACACACAGATAAAAGTCCAGACATTGTGCCTATAATCGTCGGGTAGGACGCCTGTCGTAGGTGGAGGGACTATAATCCTTAGAAATACACACACACACACACTCTTGCATTTAATTATATGCAAGCAGTTTTGAAGTGAACTCGATACTGGATTAATAAATGTAGATGCTAATTTTAATGTGCGATACACATTTCAAGATTGCCGCGTGTCCCTTTAAGATCAAATACAGAAGTCGACCAGCTAGAATGAGAGGAATGATAAACTGATATTGCTGTACTCTTATTAGGAAGAGATACTACCATTAAAGGGAATGTAACGACACAGCCAAACACTCTATTATTGAGAGTTCTGAACAACTTGGAAAAAGTGAAAGAATGATCAAAATCGGATGATAAACAAAAAAGATATGACCATTTAAAGGTTGTTCTAAAACGAAAATAGGAGCCGCCATTTTTAGAACTATGGCGTCATAGTTCCATGTTACCATATATGGAATGATAAATATCATTTAAAATGAAGAAAATCACTGCAAATGAATGACTTTTTTTTTACTGGTGATATGAATCATTATTGCCATTAAGTATTACATATTTTTCATACAGTTGCTGTCATTTTTTCCCTATAAATCAGTAAATTTTCATATTTATAAATATTCCATATATGGTCATTTAGGACCGTGATGTCATAGCTCTCAAAATGGCCGCTTCCATATCCGTTTCAACAGAAACTTCAAATGATCATATCTTCCTTGTTTATCATCCGATTTTGATAATTCTTTCACCCTTAATCAAGTATTTCAAAACTCTCAATAATAAAGATGTTTGGCTGTGTCGCTACATTCCTTTAATAGTCGAAGGATTTATAAAATGAAACTGTTAAACCATATACTTAGGAAGAATGCTTATATGTTATAGACCTCTTGTAACTATGTATATATATATATGTACTTTTCCTTTTGTGCGTGTGAAAAGAATTACAAACAACTTTTATAACATTGGATTGTATTATATTTGAATCCTTACTTATTTAAAAAAAGTATTAACAAACAATAAAAACAGCTGTAAAATTTATCACAGTGAACATGATGAATAACTCTTAAATAAACAAAAAATGAAGTTAAAACACAAGATAATCACATAGAACTTTTTACATATATCACAATGTTAAATATATGATTTATCACAGTTTTTGATATCATAAATTATTTGTATTTCAAAAGTATTGCATTTCAAATTATATCATAAACACACTGACCAATAAGAGAACATGTAGAAACATTTCAACTACACCAAAATAAAAAATGTTTCGTGTTGGTGGGTGTTATGCTTTAAAAGTGTTTGGTTACTTTGACATCAAAAAAATAACGTTCTTTCTTTCAAAAATGGCAATGCACTTATGAAGTTCCATGAGTGTGATTGCTATGAATTGTTTGGTGTTTAACGTCATTTTCAGCACATTATAGGCTATATATGACGGTAGATTTTATCGTGGTGGAGGCAGACCACCCACTAATCTGTGATATAACCAGTACTGTATACTGAATTGAACGCCAGCCCTCTTACTACTATCATCCGTAAAAAATCTATTAAGTTCAGCAAAATGTGAATTTCCTGTAAGATCATGATCACGTTACTCTGACTACTGACCCCAAAACGAATCTGGTTCCTCCTCTCGCCTAGTGCAATGTACCTCCGAAGTTTCGTTGGTGTGAGTGTTATGGTTTCTCAATTATCGTCTGGAATGCCTATTTCCATATAAATCCGTGGCTACCTTGACCTTTGACCCCAAAAACAATAGGGTTCCTCCTCTCACCTAGGACAATGTACCTATGGAATTTCATGAGTAGTTTCATAAGGGTAGGTGTAAGGGTTTCAAAGTTATTGTCCAGAATGCGTAATTGTTAATGGACGGACGGACAACCCCATACAATAAAATACTTTGTTGTTCAAATGGGTGTATAAAAGGGTAATGCAATGCTAATATAACCAATTCTACATTATTGAAAGAATTTGAATTTTAACAAGTACACACTGACCAAGATTATTTAAAATTTAATAATTAAATTTGATTTTTTGTATTAAAATAAATAACAGTTATCATCAGTTGTACGCTACACATTGGTAGAAAACATGTTGTCGAAAATTCTCTGTCTTTTCATATTCAATTTCTCCTCTTTTATTTCAATGGATCTTTTTTCTAATTGCACTATTTCCCTCAACAGAGCTAATTTGTCTTGCTCGATTGCAATAATCTGCTCGGCACATGTACATGAGACTAAAGCTGAAAAAAATAAGGAATAATCTTATGGTATATAAACAGTATATCATTACTACTAAACAAAAACTCATTTCAAGTTGCTTAGAGGATCTTAAACGAGTTCCCATTTAATATAAGATTTATGAAACGAGTTATGAATTATTTTTATTTTAATGAGCCTTTTGGCGAGTTAAAATTAAAAATAATTTATAACGAGTTTCATAAATCTTATATGGAATGGGAACGAGTTTAAGATCCTTTTTATCACATAACATTGCAATCAAATTAGTAAAAATTAATTCAGATGGACATAGAACCGCCACGACGTCAGACACACTTTAGCGCCAAAACGTCGTAAAATATGTGATGTCGCGTCTCACACATAACGTTGCGTATAATAGATTTGTGTTTTACCTCTACAAAATAGCAGTTTACGCCAACCTTTTAACAACCAACAACAATGTTTTGTATAACGTGCATTATTTGTATAAGCTGTCACAAATAATAAGTTCATGACTCAGATCTGGGTGAATTTATAATAAATAAAATAGTTTCAGTAATAAACTTGCGTAGTGTTACAGGTTTAACTCAACCAATCAAAATCGTTCCAGGTTGTATAACACGTGTGTCATGCAATTGAATATTAAATGGGTGTTCGACACTGCTAACAAGGGATGTTATGTGATAAAATAGGATTATTACTAGAGTAACGTGTTCTTGAAGTTTGTATCACCTCGAGTAGGTAAATACCAGATCAAGGATCACACGAGTGGCGGAGCCTCGAGTGTGATCCTGATCTGGTATTTACCTACGAGAGGTGATACAAACTTCCAGAACACGTTCCTCTAGTGATGATCCTTTTATTATATACCTCTTACACATCATTAACATAGAAATATTTGCATTGCTATTGCATACACATTCAATAAAGCATAAATTTCTCGATAAAGTGCAGCGGGAAAAAGTGTGTAGTTTTAAGGTCTTGGTGTTCACTGGTCTGACCTACTTGTTTTGTTTGTATGACGTAACGTCGTCTTGACGTTCTCGCTCATAGTGGCGTAAAACTTGCTTGAATCATTGGAAAAACCGATGTTCTATTTTTAGTAAGATAGTGATACTAATTCTATTTTTAGTAGCATAGTGATAACCTGTAGTGTGATACAGGTTGTTGTATTCCATTGTAAGAAAATGAAGGTACTATGTATATATTATTGATAGGTATATAATAAAATCATTTATTTTATGCTTTATCATGGTATGACTGACTGTTAAAAGCGACGTTAACCACCATGTGTATACATTTATCACATAACTAGTGTTAAAAAGCAATGACATATTTTTCATATCTCTCAAAAGTAATAAATATGCAATGAAGGCAAAATCATTGTTTGTTATTTTTTTTTACAGCTTGGTGTGCATCATGTGGACAAAGTATTACCGATAACAAAGTTTGAGACGGGGTATATAGGAGTTAAAGCGACGGGCCGGTCTGTCGGTCGGCCTGTTGAATCTTGTGGCGCGAACTACTTCTACACTTTCCAAGATTTTCAATTCAACTTTGTATATATGATAAACATGAAGTGTAGCTGTGCGTGACAGTTTTCATGTGGCTTACTCAATACCATGCAGAGTTATTGTCATTATTGTAGTAGTGTGGACAACATTTGTCATGGACCCAAGCAAACAACACGTCTCCCCTTCCACTACCACTTTGTGGGTGGATATCGAGACATAATAAATGCAGTGTGCATTGTTACAATGTGTTATAGGCCAGTGGCCAAATTCATAATAAAGAAATTGCAGTTGTAATTTGTAAATTTAAATTTGATGCTGATAATAGTTAAAGGCATAATCATACAACAAAGTGTTGTTAATTTAACAATAAAACCTGTACAAAGTTTCATTGATTGCAGTTATTGTTTAATTACCAGCTTAAATTATGTAAGATAAAACAGATCAAGACACCAATGCATGGACGAGTAAACGTATTTAGTGGAAATTTACGCAATATACTTACTTTTTCTCCTAGACTTGGACTTACTTTCAGTTTTGTCTGGAGTCGCCATACATACATATGGAAATAAAAACAAATGCAATACGCTAATAGCTAGTGTACATGTAAGAACATGATTTGTTTTGGTATTTTATGTCATTTTCATCATATTTTAGGCTAAATAGGTCGATTTTTTTCGTGGTGGAGGCAGACCACCCACTTATTTCTGGGTAGAAACAGTACTGTAAACCTCCCACCATCTGTAAGAATCGACACTTTCTCTCTTATAAATGCCTTGACAAAAAAAAACACCATCAAAAACTGTCAAATTTTATGTAAATTAACAAAGTAAAAAGGCAGTTTGTTTTTGTCGGCAATAGGGGAAGAGGCCCAGGCCCTTCAATATGGGAAAAACAGCGCGATATTTTCGAGTTGACGGGGAAAACATAATGCCATTTCATCAAGGTGGAACAGAGTATTAGGCAGAATTAAAGATTTGATTGTGCAAATATGAAAAAGAGGTACATTTTAGACAAACTTTCTGCTATAGATGTATCCCAAACATGATAATGTTGAGAAAGTTAGAGGGGGAAATAATGTTAAGCAAGCATGGTTACTGCTCAATAACGTTTGTTTGGAGTGCGGTATTGTGACGACTTTCTGGGTATGTAGCTTCTGTGAAAAGGAAGTTTGGGATTGAAATTGTGGTCACTGGGTTCAAGGATTTTCACCAAACTCCACCAAAATCTTCATTATATGGATCCAACATCACATGCAAAATTTTGGGTTAATGTGACCAACTTTCGAAGAATCTATGTCATGTCCGGTCTACGCTACAATATGTATATCTATCTTTTTGCAGCATTTTCACCAAACTTTAAGGATGTTACTTATATACATCTAACATCATTTGCAAAATTTCGAGTCGCTGTGACGTTCTTTGACAAAATATAGGTCACGTCCAGTCGCTGCTACAACATGCATAACTTGACCTTGATCCCAGTGACCCCAAATGCAATTCCAAGCTTCCGACATACCGATCTTGCTTTTTTTCTTGCAGGAGTTTTATCAAACATCATCACAATGTTCCTTATATGCATCTAACATCATGTGCAAAATTTTGGGTGGCTGTGACCTACTTTCGACAAAATATAGGTCACTTCCGGTCTCTGCTCAACATGCATAACTTGACCTTGATCCCAGTGATCCCAAATACAATTCCAAGCTTCCTTTTCATATAAGCTACCTACCCTGCAAGTTTCATCGCAATACCTCATTCCTAACAAAAGTTATTGCACAGAAACCATTTAAATGCATTACTGTTGATGACATTGGTGTTGGTCAAATAAAATATCTGGACCTTTATAATAGGGCTTCTAGTGTAACAGAAGTACTGATGTGAATTTCAGGATGACAACCTTACATATAAGAGCCCTTTTAGCCAGTACAGCATCCACAGGCCCTCTTGGGCCTCTTTTTTTTTAATGCAGTACAGTATATCCACTATTTAGGAGACGACTCGGGATGTTATTTTTTGAAAAATAAATAAATGTTCTCACCACATGTACTGGCTGATTGTTGTGGTGAAGGGCAATCCCCACTGGAACATGTGTCTTTCTTAGCTGTGGTCACAGTCAAAACTATAAATAATTAAAACACAAATTCTGATAAACCCAACATGGGGATCTTGATATTGAGTACATTGGTAGACCGTGGGTCAGCCCCTCCACCTCAACCCCGGTGGGGGGAAACATTGATAGGTGCATCATGTGCAAGCAGGTTTAAAGTCAAAATAATATTGGATAAATAAATCAAGATGATAATTTTAATGTCTGTTAACAACTTCAAGAATGTAATAGGTCCCTATTAAGGTAAATCATCCTGTATTTTGTGGGTCACTTTAAATTGAAATCTACATACTGTTAATGTTTTTATAGTGTTTTCTTTGCACAATAATGAAAAAAGACAAAACAATTCATGCATCTTAATGAATAGAGAACAGACACAAAATAAGTGGAGTAGGGCTAACTTGGATTTCTCTGTATATAACATAAATTTATGTATAATAAGACATATCCGCATAAACAATTAAATCGGCATTACCTATGAAAAAATGTATTATCATTCAAATAATCAGTATCTCTGCATAATTATATTGACATGGCTATCTTATGATTATCTGTGAAGAGTCTTTTCTCTCTGATTGCATAGACCATGCAGCTGTATTTGTGACTACATTTTACAAATTTAATTTAAACAAACTAAATTACCTTGATCTCCGCCAGCATTCATTTCGAAGGTGTCCATTCCATCTACCACCCCATCAATAACACATCCTGGCAGAGCACCAACAACCTATGAAATAAGTAGTCAATCCAAATAAGTACATATGCATGATTTCTTGAATACAAGGCATTTTTGTATAGAATTTTAAAAGTGTATGTCTTTTTTATCATAAAACTTGTAGTGTGGTCATTACGTTTTTATCATATTACACTAGTGTAATAAATATTCAAATGAATACTAATGTTATAAATATGTGAATGAAGGCCGAATCACCGGTAGGTCTTTTCCGTTCAGCTCATTATGGATCGGAATTGCCTAAACGATGTCGTTAATGTTTAAAATACCTCACTGTGGACATCGATGAAGTAGTTTCATTGTTTGGTTTGTATGGAGAAGACATAAGTCAACATAAGCGGCCAGCATACAAACATACGATGTCATCAAGTGACAACGTTAATAGTGTCAGTTACAATACTAAATGTTAAATGAGTTTTTTTTTGGAGTTACATGTATGTGATAAATAGAATCTCACATTCGTACCTATTCGTTCAGATCTGACATTGAATTTATTGTTCGATAAAACTGGTACGAAGCTTGACACAGCCTGCATCATATAATTGTATTACTTTGGCTGAATCAATTCAACATTAAATAAGCACTTATGTAAGATTTTATATACAGCGTTTAATTTATAGACTGATATACAGTTACTTAATATTTAAGAATCGATTCACACATTTTTTGCCTTTACGTAACATTGAACGCCAGTAATGAAACGCATCAATGCCAAAAATTGGTAGATCAACTCCTTTAAATAACATATATCTTCCCGTTCTTATTGTACCAACAATAAGGTGCCATGTGAGTTTGGTAATGATAAATAAGTGCAAGAAAATTGAAAAAAGATATTGTCAGTGTATTCAGACCGCGCAATAGCCATTTTCTATTGATGTACATGTACACTGGATGCCTTTGCAGTTTACTCTACCTACTTACAAAGTGAAGTTTATTTGAAATTAGATGATTTTTTTTCAACAGAAAGTATCAAGTGAAAGTAAAATTCATACAAAACATTGTGTATTTTTTAATGTAAATACCTTTTCCTCCCAGTCTTTTAACGGAGTTGGTGGTGGGCCCCCACCAGTCTGCCTGCTTTCCTTCTTGTTGTTGATCGCCTTTTTCTTGGTGCTGGACTTTAGACATTAAAAAGAAATGACACAAAATCAGAACACTTATATCTCTGAATAAATTGCAAAACTACACTAAATTGCTGTATTTCTGTATTTCTTATATGTATACATATATAAAATGCTTTAAATCAGAGTGATAATTTACATTTTTTGTGTTGAAAAATAGCGTCTTCTGTGAATCTGATGTGTTTCAATGGAAAATGGCCATTACACTATCTGAAAATACACTGCTGATAGTTGTCTATATTGCAATTTTGCAAAGTTCTAGGCCCATTTTCCATATTTTATCTCGATGTACATGGAAGATGAGCCTGGCATGTTCATGCCTGTTAGGCGCCATATAACCCTTTCATGTGTTGGTGCGCCTTACAACCCCAATTCAATTCAATTCATCTCCCAAGGCATGATATTGTTGGTAATATATGCAATATCAATAATACTCACATTTTCATCATTTATTGTTCAAATATATGAAACATTACCTTGATATCTACCCATTTCTTTTTTACTTCATCCACAGTTCTTGAGCTGCAACCAACACTGTTAACTCTACAAAAAAATAATTGATAATTGATTCCACAATAATTCAAACTTAACACCACTCGCAAACTTCTTATAAAGTTTGCAGATTGTGGTATTTAATTAATAAATACTTCACAGGTTGGCAGATAATGTAATTATATTGTTTGATACCATTGGACATCATAGTAACGTGAAAACAAACTGACATCAAATAAATCAAGATGGAGGCACGCACGTTTGGTAGTGGATTTGAACTATTTGAGCAGCTTAAAGCACGTTAGAATAAGGTTAAACAGTCTGCACTTTTGAATTTTGAGACAGTATATCGACCATTTAATGGTCTTAACTATCGAGTCACAATTAAAAAAACATTTGCGACCACTAAACGGTTGATATACTGTCTCATAAACTTCTTTTTCTTTATACTGTAAACTAGTGTTGGGAACCCTCAATTTCGTGTTACGATCAGTTTTGTTTTCTTTTGGACATTGTGTCAACAATGATTGTCGTCTGACACTACTTTTGACATAAGCGCGCGGGATAAACCGGATGTTTACAATTGAAGTACCTCCGACGTTAAAGATTTGCGACTTTCACCTGTCGTACGATCGAAAAAAACTTACGCAAAGATTTTTAGTTACGATCATGTTCATAATACAGTCCTACGATAATCGTAGATCACATCGTAAATACAAAACTTACGACAAAATATATCTTACGGTACGACGTTTAATAAAACGGGCCCAAGGCCTGTAATTCACCAACCTTTTTTCAAACTATTTTTAGACTTGAAGTCAAGCACTCAAATTTCGTTTACAAATATTTCCATGACCTTCACAGATAAACAATCGTAAGAAGTTGCTATTTATTAGTATTTATTTTATTATACATAGCAGCTTGAAATGAATGTTATACCTGAAACTTATAGAAATATTTGTGATTGAAATTTGCATACTTGGGCTTAAGTCTTAAGAATATTCTCAAGAATGGATTGTGAATTGCAGGCCAGGAGAGCGTGTACTGTGCCAGGAGAGCGTGTACTGTGGTGCGTCGTTTGTGGTTGTGGAGACTACTCCTTGGAGGGAATGTTACAACTGATGTCTAGATGCACCTAATTAAAAATCAGGATGACCTGAAATTCAAAATGGTGACGACAGCTCTCTCTCTTTCTCCTCTCTCTCTCTCTCTCTCTCTCTCTCTCTCTCTCTCTTTCTCATCTCTCTCTCTTTCTTTCTCCTCTCTCTCCCCCGTCTCTCTCTCTCTCTCTCTCTCTCTCTCTCTCTCTCTCTCTCTTAAAAGTAGATTTGCGAAGTTGGCTGTGAGATCGAAGGTCGCAGATCGACGACAGTTACTATCGATCTTGGTTTTGTTTGAATACATAAAGCTAGCTATGACATCCATATTCAAGTTGGATGTAGAGATAGCCCTGACACTGATATTTAATAAACAAATGGCTTTATAATTTAGAATTGACACTCAACATCGCGTGTGTATGTTTGTGTATGTGTGTGTGTGTGTGCGTGAGTGCGTGAATGCATGCCTGCGCGCGTGTATACCTATACCTCAGATCGACATTTAATGTCGAGCTAGGTTTTGGATGTAGATATATCTCTTTAATCGACATTAAATGTTGAGCATAGTTTTGAATGAAAGGCTAGCTCTGAGATCGACATTCGATGTCGCTGTGTGTCTTTAATGTAGAGCTAGGTCTGAGATCGACATTCAATATCGACGTTGGTTTATGCGTAGAGCTAGGTCCGATACTGGCATTCATTGTCAAGTAAGGTTTGAAAGCATAGCTATCTAAATGTCGAACATGGTTTTGAATGTAGAGCTAACTCTGAGAACAACATTCAGTATCGAGTTGGGCTTTGATTGTATTGCTAGCTATGAGATCGACATTAAATGTTGAGTTGGATTTGTAATGAAGAGCTAGTTCAGATTTTAAGTGTATAGTATATCTGATATTGAATTCTATGTCGAGCTGGTTCTTTAATGTAGTGCTAACTTCGAAAACGACATTCAATAGCAAGCTTTGTTTTGAATGTATAGCTAGCACTGAGATCGACTTTCAATATTCAGCTGGTTTGAACGTATAGCTATACATCTAAGATCAACATTAAATGTAGAGCTGGGTTTTGAATGTAGAGCAGTTCTGAGGTCGACATTCACTTTCTACGGATTCTTCTGTAGTAAGGAATACCTTGCCAGTACATAAAATAGCCGAAATAGTAATAAATTAGATTTTGAGATTTTTTTTTAGAACTGGTAGCTAGGAACCAAACTATTATGTTTTTGTTGTTTTAACCTGGCGTCAAATATGGCCCCGCTCCGGGGTTCGAACCTTTATATATATAGTCTGACACAGCTCAATGAAATGGCGTTCGCAATACTTTCTCACAAACCGATTGGTAATAGCACATATACACTATTGATTAAGAGGAGTCATACAGAAAGAAAAGCAGTTCAATTTGAAATTCAAGATGGCCGCCATAACTATAACATTTGAAAATGTTTCCATTTTTTTTCTTTTGTCATATATATTTTATTTTCAGTCATATTACAATATTACAACATGATATTCAATAGAGAGTGTTACATATTTGTGTTTCTTATCTTCCTGGGGTCTACAATATGGGGTGCAGGGTGGGATGGTAGTGGGGGGCGGGGGAGAGCGGTCCAAATATTTTCTTGATGTTTCTTGCTTCAGCAATGGTTACTAGACGAATAGGGAGAAAAGTGTGTTTTCATGATACTCCAGTTACATTGAGCGTCCATTACGTGATCCGAGTATTAACTTGCATACCCCATACAACCCCTTACCCCAAAAGCGAAAACGGGGTTGGCTGGGGTATGAAATTAAACCTTTTGAAAGTTTGCATGTTGTAAAAATGCAGATCACCTTGAAACAATGTGTTTTCTGTGTTTTGTTGGCCACTAAACCATCTGGCCTGAAATTTACCAACCATTCTTCAAACTATCCTTAGACTTGAACTCAAGTACTCAAATTTCGTTTACACATATTTCTATATTTTTCAAAGATAAACAATCGTAAGAAGTTGCTATTTATTAGTATTTATCATACTTATACATAGCAGCTTGAAATGAATGTTTATTCTTTAAACTTATAGATATATTTGTGATTGAAATTTGTATACTTGGGCTTAAATCGAAGAATATTCTTAAGAATGGTTGGTGAATTCAAGGCCTGGTGTAAGAAATGAAGCAAACATCTGCAATAAATGCTCCCGTTTATTATTCGCCGTCGAATAAGGAACAATGAACTGGTTCCTCGTTCCTTATTCGTTATTCGGAGCTTTCCACTGTTCTGTGTCAATATGGTCATTTTAAATCAGTATTTTCGCTCGCCAAATGATGTAAATAAAGATGTTTTGATGTTTCTTGGCAAGTGGACTTCACTGTTTGTGATGTAGTAAAGAAACTGTGTTCATGATACCCAGTTCCTTATTGGACTTTTCACATGAGTTCAGTGAGTACATGTTCGTTTAAAGTTCAGATTTGTTTGGTCCGGTCATCTTAAAAGAATGGTTTCTCGAAGATTCTTGGTAGAAAAGCACTGCGGTACACGGAAGGATTTTTTTTGTTGTATCGTATTACACTTATTTTTCATTTGGAGCCTAATTGAGTTGTTTGATGTTTCTTGGCAAGTGGACTTCATTGTTTGTGAGTTATTGAAGAAAATGTGTGCATGATACTCCAGTTCCTTATTCGACTTTTCACATGAGTTCTGTGGCTACATGTGCCGTTAAAGTTCAGATGTTTATGGTCCAGTCATCTTAAAAAATGATTTTTTGACGTTTCTTGTTAGAAAAGCACTGCGACGTTAGCATAAACAAAAATATATTTTTTTATCTTATTACGCTAATTCATCATATATAGCTTAAATGAGTTGAAAAAGACACATCCCTTTAAATTCCATCCTTTTTTAGGCAGATCACATTGAACACATGTGTTTTCATTGTTTTTTGGCCACTAAAACATCTGGTATACGAAATGAAACAAATATTTGTCATAAAATGTCCGGTCCCTTATTCGCCGTCGAATACTTGTTCCTCGTTCCTTATTCATTATTTGGAGCTTATCACCGTTCTATGTAAATATAGTCATTTTAAATCAGTTTTTTGGCTCGCCAAATTATGCAAATAAAGTTTTTTTTGATATTTCTTGGCAAGTGGACTTCCCTGTTTGTGAGTTAGCAAAGAAAATGTGTTCATGATACTCCAGTTCCTTATTCGACTTTTCACATGGGTTCTGTGGCTACATGTGCCTTTAAAATAGATCACCTTGAAACAATGTGATTTCAATGTTTTTTGGCCACGAAACCATCTGGTGTACGAAATGAAGCAAACATCTGCACTAAATACTCCAGTTCCTTATTCGAAATCGATTCCTCGTTCCTTATTCGTTATTCGGAGTTTATCCCTGTTCTATGTTAAGATGTTCATTGCAAATCACTTTTTCGAGCGCCAGATGATCTAAATAAATAGTTATTTGCACACTCCTTTTGTAATTCTGAAAATAAAATTGGACATGCAATTGGGGCTAGGTAAGATTTTATATTCAAGTCGGGTTATAGATTTGTTTTTTATATCTGGCCACGATATGCCTTAAAATAGATAGTAGAATTTATATTTGAAGGAATATAGAATTGTTCCTTATTCGAATAACGAATAAGGAACAATTATATAATAAGTAACTAGTTCCTTACTCAAATAACGAATAAGGAATAAGGAACAAAGAAAAAGGAACCAAAGTTCACCTCATCAAATCCTCTGCCTTTGATTGAATGCGTTGTATAAACTATCCCGAGATTGTCTATCAAAAAATAACATTTTATATGATATTCTTTCTTCCTGAGAACTGTATTGCCAATTTTAATTTTTCTGCTAATTGCCGTACAGCAGAAATTGTTGCCGTCTTGACGTCTCGTTTCTCTGGTTTGGGAAATGACGGTAAACTGTTAAAATCACAAGTGCGACGGCAATCATCTTCTTTTTATTATAATAGGAAAACATCTATCGATATTTTTTTCACTGCAGTTATATGCAATGTGGAATTTATCAAAAAACACTAGATCGACTTTCAATATTCGCTGGTATGAACGTATAGCTATAAATCTAAGATCAACATTAAATGTAGAGCTGGGTTTTGAATGTAGAGCTAGCTGTGAGGTCGACATTCACTTTCTATGGATTCTTCTGTAGTAAGGAATACCTTGCCAGTACATAAAATAGCCGTAATATTAATAAATTAGATTTTGAGATTTTTTTTTAGAACTGGTCGCTAGGAACCAAAATATTATGTTTGTGTTGTTTTAACCTGGCGTCAAAAATGGCCCCGCTCCGGGTTCGAACCTTTGTATATACAGACTCACACAGCTAAATAAAAGGCGTTCGCAATACTTTCTCAGAAACCGATTGGTAATAGAACATATACACTATTGATTAAGAGGAGTCATACAGAAAGAAAAGCAGTTTAATTTGAAATTTAAGATGGCCGCCATAACTATGACATTTGATTTTTTTTTTCTTTTGTCATATATATTTTATTTTCAGTCATATTACAATATTACAACATGATATTCAATAGAGAGTGTTACATATTTGTGTTTCTTATCTTCCTGGGGTCTACAATATGGGGTGCAGGGTGGGATGGTAGAGGGGGGCGGGGGAGAGCGGTCCAAATATGTTCTTGATATTTCTTGCTTCAGCAATGGTTACTAGGCGAATAGGGAAAAATGTGTGTTTTCATGATACTCCAGTTACTTATTGAGAGTCCATTACGTGATCGGAGTATTAACTTGCATACCCCATCCAACCCCTTACACAATAAAGCGAAAACGGGGTTGGCTGGGGTATGGAATTAAACCTTTCGAAAGTTTGCATGTTGTAAAATTAAAACATTTACTAGGCAATTATAAACAGTTTGTCTATTCTTTTCAGCAAATAAAGGTTTTTAAACGTGTTTTATTGTCGAAATACCCGTTATAAAATCCTGTTAATATAAGCTTTCCCATCGCTTAATGGAAATAAGGCGGGAACACGCAATGCTTCAAATCGTTCTGCGGCTACATGTCCCGCTAAAGTTTACATATGTTTTGTCCTAAAAAAAAGGTTTCCCGAAGCTTTTGTTAGAAAATTACTTTTGTTTCCCCGCTTCTCCAACTGAAACTACTAAGTCTTAAAAATCTACTAAGACGTAAGACCGAGGTCCCGTGTGTATGTGCACGTTAAAGAAACCATTTTCTTGCATAGCGGACAAGGATATTCGTCATTTTAACGGGGCTAGATGTTTCCATCTCACCCTAGGATCGAGATACAATTCAAGCGCGCCAACATCCGGTATGCAGGAAAACATGCAAAACGTTAGTAGCTGGAGGC
This sequence comes from Cyrtodaria siliqua, assembly GCA_037043455.1. Taxonomy (NCBI): domain Eukaryota; kingdom Metazoa; phylum Mollusca; class Bivalvia; order Adapedonta; family Hiatellidae; genus Cyrtodaria; species Cyrtodaria siliqua. The sequence goes on along the minus strand of JAWPHD010000551.1, from coordinate 324,040 downwards.
GTCGACGCACAACATGTCTCTGATATGCAAGAAAAATAATCTATCATGGGTATTCGGTTCAGATAGGGAATTCCAAACCTCGGTTTAAGTGTTTTAATCGGAACCTCGGCAGAGCCTCTGTTCCGATAACGGATTTTGAGTTATGGTCCAAACAAAATTTCCCTATATAATATAGTAAATAAAGCAAAAAAATCCCATCACTCCACTTTTACTTTACCCAGAGATATGATTCATGCACTCTGCACATCCACTCTCTGGCCTTAATCAATATTTCAAGTTTCATTAGATTCTGTCGAATGCTTTTTTTAGTTATGTATGTCCTATCCTAGATTAAAAACAATAGTTAAGTTTAGCTCAATTTCATTTAAAATCTATAGTGAATTCAAAGTTTATGGCTGAACAGCAGGCTTCTCAAACAATAATTTGATTGATATTATATTTGTATATTGAGATTGGAAGGGATTGGAACACATTTTCTGGGAAAATAGCATGATGTACCCAACCACTTTAAAACGTATTTCATTTTTCGATCCATAAATAGTATTTATCATGCAGATATGCACTTTTCTGCCTAATAAAGGGGTGACCTATTAAATTATGCCTTAATTAGGCACCGGCCAATATAGCAAATCAATGCGGAATCCCTCGGCGTTTATTGTACGTAACGTTATCTGACGTCATAAAACAAACAAAAGACAACAACATGGCGACGTCCTCGATAAACGTACCATTCTGAGAAATAGGTAATAATAGTAATTCCTACAGAAAATAAAATTGTGCATATATGTTGGGAAAAAAACGGGACACTTCTTTTTCTCCGACAGGGTCTTCAAATATCCGAGAGTTGCGATTATTAATTGCGTACTTGGGCATTTCTCGCAATCAAAATAATAAACCACGTAAAGGATTGTATTGAAATACGTATTTAAAAAGGACAATACAAGTACAATACAAAAAATGAGAAAAATGGTCCTATAGAAATCACAGCGCCCAAACACAATGGCACCGTAGACCCGCACTGCACTGCAATGGCACCGTAGACCCGCACGGTACTGCAATGGCACCGTAGACCCGCACTGTACTGCAATGGCACCGTAGACCCGCACGGTACTGCAATGGCACCGTAGATCCGCACTGTACTGCAAGGGCACCGTAGATCCGCACTGTACTGCAAGGGCACCGTAGATCCGCACGGTACTGCAATGGCACCGTAGATCCGCACTGTACTGCAAGGGCACCGTAGATCCGCACGGTACTGCAATGGCACCTTAGACCCGCACTGTCGACCCGCACTGTACTGCAATGGCACCGTAGATCCGCACGGTACTGCAAATGGCACCGTAGATCCGCGCGGTACTGCAATGGCACCGTAGATCCGCACTGTACTGCAATGGCACCGTAGACCCGCACTGTACTGCAATGACACCGTAGATCCGCACGGTACTGCAATGGCACCGTAGATCAGCACTGTACTGCAATGGCACCGTAGATCCGCACGGTACTGCAATGGCACCGTAGATCCGCACTGTACTGCAATGGCACCGTAGATCAGCAAGGTACTGCAATGGCACCGTAGATCCGCACGGTACTGCAATGGCACCGTAGATCCGCACGGTACTGCAATGGCACTGTAGATCGGCACTGTACTGCAATGGCACCGCAGATCCGCACTGTACTGCAATGGCACCGCAGATCCGCACTGTACTGCAATGGTACCGCAGATCCGCACTGTACTGCAAGGGCACCGTAGATCCGCACGGTACTGCAAGGGCACCGTAGACCCCCACGGTACTGCAATGGCACCGAAGACCCGCACTGTACTGCAATGGCACCGTAGACCCGCACGGTACTGCAATGGCACCGTATATCCGCACTGTACTGCAATGGCACCGTAGATCCGCACGGTACTGTAATGGCACCGTAGATCCGCACGGTACTGCAATGGTACCGTAGATCCGCACTGTACTGCAATGTCACCGTAGACCCTCACTGTACTGCAATGGCACCGTAGATCCGCAGGGTACTGCAATGGCACCGTAGATCTGCACGGTACTGCAATGGCACCGTGGATCCGCACTGTACTGCAAGGGCACCGTAGATCCGCACTGTACTGCAATGGCACCGTAGATCAGCAAGGTACTGCAATGGCACCGTAGATCCGCACGGTACTGCAATGGCACCGTAGATCCGCACGGTACTGCAATGGCACTGTAGATCGGCACTGTACTGCAATGGCACCGCAGATCCGCACTGTACTGCAATGGCACCGCAGATCCGCACTGTACTGCAATGGTACCGCAGATCCGCACTGTACTGCAAGGGCACCGTAGATCCGCACGGTACTGCAAGGGCACCGTAGACCCCCACGGTACTGCAATGGCACTGAAGACCCGCACTGTACTGCAATGGCACTGTAGACCCGCACGGTACTGCAATGGCACCGTATATCCGCACTGTACTGCAATGGCACCGTAGATCCGCACGGTACTGATATGGCACCGTAGATCCGCACGGTACTGCAATGGTACCGTAGATCCGCACTGTACTGCAATGTCACCGTAGACCCTCACTGTACTGCAATGGCACCGTAGATCCGCAGGGTACTGCAATGGCACCGTAGATCCGCACGGTACTGCAATGGCACCGTGGATCCGCACTGTACTGCAAGGGCACCGTAGATCCGCACGGTACTGCAATGGCACCGTAGATCCGCACGGTACTGCAATGGCACTGTAGATCCGCACTGTACTGCAAGAGCAACGTAGATCCGCACTGTACTGCAAGGGCACCGTAGATCCGCATGGTACTGCAAACTAATAGAAACGTCACAGAATTTATCCGGAATGGTACTGAACAACCATAGCAGTTGCAGCCAAAGAGAACCCCATTCTAGGGTGCGACCAAACATTATGCATCAACTTAACTCAAATAAACATCCCCTATAATATCTATATTAAATCAAGTTAAAGTTTGACCACCAGTTAATATTAATAGGTCAAACAGCAGACATATTTTCTATCACTCTATTCTAAAGTGCAGCTGGTATAGGTGTGGTGCATGTACACATAAGAGTCCACTATCAAATCCACAACAAATATTCAATAGTTCAGTATCAATATACCTTCAGACATTTCATGCTCATCTAGTGATATCGTTTATGTTTTAACCCGAAATTACCGTAAATGTTGTATTCATTATACAGACCAAAAATGAAAGATCGTTTTCGTGAACATTTGTGTATAATGCGTCAATCGAAAATATTTAGAAAAGTTTCTTTATACACACGTTAGGGATTCGGAGAATTCCGTAACTGGTTATATACACACGTTAGGGATTCGGAGGATTCCGTAACTGATGTTATATACACACGTTAGGGATTCGGAGGATTCCGTAACTGATGTTATATACACACGTTAGGGATTCGGAGGATTCCGTAAGGGATTCGGAGGATTCCGTAACTGATGATATATTCACACGTTAGGGATTCGGAGAATTCCGTAACTTTTCTTTATACACACATTAGGGATTCGGAGAATTCCGTAACTTTCTTTATACACACGTTAGGGATTCGGAGAATTTCGTAACTTTCTTTATACACACGTTAGGGATTCGGAGGATTCCGTAACTGATGTTAGCATACAACCTGCGGAATTCATTGAATTTGATAAAGCGTCTACCAAATTATGCAAGATAAAATATAGATATAATACTGAGCTAAAATGATAAATCAATTACGAACTCCTTATATATTAGGTCCAAATGATAACATTGATAAGAAAGGAAACATTTCAAATAATCCTGATATACATGTGTTCAGCAAAGTGTCTATTCGTAAGCGTAAACGGCGGTCGCATGGTCGTAAAAAGTACCATAATTTAAAATGTAAATTTAACAAATGTGTTTCTGTCGCAGTACTTGACAATAATTATAAAAGTTCTGGTAGACACGCGCTCCTTAGCAAAGTAGTCAGTTTGTCGTTTTCTTGTTTACAGGAACTTAACGAAGAAGCGGATACCGTTTATATCCGTACTAATCCACTTTACGATGTTGCGTCTAAATTCCAAATCTAAACGAAACATAATTTGCGTCCACATATTGCATCAGGCATTTTTTGAAAGCAAAGGCAACGATTTCATTAATTTGTCTAGCGTTTTTAATTACAGGTGAGTGACTGACAAAGTTCCGAAATATTTCAAGAATATTGAGAATCCTATTGTATGTTAAAATAATAATTTATCAACTAGAAATATCTTTTTCAATTACAATAGGTTAGTTTCTGATCTTGAAATCGAGAATTATAATCCCACTGATTGAGAATGTCAGCATTATAAATGGTGTTACGAACCTGCCGGTCATTTTATCACTGGCAATCTTTATATTATTGAGGATAAAATGATCAAACATCTTATTGCCAAAGGTTTTAAGTATCGCTTTCCATCGAATATTGATTTGGCCAACAACAAGTATGAAGTTCGTCGTAATACACTCTCTCTCAAAGGTAAAAAGGTTGTGATCTTTCTAATCGCAGAAAAGCTTTTAAGTTGGTGTTGTACTTCTCCAGCAGGTTTTCTTTGCGGCGATAGAACTTTAAGAAAGATCTACGTCGCTTTTGATAGGGAAAACTTTGCTTTAGAAGTTTTATTGTAATAACATGATTTCGATAATTGAAATCCTTAATAACGTTACTTTCCCTAAGAAAACGAATTAGCTGGCAAATATAAACACCATATGGTGTAGCACGAGGAACTAGAGCAAATTTAGTATGAAGATGCGGGATTCCCTTCTTCAAATGACGTAAATTCAAAGATGGCCGCCGTGGAAACAAAGAGGAATTTGACTCATACAATTGTATCCGGCAGTAATTGCATTTGTATCGCGTTTACACCACTTTAAGTTCACAAATATTTTAATGAATCCGCAATGTCGTTGCGACAAGCATTACAATCAATATCCGATGAAACGCGATACTTAGGACCAAGCTGCAATACACTGTCTGATCCTATTATTCTAAATAATATCAAGATTGCCAGTGATAATCTGACCGGCCGGTTAATAACAAAATTGAGAATTCTGACATTCCCAACCAGTGCGATTAGAAGTCTCGATTTCAAGACCAGGAACTATCCTATTGTAATTGAAACTACGATTTCTATTTGATTTCCTATATCTCAGGAACTCGGAAGTACTAATTCGTATACTCCAGTGCAATCTACTGAAGATAATGTTGTTTCGACGCACATCACTCAGTGCTGGAATAGACGAAAAGCAAAACAGACTTCTAACGATGTACCGGTTTCCCAAATTACACAAACAACAATATAAAGCCCGTTTTATTTCCAATTCTAGTTCTTGCAACACTACAAATATCTCCAAACTTTTAACATATTGTCTTACTGTCGTTAAAGATTACGTTAAACAATATTGTGCTAAAGCTTATGAAAACTCTAGGATTAATTTATTTTGGTCTATTAAAAATTCAGGCGTTCTTGATAACATTTGCAATAAACGCCAAGATTCATCAATAAGTACTTATGATTTTTCTACATTATATACAACTTTACCACACAACCTTATTAAAGACAAGCTGATTGCTCTCATTCAAAAACCTTTTGCTAGGGAGAATACTACATTTTTGGCGTGGACCAATATTAAAGCGTATTTTACTAACGGCAGTTTGGACAATTACACTATGTGGACCTTTCATGAAAATAACTCTAAAAGTCGATCAGGAAAGGCAGCTTTCACAGAGCACAGTTAACCCCAAAACACATAAAAGGACAAACATGAATGACAAAGTTAACAAACAATAAAGGCATATGACGTCACAAACACAAAAAAGGTTGACAATTTCTTTTATGTAAAAAAGTTTGTTTAATTCATGCCCAATGGTCTTAAAAGGGGTACATTAGGATTTTTTTTCTAGAAACATCTTCAATTATAAAATTGTTCCAGTTCACGATATAAAACACTATCAATCAAAATGTGAAGCTAGAACCATTTGTTAATGTCTAAAGTATAGCTAGGGTGGAATCGCACGTAATATACTGAAATTAACCCTGGTGCGTCACCTAGGATAGCACGTATTACTGTGCAGAATGAATTTCTTTGCAAATAAAAGAATAAAATATTTTGTAGTCTCATTATGTTTTGTTCATGTAGATTAAAAAATATTAATATTTGTCAATTTTAAATCGGACACCTAGAACCCCATAAACAGCCTGATGTACTCCCTATAAGACTTAAGTCGGAAAACAAATTGTGTGTGTGTGTGTGGAGAGTGGGGGGATTTTTTAAAAGATTTTTACGACTGTTATCTATGCGTCAGTTGGTAGAGGTAGAGGTAGACCTCATCTGTTTTGAAACAAACTCGTAGAACCACAGTCCTGCCGCGCGTTATTGAGTAGCTGTCAAACATGCTTCAATGTGCAAACGTAGAACAAGCGGGACTCGAACGTATGACTGTAGCATTGAGAGATATACATTACACAATCAAGAGTAGATCTAAACACAAATATGTTATTTTATTACAATTTTCAAATTACATGCAATACTGATTGAATTATATTCTGTTAAGTATGGAAGACGGATGCGGCCATTTCGACTTCGCGATTTCGCGACTTTTCGCCCTGTTAATACAAGGCGAAAAGTCGAAGGCGAAAAGTCACCAACACGAAAAGTCGAAGGCGAAAAGTTGCCAACCCGAACAGTCGGTGGCGAAAAGTCGCAAATCCGCCGTTTTGGACGAAATTGCGACTCGCAAAGTCGCCAATCCGATAGTGTAAAATTTCGACTTTTCGCCACGAAATTTCGTCCAAAACGGCGGCTTTGCGAATTTTGACGAAGGCAAAAAGTCGCAAACCCGCCGTTTTTCGTCCAAAACGGCGGGTTTGCGACTTTTTGCCTTCGTCTTTTCGGGTTGGCGACTTTTCGCCTTGTATTAACAGGGCGAAAAGTCGCGAAGTCGCGAAGTCGAAATGGCCGCATCCGTCTTCCATAGTTAAGGGCAAAACACAAATATGTTAAAAACAAAACAAAGCAACAAACAAATTAAAACGTTGTTGTGTCGGGGTATAAACGGCGATTCGGTTGGGTGACAGGAAACAAAACACTTTCTTGTTTAGGCCTAAGGTAGTAAACAGAATTTACCGTGACTTTGGTGATTATTGTCAACAAACGATTTGTCGGCTTAAAAAAAATCCACGTAAAAATTACAATTAGGGATATGAATCGTGAAATTCTCAGTAGTGTAGCTATCTATTAGGCAAAAAGGCCCGGGCCTTCACATCATGTTCACATACATGGTTGAAAAATATAACAACGAAATGATTGTGTATGAACATCATGTTCACTCCGAGTTGTGAGATTAAATCACAACGGTATCCCGAGAACAGTGGTACTCCGAGTTGTGAGAATGAACTACAACGGTATCCCGAGGACAGGGGTATTCCGATTTTCCGAGAATAAATAACAACGGTATCCCGAGACCAGGGATACTCCGAATTGTGAGATTAAAATCAAATGAGCACAAAGATTTATAAGTTATGTTTTGTATATGTGTGGTCTGTATGTCTCTACTACAAGTTGTGTGTAAAACATGTGTTCTTTTAGTTGAAGGTCACACTTTTTGGGACAAGGAAACTTCAGAGAGAATTTGTAACTGTACATTGACATTCCATGTTTAAATGTGTATATTATAAATCTTTGTGCAGCGGGGGATATGGCTGTCTTTCAGACTACACTCGTGTTCATTTGATTTTAATCATACTTGTATAGTAATTCGATATAAATGCAAGGTTGTTTCCTATTTAATTCAGCTATGTTGGTCAAAGGGTCTATGAATTATCTCCCCTTAAATTGGCAAACTTAGCTGTCTGGACCTTTTTGACGCTATATTCGTTTCTAATGACTCAAACTTTGACAGGTGATGACAGGTGATGTTTTTTGATACACTTTAACACCTGTGAAGATATGGTTCAGATATGATGAAGCGTTTCGGAGATTAATTTTCATTATAACCAATCATTCCTTTTGTTCCCTTCTTTATTCGTGTATATACCTTACCTTATTTTGTTGTAATCGCCTTACTTCCAGATACATCAAACAATGCATTGATGTATTATTACATGCAATGATGTATTATTATTAAGAAGTTGACACATTTTCAGTCCATCCATGTCATGCGTGATTGGAAAGAAACCTTCCATTACATGGATGCACAAATCATAGTTCACCATGCGCTCAGTACCTTCGGTACTTTGATTTATATCTACTTTTAGTATAATTATATACTGAACCAAAAACAAAACGTCCGCTGATGTTGATGCTGATTGTCTAAACAGCAAAACAGGAAAGAATTAATGATGTTTTAAAAATAATTAGATAGACCGCCAATAGTTTTTGGAAAAGTTCATGTATTTTGGCCACAAAAACAAATATACATTATCGAAATTTATTCGAGACAAAATTGTATCAACACTTATCAAATTACCTCCCTTTAACATATCTGTATCATCTATAAAAGACAATTGCTAGGCAAAATTGAATCTGTTTAATGGGATATTTAGTACTCATTAAGTGTGCTTACAAACATCAAACATTGTTTTATTAAAACGCTGTTTAAGCTGCTATACGCCTTCAAAAACTGGCCTATGGAAATACCAGCAAAAAAAGTCGTACGTTTCATTCATTGTTCAGTATATCTAAATATTATTTTGATCGGCGTTATTTACGTAGAATAGAATAGAATAGAATAGTTTTTTTCATACAAAAGGCCATAGGCCCATGAGTACACAAAAGCTTATTTAACAATATACAATAACAATATACAAAATATCAATAGGTGGTGATACAGTATACATAGTACCTATTATCAAGTGATTAAGCATGGCTCAACTGAAGTATACTTGTTATAGCAATGAAGTATTCATATACTCCTATCAAATGTAGGTAAATACATAGAAATATGAACTAAATATGATTTTGGAATTTGACGAGGAGAATCTTATGTATTATTATACAATAATTCATTACGTATTTTAAAACTTTCAAAAACATACATGGCAAGGTTTCTTTCTATGCATACATTGTTATTGTTCATGAGTTCAGTAAACTTCAGAATATTAGGATGCTTCCAGTAGTATGGTTTGATATATTTGAAACGCAGTTCTTTGTACATTGTGCATTCAAATAAGAAATGGAATTCATCCTCGAGATTGTTACATAACTGACATTTACGTTCATGTAGTGGTATTTTTTGTGGTTTGTGCCATCTCCCCGTCTCCACTTCAAGACGGTGAGATGACACTCGTAATCTGCTTAAAGCACATCGGAATTTTCTTAAATTTACATTTTCTAAATACGGTTGAAGGCGAAATTCTGAAAACAATACCTATGTCCTAGCACGGGCTGAGTTCACTAATTCTTCATTCCAACTTTAAAAAAAGTATCCTTTAATCGTGGTTTAAAAATTGACATAAAACCTATTTTATTTCCAACGTCATGGAATAACCAGTCATGATTAAAACCAAGTTTATCAAAAATATATTTAACTTGACTCGAACGTATGACTGTAGCATTGAGAGATATACATTACACAAACAAGAGTAGATCTAAACACAAATATGTTACCTTTTATTTCAATTTTCAAATTACATGCAATACTGATTGAATTATATTCTGTTAAGTATGGAAGACGGATGCGGACATCGAGTTAATACAAGGCGAAAAGTCAAAGGCGAAAAGTCACCAACACGAAAAGTCGAAGGCGAAAAGTCGCCAACCCGAAAAGTCGAAGGCAAAAAGTCGCAAACCCGCCGTTTTGTACGAAATTGCGACTCGCAAAGTTGCCAATCCGATAGTGTAAAATTTCGACTTTTCGCCACGAAATTTCGTCCAAAACGGCGGCATTGCGACTTTTCGCCTTCGACTTTTCGGGTTGGCAACTTTTCGCCTTCGACTTTTCGGGTTGGCGACTTTCGTGTTGGCGACATTTCAACTTCAAAATATATATCCCGTTTGTTGACTCACTTGCAATAGTCATTTTTGGAAGACGTATGCGGCCATTTCGACTTTTCGCCTTCGACTTTTCGCCTTGTTAATAACCCTTTCCACAAGGCGAAAAGTCGCCTACCCGAAAAGTCGAAGGCGAGAAAGTCGCAAACCCGCCGTTTTGGACGAAATTTCGTGGCGAAAGGTCTAAATTTTACAATATCGGATTGGCGACTTTGCGAGACGAAATTTCGTCCAAAACGGTGGGTTTGCGATTTTTTGCCTTCGTCTTTTCGGGTTGGCGACTTTTCGCCTTCGGCTTTTCGCCTTGTATTAACAGGATGAAAAGTCGCGAAGTCGCGAAGTCGAAATGGCCGCATCCGTCTTCCATATTTAAGGGGCAAAACACAAATATGTTTAAAAACAAAACAAAGCAACAAAAAATGAAGGGGTAAAAAGTTGTTGTGTCGGGGGTAAAAACGGCGATTCGGTTGGGTGACAGGAAACAAAACATTTTCTTGTTTAGATAGTAAACAGAATTTACCGTGACTTGGTGATTATTGTCAACAAACGATTTGTCGACTTAAAAATAAATCCACGTAAAGTTTACAATTAGGGATATGAATCGTGAAACTCTCAGTAGCGTAGCTATCTATTAGGCCAAAAGATACATACATACATGGTTGAAAAATATAACAGCCGAAATAATTGTGTATGAACATCATGTTCACTCCGAGTTGTGAGATTAAATCACAACGGTATCCCGAGAACAGTGGTACTCCGAGTTGTGAGAATGAACTACAACGGTATCCCGAGATCAGTGGTATTCCGAGATGTGAGAATAAATAACAACGGTATCCCGAGACCAGGGATACTCCGATTTGTGATTAATTTCAAATGAGCACAAAGAATTGAATTGAATGTTGTTTAACGGCTCATCAACACAGTATAGGTTATTTAGAGCCACCCCAGAGAGAGGGGAAGGATACATAGAAATCCGGGAACCTGCTCTACTCTTATTATCGAATAGATTCCTATGGTTCTTTAACGTGCTCGGAGGATATACCGATACACGGGACCGCCCGGTTTACGTCCCCATCCGACGGACGAGGCTAAGGGAAAGTGTCTTGCCCAAGAACACACCGACGGAACTCAGTGGCACCACGGAGGATTGAACCCGGGGCCTCCGGTTACAAATCCCCCGCGCTACCGACTGCGCCACGCCAGCCCTCATGAGCACAAAGATGTATAAGTTATGTTTTGTATATGTGTAGTCTGTATGTCTCTACTACAAGTTGTGTGTAAAACATAATAATTTATGAAAGTGTCTCTTTAATAACTTAAAGTTCGACGAGTTACAATGTACCTGTCTATACAGGTTCCAACCGGTTCCTAGAGGGCGTTATATACTCGTTTGCACGTGCAAAGCAAGTATACGCTGACGTGTACTGAGCAGAAAAGCTTTTCTGTCATTCGAATCCGACAGGCAAACAGTAAAGTCGCTTCATCCAGAGGTTCTTAAAACTAGTTAGAATTCGGGCTGTTTTTAACATATGGAGTCAGCGGAGGAACCAGGAATGCAAACAGAGACATGAGAACAATCCAGAGCGCGTTTTCACGGTCCCGGATTGTTTCACTTCGAAACTCCCAGCGGGCGGCGGGCCGTTCACACAACAAGTGAACAACAAACGGACCAGTTCTTTCGTCGGCAAAGAACAGCAACCGAACACGATACATGCTTCGGGTGTGGTAACAGAGGACACTGCAGGAGGGTTTGTCGGAGGCCCGCCACTGCCTCAGGGCTACCGGAAATTAAAGAGAGTCGGACACTAGTGCAAAGAACAGATACTCAATAAATGATAAGTACTTTTTAATACTTTGAACGAAGAAAACAGTATAGATATGACATTATTAAACGATCATTCAGAATTTTTTGAAATTCAGGAAATAAATTATTTCAAAATAACAGAAATGTTATAAATACAGTTAAACGTAGTTTAGAGCAGCAAACCATAGAGGTTTGTGAAAGAATAGGAGCTACTCCGGGCTTTATAGACGCATTAAGAAATGGCTATAAAATCCCCTGTTTCGAGCCGGCAGTTTTTTTTTCTAACAATTATAAGCAGGAGACTTATAGTCAAAATATAACTGGGTAAATAAATCAAGGTACTGATTAAAAGCTTCACAACAACATCAAGGTTTGCTGTGTGTCCCTTTAAGGGAGGTGATTAAACTGGAGATGGAATTGTTTAAAATGTGTAATGTTTCTTGACTGGGTGGGGGACTATCAGCGATAAGGCAGCATGCATGAAAGATTATGTTTTTGTAAAGCCTAGTCTAGAGAAAGCAGGTTGTCATAAATTATAATGAATAAATGGTGTTTTACGGCACGTCGACACATAAATAGGTCGTATTGTGCGCAAAAAACGACGACAGATGAAGAAATTGAGTAGTAATTAAAAAAAAATCATGTAAATATACAAAGATAAAACTATTACAAATAAGGGATGATATTGTAGTAATATAAACTATATATGTAAATCAACAAATGCCCGTCAACGAGTATATAAACAATTAAATACATAAGAACTCATAAATTATAATAAGTCATTATGGGATCCTGTAAACAGTCTGACATGGGTTGGTCTTTGCTTGGAAAGTATTGAATTTAACCTTTTCATACCAGAGAAGACAGTTCAAGACCTGCTACTGACACTTTATTTAATAATTAATATTCTACCGAATATTAGCGAAACTTACTGGCAGAGTAATTTCATTGATGCCTGTTATTGACAATATCGCGAGATTTATGACAAGGTCATTATACGTATATATCTCCTTGGGATCACTTATTTAAATTAAACAGTGACGATCCCTATATTGAGGAATTGTTATTTTGGTAGAATAAAGTAGCCAATCTGAACATCCGAAAACAGGGTAATTTTTCTCGCTGCCAGACTATAGTTTATTCAGATGATAGCAACAGAGCATGCGGAGCGTCAATTCAATCCTCCACAAAGCATGGTCAGAAGTAAACGCCTTAAAACATTATTTTTTCTAATTTTAGAGAAATTAAAGCAGCAAAACAAGTAATTAATGCGTTTGCTAAAGAACAAGTCGGTTAAATGGTTCACGTATTCTAAAAAACTGCGCCAGAATAATGACTATTTGTCATTTTATGGATCCGGCGTCGGGCCGACGCATACCATATTTATGTTGTACTGTACCGATCCGGTGTCGAGCGGACACTGCTACAATTTTGTCATTTTATGGATTCGGCGTCAGAATGCATTTATTTGGTATTGTATCGACCCATTGTCGGGCGCCGGACACAGTCACTATACTGTCATTTTATGGATACGGCGTCAGGCCGACGTAAAATGTATTTATTTGTATTGTATCGATCCGGTGTCGAGCGGACACATTCACTATATTGTCGTTTTATGGATCGGTGTCAGACCGACGCAAAGTATATTTATGTTGTACTGTATCGAATTGTTTCGATCCGGTGTCGGGCGGACACAGTCGCTATATTGTTTTATGGATGAATAATGTATTTATTTGTCGTTTAAAGATCAGGCGTCAGGCCGACGCAGAATGTATTTATTTTGTATTGTATCGATCCGGTGTCGGGCGGACACAGTCACTATAATATCATTTTATGGATCCGACGTCAGGCCGACGTAGAATGTATTTATTTTGTATTGTATCGATCCGGTGTCGGGCGGGCACAAACAATTTTTTGGATCCGGCGTCGGGCTGACGCAGAAAATATTTATGTTATATTGTATCGATCCGGTGCCGGGCGGGCACAAACATTTTTTGGATCCGGCGTCAGGCCGACGCAGAAAGTATCTGTTATTTTGTATCGATCCGGTGCCGGGCGGGCACAATCACTATATTGTCATTTTATGGATCCGACGTCAGACCGACGTAGATTGTATTTATTTTGTATTGTATCGATTCGGTGTCGGGCGGGCACAATCGCTATATTGGTATTGTATAGATCCAGCGTCAGGCCGACGCAGAATGTATTTATTTTGTATTGTTTCGATCCGGTGACGGGCGGACACAGTCACTATAATATCATTTTATGGATCCGACATCAGGCCGACGTAGGGTGTATTTATTTTGTATTGTATCGATCCGGTGCCGGGCGGGCACAATCACTATATTGTCATTTTATGGATCCGACGTCAGGCCGACGTAGATTGTATTTATTTTGTATTGTATCGATCCGGTGTCGGGCGGGCACAATCACTATATTGTTATTGTATGGATCCAGCGTCAGGCCGACGCAGAATGTATTTATTTTGTATTGTATCGATACGGTGTCGGGCTGACACAGTCACTATAATATCATTTTATGGATCCGACATCAGGCCGACGTAGGATGTATTTTTGTATTGTATCGATCCGTTGTCGGGCGGGCACAATCACTGTATTGTTATTGTATGGATCCAGCGTTAGGCCGACGCAGAATGTATTTATTTTGTATTGTATAGATCCGGCGTCGAGAGGACACAGTCACTATAATATCAGTTTATGGATCCCACGTCAGGCCGACGTAGAATGTATTTATTTTATAATGTATCGATCGTGTTTCGGGCGGGCACAAACATTTTTTGGATCCGGCGTCGGGCCGACGCAGAAAGTATCTGTTATTTTGTATCGATCCGGTGCCGGGCGGGCACAAACACTATATTGTCATTTTATGGATCCGACGTCAGGCCGACGTAGAATGTATTTATTTTGTATTGTGTCGATCCGGTGTCGGGCGGACACAGTCAATATATTGTCATTTTATGGATCCGACGTCAGGCCGACGTAGATTGTATTTATTTTGTATTGTATCGATCCGGTGTCGGGCGGACACGAACCATTTTTTGGATCCGGCGTCAGGCCGACGCAGAATGTATTTATTTTGTATTGTATCGATCCGGTGTCGGGTGGACACAGTCACTATAATATCATTTTATGGATCCGACGTCAGGCCGACGTAGAATGTATTTATTTTGTATTGTATCGATCCGGTGTCGGGCGGGCACAAACAATTTTTTGGATCCGGCGTCGGGCCGACGCAGAAAATATTTATGTTATATTGTATCGATCCAGTGCCGGGCGGGCACAATTTTTTTTGGATCCGGCGTCAGGCCGACGCAGAAAGTATCTGTTATTTTGTATCGATCCGGTGCCGGGCGGGCACAATCACTATATTGTCATTTTATGGATCCGACGTCAGACCGACGTAGATTGTATTTATTTTGTATTGTATCGATTCGGTGTCGGGCGGGCACAATCGCTATATTGGTATTGTATGGATCCAGCGTCAGGCCGACGCAGAATGTATTTATTTCGTATTGTTTCGATCCGGTGACGGGCGGACTCAGTCACTATAATATCATTTTATGGATCCGACATCAGACCGACGTAGGATGTATTTATTTTGTATTGTATCGATCCGGTGCCGGGCGGGCACAATCACTATATTGTCATTTTATGGATCCGACGTCAGGCCGACGTAGATTGTATTTATTTTGTATTG
The DNA here is from genome assembly GCA_037043455.1 of Cyrtodaria siliqua. Classification (NCBI taxonomy): domain Eukaryota; kingdom Metazoa; phylum Mollusca; class Bivalvia; order Adapedonta; family Hiatellidae; genus Cyrtodaria; species Cyrtodaria siliqua. The sequence continues at coordinate 308,508 of JAWPHD010000551.1, read as the reverse complement.
TATCGATCCGGTGTCGGGCGGGCACAATCACTATATTGTTATTGTATCGATCCAGCGTCAGGCCGACGCAGAATGTATTTATTTTGTATTGTATCGATCCGGTGTCGGGCTGACACAGTCACTATAATATCATTTTATGGATCCGACATCAGGCCGACGTAGGATGTATTTTTGTATTGTATCGATCCGTTGTCGGGCGGGCACAATCACTGTATTGTTATTGTATGGATCCAGCGTTAGGCCGACGCAGAATGTATTTATTTTGTATTGTATAGATCCGGCGTCGAGAGGACACAGTCACTATAATATCAGTTTATGGATCCCACGTCAGGCCGACGTAGAATATATTTATTTTATATTGTATCGATCGTGTTTCGGGCGGGCACAAGCATTTTTTGGATCCGGCGTCGGGCCGACGCAGAAAGTATCTGTTATTTTGTATCGATCCGGTGCCGGGCGGGCACAATCACTATATTGTCATTTTATGGATCCGACGTCAGGCCGACGTAGATTGTATTTATTTTGTATTGTGTCGATCCGGTGTCGGGCGGACACAGTCACTATATTGTCATTTTATGGATCCGACGTCATGCCGACGTAGATTGTATTTATTTTGTATTGTATCGATCCGGTGTCGGGCGGACACGAACCATTTTTTGGATCCGGCGTCGGGCCGACGCAGAAAAGATTTATGTGATATTGTATCGATCCGGTGTCGGGCGGGCACAAATATGTTTTGGATCCGGCGTCGGGCCGACGCAGAAAGTATCTGTTATATTGTACCGATCCGGTATTGGGTGGGCACAAACATTTTTTGGATCAGGCGTCGGGCCGACGCAAGTAATAATTTTGCTGTATCGCACTGATCTGGTGTCAGGCGGACACAATCACTATATTGTCATTCTATGGATCCGACGTCAGGCCGACGTAGATTGTATTTATTTTGTATTGTATCGATCCGGCATCGTGCGGACACCGCCACTATATTGTCGTTTTATAGATCCGGCGTCGGGCTGACGCAGAATGTACTTATGTTGTATTGTATCGATCCGGTGTCGGGCTGACACACTTACTATATTGTCATTTTATGGATCAGACGTCTGGCCGACGTAGAATGTATTTATTTTGCATCGTATCAATAGGGCGTCGGGCGGTCACCGTCATTATTTTGTCATTTTATGGATCCGGCGTCAGGCCGACGTAGAATGTATTTATGTTATATTGTATCGATCCGGTGCCGGGCGGGCACATACATGTTTTGGATCCGGCGTATTTTAAAGTTGTATTGCACGGAGCTGGTGTCGAAAGGACACATCAACTATTTTTGTTATGTAATATGGACCCGGCGAAAGGCCATCTCATTATGTATTTACGTTTTACTGAATCGATCCGGTGTCGGTCGGACACAAACCTTTTTGGATTCGGTTTTGGGCCGACGTAGAAAGTATTTATGCTTTAAAAACGTTTATTTGGTATAACTTGTCAGTTATTATAGTTTCAATATAAGAAAGGTTCTTGTGTCGTAATAGCGAGAACACATAAAAGCACGTGTCCATGCAAATCCTTAGAAACGTATTTCGAACGTTTCAATCTCGGTCATGAATCTCGGTCATGAAATATTAATTTCAGAAATCAAAACAAAAGTTTTGTATTTAGGAAAGGAAATCATATCGCATAGCAAATCAAGGTATGTGGGATCGTTTGATAAAAAACTCGGGAGACGGAGATCCGAACACCCTAAAGATGGGTATTTGACGGAAGGCGACGACACATAAATAATAATTACTCTAAATTTGGGAATTTAAAGCGTTTCTAGATAATGTACCCGCTCTTTAAAAATTCGAATAAATGTTTGCCTGTGCGAATTAACACCCTTCTATTGTTTTATTGGTATAATTTGAAAATCTGAGGTTTTTTAAAATTATTTTGGAGAATAGATCATAAATGTTTTATGTTTGTTTGAACAGAGCGAATTAAAACATAAAATAATTTATGAAAGTGTCTCTTTAATAACTTAAAGTTCGACGAGTTACAATGAACCTGTCTATACAGGTTTCAACCGGTTCCTAGAGGGCGTTATATACGCGTTTGCACGTGCAAAGCGAGTATACGCTGACGTGTACTGAGCAGAAAAGCTTTTCTGTCATTCGAATCCGACAGGCAAACAGTAAAGTCGCTTTTCCCACCCACCCACCCATCTACGTCATTAAGAACTTTAATATAAAGTTACAATAATCGTTATCTTACCATAGACAATGCTTAACAGCACCGACGGGTTAAATATGGCTGAAGTACAGCGGAAAAATATATTTCAAGTAAAACCATATGTGTCACGATGAATTATGTAATAACAGTGCGATATAGTACAGTAGGACATTATTCAAAGAATTGTTATTAACAATTGCTATTTTTAGTTCTTTTGTAGTACCGTTCTAAGAAGGATGGACATAGGCTGTGATGAGTTCCGGACAATAAACAGTGAAAACAAGAGCTACAGTGTTCAAACCCGCAGTGTTTTTCAACTTCTAGCTCTAAGTGAGAGTTTTATAGCTCTGTGTTCAATTCATATGTTATAAGGTACATTGGACAGGATCTCCAATATTAGAGGAGCAGGAACCGGAAGCATCGCCACTGAAATTGTGCTGTTAAAAATCGAATAAATGATTGCCTGTGCGAATTAACACCCTTCTTTTGTTTGTTATTCTTTTAGAATGTAACATTTATTGGTATAATTTGAAAATCTGAGGTTTTTTAAAATTATTTTGGAGAATAGATCATAAATGTTTTATGTTTGTTTGAACAGAGCGAATTAAAACATAAATGTTCTTTTAGTTGATGGTCACACTTTTCGGAACAAGGAAACTTCAGGGAGAATTTGTCACTTTACAGTGACATTCCATGTTTAAATGTGTATATTATAAATCTTTGTGCAGCGGGGGATATGGCCGTCTTTCAGACTACACTAGTGTTCATTTGATTTTAATCATACTTCTATAGTAATTCGATATAAATGCAAGATTGTTTCCTATTTAATTCAGCTATGTTGGTCAAAGGGTCTATGAATTATCTCCCCTTAAATTGGCAAACTTAGTTGTCTTGACCTTTTTGACGCTATATTCATTTCTAATGACTCAAACTTTGACAGGTGATGACAGGTGATGTTTTTTGATACACTTTAACACCTGTGAAGATATGGTTCAGATATGATGAAGCGTTTCGGAGATTAATTTTCATTATAACCAATCATTCCTTTTGATCCCTTCTTTATTCGTGTATATACCTTACCTTATTTTGTTGTAATCGCCTTACTTCCAGATACATCAAGCAATGCATTGATGTATTATTACATGCAATGATGTATTATTATTAAGAAGTTGATACATTTTCAGTCCATCCATGTCATGCGTGATTGGAAAGAAACCTTCCATTACATGGATGCACAAATCATAGTTCACCATGCGCACTGTACCTTCGGTACTTTGATTTATATCTACTTTTAGTATAATTATATACTGAACCAAAAACAAAACGGCCGCTGATGTTGATGCTGATTGTCTAAACAGCAAAACAGGAAAGAATTAATGATGTTTTAAAAATAATTAGATAGACCGCCAATAGTTTTTGGAAAAGTTCATGTATTTTGGCCACAAAAACAAATCATATCTACGAACATTATCGAAATTTATTCGAGACGAAATTGTATCAACAATCATCAAATTACCTCCCTTTAACATATCTGTATCATCTATAAAAGACTATTGCTAGGCAAAATTGAAACTGTTTAATGGGATATTTAGTACTCATTAAGTGTGCTTACAAACATCAAACATTGTTTTATTAAAACGCTGTTTAAGCTGCTAAACGCCTTCAAAAACTGGCCTATGGAAATACCAGCAAAAAAAGTCGTACGTTTCATTCATTGTTCAGTATATTTAAATATTATTTTGATCGGCGTTATTTACGTAGAATAGAATAGAATAGAATAGTTTATTTCATAAAAAAAGGCCATAGGCCAATGTATCCTTTAATCGTGGTTTTAAAATTGACATAAAACCTATTTTATTTCCAACGCCATGGAATAACCAGACATGATTAAAACCAAGTGTATCAAAAATATATTTAACTTGACTTGCCGAATTTTTTATTTTGCCATATCATCTAACATCATATTATACACAATGGTTATGCACTTTGTATCATTGCTCTCAACAATCTTAAACCAAAAGTTTATAATTCTGTGAATTCTATAATTAATGAGTGACTGTCTTCCTAGTTCACCATAAATAAAGTTATTCTGCGTCTGTATTTTTTCACCTAATAAATTTTTACAAAATGATAAATTTGTTCTCTCTATTTCATCTGCTTTCGCAAACATTCAATACCTCACATCCATAGTTTAATATAGGCAGTATCAATTTATCAAATAGACTCAACATGTGAGATACTGACACATTTGTAAATTTATAAGTATATGTCTTTAACTGGAATATGGCTTTTAATGCTTGCCCACTTAATGTGTTAAATGTTTTTAAAAACGACCCTCCGGTAGAAAACACAACACCTAGATAAACATATCAATAGCAACTGCACCATACTTAAAATGTAAACCCCTTGGCAAACGGCCTCCTTTTCCTTCGTTTTATTTACATTAACCATTAGTTTCCATCTATTACAATATTCATAAAGCAAATCCAAACCCTGCTGTAAGCCTTTTTCCGTTTCAGACATGATGATAATATCATCCGCGTACAATAATACAAATATTTTCAACATTCCAGTGTCAATGCCATTATACCCATTTAAAGCAAAATGTTCTTCCAAGTCGTTAATATACATCGAAAATAAAAATGGCGAAATTCTCTCTCCTTGACGTACTCCTAAATAGCATGAAAAAGCATCCCCTAGCTGGTTTTCATACTTAACTGTTGATTTTACATTTTCATACATAGCTTTAACAATATCAATCATTTTCCCTCTGACGCCATATTTCAATAATATATCTCTTAACAACATAGTCAAAAGCCTTAGTAAAGTCAACAAAAACCGAATACAGTTTTTTATTCTCTCAAAAAATATGATTTATCAGCCCATGCAATACGAAAATATTATCAATAGTTCCCATATTTTTGCGAAAACCAGCCTGTGCTTCAATATATACGTTATATTTTTTCGGCTCACTCATTTAATCTAGTATTTACAATTCTTGCAAATAATTTACCCAGCGTACTTAGTAATGTTATTCCTCTATAATTTTCAACTGTATTTATATCACCCTTTTTATGCAGTGGAACTATGTAGCCCTCGGACCAATTTTCCGGGAAATACCCATATGAAAACAATAAGTTAAATAATTTATGTAAATAATGTATTAATATGTCAATGCCGTATTTAAAAAATTCGTTCAATAACAGATCTGGGGAAGAGAAATTTCAATATTTAATTCATCAAACGTAATATGTAATTCGCCTTGAATATATTTGTCATTAAAATATAACACATTTTCATCAGGTTGAAAAAAATACACTCTCGAGGTCATTTATAGCTTTGAACTAATTTACGTATAAACGAACGCTATACTGAATTCAAGACATTGTTGCAACATGTTACTGAATTAAATATGTGTAGATCTGCAATTGGAAATGATATACAGTATATCATGCCCAAATATAAAATTTGAAAGAATTTAGAATATTAGCTGTTAATTAAATATGATTTATTCCGCATTGGAGATGAAATCGCAATTATAATTGCCAAAGTTATTAAGCGAAATCATTGAAAACATTTAAAGGAGATGTTAACGACATTTTAAAACGAATCTTATTTAAAATGCTTAGATGATGAACTCTAGTACACGGAACAAACCGATTTACGACCCTGTAAGAGGGGCAATTTCGTAACTGATAATAAATGTACTTCAAATGTGTTATCAAGCACGTATGTCATGTCGTTATAAACGGTCTATCTATTACATGCACATACTTGTGGTACACTCAATCTGGCAGTTATCGAAGATATCAACCAGGTATCTTTAAAAACACTCTTAGGTAGTGTGTATAATAGCTAAAATAGATACTCGAGAGCTTTCATTAGGATAGATACTCGAGAGCTTTCTTCAGGAGTACAAGGACATAGTACATTTACAAGAAAATCATCTAAACAACGATTGCAATGAAATAAATCTAGAGACAATGTACAAATGATCATAAAGATATGATTATAATGTTCTGATATTGGAAGTGAATGCCCGCAAACGGGGCCATTTAGATTTACAATAAATAAATAATAAATAAAAGCGTAATTATATAACGCTATAAAAGCCGAGAAACAACACATATTCAGACCGTTATAGTAATGATATAATATATATATATATATATTCTTCTCAAAATTTGCTAAGGATTACTTTTTTTGCTGTCGAAATTTCTTGCTGAAATAAATAGCATTATTTCTATTTTACATGAAATTATTTAGGGCAGTGTATGGTCATGTGATCTCACGACTTGATTCAAACTGTGGAATTGTTGAAGTATCAATGAAATTAATATCGTTATTGTGAATTAATTTCTAATACAATTATATGTAAAAATAAAAGTGATCCTTAGCAAATTTTGAGTAGTATATATATCATAACACACTATAATAACAAGAGATATGTATCATAACACACACACTATACTTACAAGAGAGATGTATCATAACACACTATACTTACAAGAGATATGTATCTTAACACACTATAATTACAAGAGATTTGTATCATAACACACTATAATTACGAGAGATATAACACACACTATACTTACAAGAGATTTGTATCATAACACACACTATACTTACAAGAGATATGTATCATAACACACTATAATTACAAGAGATATGTATCATAACACACACTTTATTGACAAGAGATATGTATCGGAACTACACTTTACTTACAAGAGATATGTATCAGAACTACACTTTATTTAAGAGATATGTATCGGAACTACACTTTACTTACAAGAGATATGTATCAGAACTACACTTTACTTACAAGAGATATGTATGATAACAAACACTATGCTTACAAAATATATGTATCATAACACACACACTATACTAACAAGAGATATGTATCATAACACACTATAATTACAAGAGATATGTATCATAACACACTATAATTACAAAAGATATGTATCATAACACACTATAATTACAAGATATATGTATCATAACACACTATAATTACAAGAGATATGTATCATAACACACACTACATTTACAAGAGAAATGTGTTATAACACACTATATTTACAAGAGATATGTTTCATAACACACATTGTACATACAAGAGATTTGTATCATAACACACACTATACTTACAAGAGATATGCATCATAACACACTATAATTACAAGAGATATGTATCATAACACACTATAATTACAAGAGATATGTATCATAACACACTATAACTACAAGAGATATGTATCATAACACTCACTATACTTACAAGAGATATGTTTCACAACACCCTATAATTACAAGAGATATGTATCATAACACACACTACGCTTACAAGAGATATGTAACATAACACACTATACTTACAAAAGATATGTATCATAACACACAATACTTACAAGAGATATGTATCAGAACTACACTTTACTTAGAAGAGATATGTATCATAACACACTATACTGACAGGAGAAATGTATCAGAACTACACTTTACTTACAAGAGATATGTATCATAACACACACTATACTTACAAGAGATATGTATCATAATACAAACTATACTTACAAGAGATATGTATCATAACACACTATACTGACAAGATATATGTATCAGAACTACACTTTACTTACAAGAGATATGTATCATAACACACACAAAATTACAAGAGATATGTATCATAACACACACTATGCTTACAAGAGATATGTATCATAACACAAACTATACTTACATGAGATATGTATCATAACACACTATACTTACAAGAGATATGTATCATAACACAAACTATACTTACAAGAGATATCTATCATAACACACTATACTGACAAGATATATGTATCATAACACACTATACTAACAAGAGATATGTATCATAACACACATTACGCTTACAAGAGATATGTATCATAACACACACTATACTTACAAGAGATATTTATCATAACACACATTATAATTACAAGAGATATATATCATAACACACACTACGCTTACAAGAGATATGTATCATAACACACACTATACGTACAAGAGATATATATCATAACAAACACTACGCTTACAATATATATTTATCATAACACACACTATTATTACAAGAGATATATTTCACAACACACACTATACTTGCAAGAGATATATATCATAACACACTCTACTGACAATATATATTTATCAGAACTACACTTTACTTACAAGAGATATGTATCATAACACACACTATGATTACAAGAGATATGTATAATAACACACACTATACTTACAAGATCTATGTATCAAAACACACTATACTTATAAGAGATATGTATTATAACACACACTACACTTACAAGAGATATGTTTCATAACACACTATTCTGACAAGAGATATGTATCATAACGCACTATACTTACAAGAGATATGTATCATAACACACACTTCGCTTAAAAGAGATATGTATCATAACACACACTAAGCTTACAAAAGATATGTATCATAACACGCACTATACTTACAAGAGATATGTATCAGAACTACACTTTAATTACAAGAGCTATGTATCATAACACACTATACTGACAAGATATGTATCATAACACACTATACTTACAAGATATATGTATCATAACACGCACTACGCTTACAACAGATATGTACCATAACACACACTATACTTACAAGTGATATGTATCATAACACTCACTATACTTACAAGAGATACGTGTCATGACACACTATACTTACAAGAGATATGTGTCATAACACACTATACTTACAAGAGATACGTATCATAACACACTATACTTACAAGAGATATGTATCATAACATTCATTATACTTACAAGAGATATGCATCAGAACTACACTTTACTTACAAGAGAAATGTATCATAAGAAACACTATACTTACAAGAGATATGTATTATAACACACACTATTCTTGCAAGATATATCTATCATAACGCACACTACGCTTACAAGAGATATGTATCATAAAACACACTATGCTAACAAGAGATATGTATCATAACACACACTACGCTTACAAGAGATATGTATCATAACACACACCATACTTACAAGATATATTTATCATAACACACATTATAATTACAAGAGATATATATCGTAACACATACTACGCTTACAAGAGATATGTATCATAACACACACTATACTTACAAGAGATATATATCCTAACACACACTACGCTTACAATAGATATTTATCATAACACACACTATAATTACAAGAGATATATATCATAACACACACTATACTTGCAAGAGATATATATCATAACACACTATACTGACAAGATATATTTATCAGAACTACACTTTACCTACAAGAGATATGTATCATAACACACACTATGATTACAAGAGATATGTATCATAATACACACTATACTTACAAGATCTATGTATCAAAACACACTATACTTATAAGAGATATGTATCATAACACACACTACACTTACAAGAGGTATGTTTCATAACACACTATTCTGACAAGAGATATGTATCATAATGCACTATACTTACAAGAGATATGTATCATAACACAAACTACGCTTACAAGAGACATGTATCATAACACACACTAAGCTTACAAAAGATATGTATCATAACACGCACTATACTTACAAGAGATATGTATCAGAACAACACTTTAATTACAAGAGCTATGTATCATAACACACAATACTGACAAGATATGAATCATAACACACTATACTTACAAGATATATGTATCATAACACACACTACGCTTACAACAGATATGTATCATAACACACACTATACTTACAAGATATATGTATCATAACACACACTATACTTACAAGATATATGTATCATAATACACTATACTTACAAGAGATTTGTATCATAACACACTAAATTTACAAGAGATATGTATCATAACACTCACTATACTTACAAGAGATACGTGTCATAACACACTATCCTTACAATATATATGTATCATAACATACTATACTTACAAGAGATATGTGTCATAACACACTAAACTTATACGTATCATAACACACTATACTTACAAGAGATATGTATCATAAGACACTATACTTACAAGAGATATGTGTCATAACACACTATACTTACAAAAGATATGTATCATAACACACAATACTTACAAGAGATATGTATCAGAACTACACTTTAATTACAAGAGCTATGTATCATAACACACAATACTGACAAGATATGTATCATAACACACTATACTTACAAGATATATGTATCATAACACACACTACGCTTACAAGAGATATGTATCATAACACACACTATGCTTACAAGAGATATGTATCATAACACACACTATACTTACAATATATATGTATCATAACACACTATACTTACAAGAGATATGTATCATAACACACTATACTTACAAGAGATATGTATCATAACACTCACTATACTTACAAGAGATACGTGTCATAACACACTATACTTACAATATATATGTATCATAACACACTATACTTACAAGAGATATGTATCATAACCCACTATACTTACAAGAGATATGTGTCATAACACACTATAGTCACAAGAGATATGTATCATAACACACTATACTTACAAGAGATATGTATCATAACCCACTATACTTACAAGAGATATGTATCATAACATACTATACTGACAAGAGATACGTATCATAACACACTATACTTACAAGAGATATGTATCATAAAAATCATTACGCTCACAAGAGATATGTATCATAACCCACTATACTTACAAGAGATACGTATCATAACACACTATACTTACAAGAGATATGTATCATAACACACACTATACTTACAAGAGATACGTATCATACCACACTATATTTACAAGAGATTTATATCATAACATACTTTACTTACAAGAGATATGTATCATAACCCACTATACGTACAAGAGATATGTATCATAACCCACTTTACTTACAAGAGATACGTATCATAACACACTATACTTACAAGAGATCTGTATCATAACACACTATACTTACAAGATATATGTATCATAACCCACTATACTTACAAGAGATACGTATCATAACACACTTTACTTACAAGAGATATGTATCATAACACACACTATACTTACAAGAGATACGTATCATACCACACTATACTTACAAGAGATTTATATCATAACATACTTTACTTACAAGAGATATGTATCATAACACATACGTATCATAACACACTATACTCACAACAGATATGTATCATAACCCACTATACTTACAAGAGATATGTATCATACCACACTATACTTACAATAGATTTATATCATAACATAATATACTTACAAGAGATTTATATCATAACATACTATACTTACAAGAGATATGTATCATAACACACACTATACTTACAAGAGATATGTATCATACCACACTATACTTACAAGAGATATGTATCATAACACACTATACTGACAAGAGATATGTATCATAACACACTATACTTACAAGATATATGTATCATACCACACTATACTTACAAGAGATATGTATCATAACACACTATACTTACAAGAGATATGTATCATACCACACTACACTTACAAGAGATATGTATCATAACACACACTATACTAACAAGAGATATGTATCATACCACACTATACTTACAAGAGATTTATATCATAACATACTATACTTACAAGAGATATGTATCATAACACACACTATACTTACAAAAGATACGTATCATACCACACTATACTTACAAGAGATTTATATCATAACATACTTTACTTACAAGAGATATGTATCATAACACACACTATACTTACAAGAGATACGTATCATAACACACTATACTTACAAGAGATATGTTTCATAACACACTATACTGACAAGAGATATGTATCATAACACACTGTACTTACAAGAGATATGTATCAAAACACACACTATACTTACAAGAGATATGTATCATAACCCACAATACTTACAAGAGATTTGTATCATAACACACAATACTTACAAGAGATATGTAGCATAACACTCACTATACTTACAATAGATATGTATCATAACATACTATACTTACAAGAGATATGTGTCAAAACACACTATACTTACAAGATATATGTATCATAACACACACTACGCTAACAAGAGATATGTATCATAACACACTATACTAACAAGAGGTATGTATCATAACACACAACACTTATAAGAGATTTGTATCATAACACACAATACTTACAAGAGATATGTATCATAACACACTATACCTACAAGATATATGTATTTTAACACACTATACTTACAAGAGATATGTATCATAACACACTATACTTACAAGAGATACGTATCATAACACACTATACTTACAAGAGATATATATCAAAACACACACTATACTTACAAGAGATATGTTAAATAATACACTATACTGACAAGATATATGTTTCATAGAACACTGTACTTACAAGAGATATGTATCGGAACTACACTATACTTACCAGAGATATGTACCATAACACACACTATACTTACACGAGATATGTATCTTAACACACATACTATACTTACAAGAGATCTCTATCATAACACGCTATACTTACAAGAGATATGTATCATAACACACTATACTTACAAGAGATATGTATCGGAACTGCAGTATACTTAACATAACACCACTATACACATAGGAATATGTATCATCACTACTCTATACTAACAAGGAATATATGTCGTAACTACAACATAGCTAGAAAGAATATATATCATAACACCTCCATATATACAAAGAATATATCATAACTACTCAATACTTACAAGGAATATATATCATAACTACACTAAACTTACAAGAAATATAAATAATAACACCTACATAGATGCTAAGAAAATAATAACTACCCAATACTTACAAGGAATATATAGCATAACAACTCAATACTTACAAGGAATATATATCATAACTACACTATACTTGCAAGAAATATATATCATAACCACACTATACTTACAAGAAATATATATCATAACCACACTATACTTGCAAGAAATATATATCATAACCACACTATACTTGCAAGAAATATATATCATAACCACACTATACTTGCAAGAAATATATATCATAACCACAGTATACTTGCAAGAAATATATTTCATAACCACAACGTATATTCTTGAAGCCTTTGAAAATTTATGACGGTTTCACGTGTGACCGTTCCGTCACAATTAGAATAGTTTGTTCTGCTCATATTGGTTTACAGTTATTGAATATTGCTGTGGTTCTTGACCTTCAAATATATCCGGTGACAGCTGTGTTAATTGACCTTTAGTTATGCCCGGTGCTTGTTGTGGTTCTTGACCTTTAGCTATTGAGGACATGTTCATTTGTGACGTGTTCATGTGTGACTGTTCCGTCACAATTTGAACAATTTGATCTTCTCATATCGGTTATAGTTACTGATTGGCTTATGGTTCTGGAATGTTGTGGTTCTTGACCGTTGAACATTGTAAGTGTTTTTTGTGATGTTTCTTGATCTTTATTTGTTCTCGGTGAATCTTGTTGTTCTTGACCGTGAGCTCTATTTAATGTGAACGGCGCGGTAGCATTTCTGTTGAACGAATGAGTGTTTCCTGTTGAGATAGGATCGAATTCATCCTCATCTGCACCTTTTTCTGATTTAATATTTAGATTCGTCCAAAACAGTCTGTTAATTTCTGGGTACCATTTATCCTTAATGAAACGGTTACTTGGTCGGGCTTCACCAACAACTTTATACCAGCGCTTTGGCAATATGCTTTCCATAACGAGAACGACCGACAATTTGTGAAGGCTATAATGCATTTCCTGCGCAGTAATGTTACCCTGATCTGACATGAGTTCCGTGCACGTTTTTGACATCATAGCTATCAACGCATTTAGTAGAAGGATTGTGGTCAGGAGAACAAACATTATAAAAACGAAAATGGCCAGTGCTGGGTGCCTGGCCTGGAACAATACGTCGATCTCTCCCAAACCCAACATAATCATCAACATTTTAACAAGCGTTTGACCGTAATCTAGAAAGGTTTCTTCATCCGTGTTCGCACCTTGCATAATCATGAACATAGCGGTAGAAAAAGCAACAAGGAGCACACCCATAAACAAAAATAATTTTAACATATCCAAAACGACCATTTGGATCAGAGCTGTAAAAAAGCTGAGAGTTTTAAATGCTTGAAGGAAAAACAAGATCAGATACCATCCAATTATGAGTGCAAACATAAGGCAGTAGTTCTCATAAGATTCAAGCGCAATTGCGAAGAAAAAGTCCATAATCAGAAGAATGGAAAACACAATGAGGAATAATCTGTGTATTGTGTTTGAATACGGATTTCCGAGAAGTGCTAGATTATTCATGACTTTCGATTCTGTATTTTGGAAATATCTACGCCATGAAATCACTTGTAAACCAATATACAATACTCCGAAAAGTAAACCGATTACACACATGGACGTTACAAACGCGTCAGCTGAATTCAGACTGACAACCTTGTTGAATTTTGGAGGATCGGATATTGAGTTATTTCCGCTTTCGAATGTGGAGTTTTGTAAAATGGACCGTTCAACTGCGCACCACGTGAGCAAGCTCATGAACGACAAATGGACAAAGCCCCAAAACCAGAACATTAACCTGTATTTGTTCCATTTCTTATTAATTATGGCTCGAACAGGTTTTATCTCTATGAAAAATAAGGCAGATTTGGGTTGATGGTGCAAAACGGTTTGTAATAAAGGGAACCGTTTCTTTGTATTTTCGTTTATAATGGCGTTATTTTTATTCTTCTCCGTGGAACAGCATTGCATGTCTTCCTCAGAAGTTATTTCCGTTTTTCGTTCTGGTTCCGTTTCAATATCCGTGATGTCGTATGTTTTGATATCAAACAGGCCATCTCTGTCGTTCGTTGAACAGTATACCTGTAAACATATTTGGTAAACTAGCTTTAGATACAATTGACCTAACGTTTAAAACTCTAAATACGTTGGACGATTTTTATGATATTGTTGTTTAAATATCTGGATTAAAACGAAAATGAAATTATTGGAACAACATATATATTTGTTTACATAGAAGAGACAGCAACATTAAAGATTATATCTATACTAAGTTCAGTAAAAATAGATTTACAGGAAAAGTAGCATTCAAGGACGGCAATCAACCACAAACACACACAGAAACAAAGAACAACTATATATAAAAATGAATAAAATGCAAAATAAAACATAAAAAAACACAAGGTTTGACAATAGGGCTACCGCCTTAGAACGGTCATTGGCAAAAAAGGCCGCTGGGAGTTTAAACCAGGTTCTAGGGTGGACCAAACCTCAATCACACTTACCCTACTGTCATCCCAATAAAACGGGACAATGTAAATAAAGAAATCCCCTCCATGAACTATTCTCTAACCAACAAGGCAGCATTAGTAGGCAATATAAGTAACACATACATATAAGATCGTATAAACATAATACCTCGTAGTGTATAATGTGATTAAAGACTTCGTACAATCCTAGTCGCGCCGCCAGCTGAAGTGGATTTAAATTTGCGTTGTTCCCCATCATCCACAATTTTAGCGCTTCTTTTTCTTTTGTCTTTCTTTTCTTTCTCTTCTTGTCGACAGGTTCTTTTTCCTTCTTCGTTGTTTTCACTTTCGTTTTGTCTGATAGTTCTTGGTTACGTTCTAACCATTTATACTGCGCAATATAGTCCATCATTTCGAGTATTTTCTCCATCTTATCGCGATAGAAATATGCATATTTAACTAACGAGTGGTACACATTGTCTCCAAGATCATTCTGGCCGTCAAGCTTGGTATTTTCTGTTAAATATTTTAATATTTCTAAATTTAATGTCAAAGCCGCGACACAGAGTGGTGTTCCCGCCATCATTGCAGTTTTTGTAAATGCAGTGCCCTTCGCAACAACTTCCAAATATTTTTTTTCCTTCATGCTTTTTATTGTCTCAACTATACGTTGGACCAGCCATTGCCTTTGTTTCAATATTGCAAGATGAAGTGGTGTTTGTCCATCATATCGCTTGTTTTTCTTTCTGTCGCAGATCAGTAGAAATGATGCTTCTGTTATCAGATAACGAACAACATCTTCAATATTCCTTAACTTGGAAACTGTGGGACTTTGAGATTGCATTTGAGATTCATTTCCATTGTTTGGGCTAAGAAGAGAAATAGCTCTATGAATAAGCGTCTCGCCGTATATTGGTTTCGGGTTCAAACACGTGGATGTAACTTCATGATTTTCGTATTTGCGATGTTTCTCCGTTAAACTGTCGTTCAGTAAAGCGTCGCTTGTTAACACGTTTTTCAAAGTATAATTATTACCGCAATCGCGTTTCAGTTTTTCAAATAACTTTTTGAAACAGTTTAACTGATGTTTCATGTCCATTTCATCCCAGACACAACCTTCCACTTCCCCTATTCTATCTAAAAGCACATACAGATACAATGCCATATTTCTTCTTTCCAAACTTCTATCCAAACTTCTTTCCGAACTTCTTTCCGATTCCGTTTCGTTTGGTTCCAACACATCCGATACTCTAGGGTTATCCATGATATACAGTTGTTTAGTTTACTACGTTTAAAATAATACTTTCGTATCATACCATCCAATCACAAGTTGAAAGTTGTTTACTATTCACTGAAATGTAGCGTTGTTTTAATTGGGTTGTCGCCATGTATCTGCTAATGTCTCTATCGGAAAACAGTGCACAACTGTGTTTGCATGTTATCGCCCAACAGTGCGCGGCTGTATGCGATTGTGTCTCTATCAAGTAGGAACGCCAGCCCTATGGAGTAGGAATATCTATCACAAGGTCACGTGATAAAATTGATAACAAAATGACATTATCGGGAAAATTGTCACTGGTCAGATTTATACACCTCTTATCTATAAACTGTGATTATGACAAAACACAATCACAGATCGTTGTTAAAGTAATAATATTCACAAACTACATTGGTCGAACATATTTGGTGTACACTTCGTGTAATTCCCATCAATAGTTAAAGGTGTTTTTCAAAGGGATGAATTTAGGTTGTTTTAAGGTTTAAATTGCCGACAATGCGCTTTTAAATCAAAATCGATTTTTTCGTCATTTTAGAAGCGAGAATAAAAACAAATGATGTTCGCGTAGATAAATCTTTCCTCTGTTCATATGCAAAATTTTTTACAAGTACTTTTTTCCCCCAAAATTAACTAACATATTTACGGACGCGAGCGGGTACACAGGAAATGAAATAATTCCATTATTTCAATACATATATTTCAAATGTATAAATCCATGCATTCCAGATTAAATTTCTGATCTATAAATGCTTTTGGTTTATGCCGGAGTGCTCAAATAGGTTTTAAGAAACCAGATTGCAACGGTACGTCGGGAAAGCAAATGAGGATGGTGAAAATATATGTTGCAGTGCTAATTTTCTGAATCCAAAAAAATAGCGAAAAAATGAAGTTTAACAGCGAGAATGAATTTTTTTTATGAAAGTGTTCATTGACAAGTCTACTATTAAAAACCAAAATTTAAAGTCATTAAAGGGGTTGATGCATTATTTTCAAACACAGTTTATCTTAAAGGGCTCTGATAAACTTGAAAAAAGCTGAAAGAATTATCAAAATGCCATGAAAAATAAAGGAGATATGACCTATTGAAAAATTGCAAAGAACATAAATGGAGGATGCCATCTTTGAACGATGACGTCATCGCGCCGTTTTACCATATATGGCATATTGATAAAATGTATTTTAAAGCAAAGAAAATCACTGCAAATGAAAAATAATACTAAAATGTATACATTTTACATCTTTATATTTATTTTTAATCAATGTGCAGTGGTTTTCTTGGCTTTAAAATACATTTTGTCAATATGCCATATATAGTAAAACGGCGCGATGACGTCATCGTTCAAAGATGACCGCCTCCATTTATGTTCTATGCAAATTTTCAATAGGTCATATCGCCTTTATTTTTCATGGCATTTTGATAATTCTTTCAGCTTTTTTTCAAGTATTCAGAGCCCTTTAAAATAAACTGTGTTTGAAAATAATGCATCAACCCCTTTAAGAAAAAAGTACTTTTTTCCCCCAAATTAACAAAGTACACCGTATTAGCTAAAATATGAACAATCGCCTTTCGTTAATGTTCACGCGGGATCTAAAACCGTGAAATTATGAAATCCTTTTTAAGAGATATATTGATTTCAACATTGTTCTGTAATAAATTATTAGAGTAGAATGTTCACAGTTTTTCTCAAGGACACCATTACGAGTAGTATCCCTGCAACCCCGCCCTCACCCCACCCCACACCACCCTCCATACCGTATTGATTAAGTTGTATATAGCTGCGAATCCGCATTTTTAATCAAATTCGATTTATTTCATCACTTTAGAAGCGAGAAAGAAAAATAAAGCATGTACGCGTAGATACATGTTTCCTCTGTCGATATTCAAAATATAAAAAAAATCGGAGGCAAGTACTTTTTCCCCCCGAAAATTAACGAAGTACACCGTAATCGCTTAAATACGCCGAATCGACGTTCCAAATCGATGTTCGCACGGAATAAAATTGTGGAATTATGAATTCATTTATAAGAGATAAATCGATTTCAGCATTGTTCAGTAGTTGTTATGTTATTGATGTAGTATGTTCACAGTATTTATGAGAGCAACATTACGGTAGTATGACTGTATCCCTCCAACCCCGTCGGCTTCCCCCCTCCACCCCGTACACACAATACGTTGTTTATTGCTGAGATTGCGCCTTTTATTCAAATCGATTTATTTCGTCATTTTTGAAGCGAGAATAAAATCAAAACGCATAGATACATCTCTCTGTATATATGTAGAATTTCAATTGACGGAGAAAAGTACTAATTAACTAACAGTACCATCTGACCCAAAGACGGCAACATTCATATTCATTTAGAAAGACGACCGGCTACAGAAATAATTAAATAATTTCGTTATGTAAACACATGTATTTAAAATGTATGTGTCCATGTATTTTACACTACATTTTTGATCTATACATGCTTTGGGTTTATGTCAGAGTGCCCAATTTATTTTAACAAACAATGTTGCAACGGTATATCGGAAAATGAAATCATGATGGAGGCAATATACGTTGCAGAGTTAATTTTCGAAATCAGAAAAAGCGATACACTAATATACGTTTAACAGTCAGAAGTATATTATTTTAACTGTTCGTTTAAAGGTGAGGGGGCGACTCGAGTTTTAAAGAAAACAAGATTGGCATGTGTCCCTTTAACCAAGTAAATAAATGACTGACGAGTTACAGACATGCTGCTGTCAGTAACAAACATTATATAGTGTAGACTCGAAGATTGCATAACATAAACATGTGGACATGACATTGTGTCAATGGAGCACTTGCCAGAGTTGTGGTGTTGTGAAACACTGTACGCGTGAATCCAAAAAGTGCGGGTCTGTTATCTTTATAGGGCATATATAGTTTTTTAACCTAGATATATATATATCTATATAGATGGGGAAAAAAACATTTATACAGTGCTACAGTTTATAAAAACCCAAGCGCTTTCGGCTTTACGCCTTCATCAGGGGTACACAAACACGAAAATAACAAATACTAAACAAAAAAAACACTAAAATACACGGCAGTTTAAATAAAACTCTTTAAAAAAAAAACTTATCGTTTGGCAGTGTTGTAGAAACTGTTCTACCTGAAATGTACAGGTGCATAATATCAATTGAAAGTAGTCATAATTGCATACTGTGGATGTAATTCTATATGGTACATGAATAGCTTCCTGCGTGATTATATCACAAGTATAACCTTTCTTTGTCTAAAGACTTTAGGTGTAAACCATATTGAATTAGATTAGAGGATTTATATCGTTAAAGGACTGACACATTAATGCGAAAATGAACACAGAGTTTGCAAAATACAAGAAATGTTACCAATAAGTTACAGATGCCGCCGAAATGTTGACAAATTTGACATTTGGTCTCCAAGTGTGACTTTGACCTTTGATGTAGTGACCCAGTTCTTGCCCACGACACACATTCTCATTGTGGTTAACATAAGTGTGAAGTTACAGGGAAGCCCTTTAGTTCTTTCAACGTTATGGCTGAGACATGATTCTTTCGGACGTAATTGCTTAGAACCCCTGTCACACTGGGCTGCGAATGTAAGCGACACACTTGCAAACGGCATTCGCGAGATAGTTTCAAAATGTCTCGAAAGCTCTCAGTTTCATCGCATGAGTCGCAGGCCTTCGTTTTCTTGTCGCTTGAATTTTCAACATGTTGAAAAAAATCGTGCGACAAAATTTCTCTCAATATATTCACAAAATCATCGCGTAGATCGCGAACCCATCTCAAACCGTTCTCTTTGTAGTTTCCACGAATTAAGACATGCGAGAAATTTGAGAAGCTTTGTGAATTGTTTGCGACCTATGAAACTAAAATGCGACTGATTTCAGACAAGAAAGAAATTCCGACAGTCTGGGCACCGAATAGATCTAATACTTTGTGAAGAGCGAAATAATTGCGATATATTTGAAAATAAATTAAAAATGAACTGCAATGTATCTGCGACATTCTGTGCCTATATTGCGACAATAGAATTTGTAGAATTGTGTTTGGCGAATTTCGCGCGAATGTCTCTTTTTATTCGCATTATCGCATTTATGTCGTATTTTGTTTTCAATTACGTCATTTGACCACGTGACACATCGGTATATAATGTATTTCGCAGACGACTCGCGCTTAAGACGGAAGACAAACGAACGAATGAACGAACGAACGGACAAACAGACGGGCAGTTCTATTACTATATGCATCCATGCGGGAGTATACACATCTCTACATATCAATCTAGATAGTACGGGGGACAAGAAAGTCAAATAAATCCATATACAGTTTTGTCTTTTTTTAATGTTATTTTGTTTAAAACACAAAATGAGTTTCCCAATACAAGCACACACGGACCATTGTTAAGTATTGTTAATTTTGAAAAGGATTAGAGTGATGGCAACAAAGGATGTATGGACTGTTTGTTATTGATAAAATAGTTTATATATTTTGATTCGTTAACACTCTAGCTCATCAATATTTAATTTGATCATCACCAATATTTTGCAGAATGTTAATTGTTATAAGTTAGAAACAAGACTTATCTGCCAAGAAACAGCAGAGTTATGGCTACTGAATTATTTAAAAATTATATATTTTACAACTTTATCACATTAGCACTGTCATGTTTCATCTGATTTTTTTATCAAACTTGGTCAAAGTGTTTTTATCAATGAAGGCTTAAAGAACCAGCCAAACATGAAAAGAAACATAAGACTTATGACCCATGATGATTAAGTAAAAACTGCTTTGTTTTGCTTTATTACCACTGTATATTTTGTTTTTTCGTCTGATCTTTTAAATATTCTTCATTTTCGTCTGATATTTTAATACAAAACTTGAATGCTGACATCAATAAGGCTCGGACAAGTTTAAGAACCAGCGTTATCTAATTTCCACCCCCAACCCCACTCTACCCCTATCCTCACACCTCCCCCATCCCCCATCCCCCTACCCTGACCCCGCCCATCCCCCTACCCTGACCCCGCTCACCCCAACCTCACCTCATGTTTTGGTATATTTTATTTTATAAAGTTATCTCTGTCATATTAAAAAGACTGGACAACTTCAAAAATGTGTTGTCAGAATGGAAACAGCAGAGTACTGGCCTTGTCTTAGTTTCAATTTGCCAAACTTTACTTTGGTAACTTGTTAGTTCCTTAATTTTCCAAACATATTTGTTCAAATACATATAGAATGATGGACCCATAGCTGTGGATTTATGTTTACAAAATATCTGACCTTTGTATGTATGCTTGTATTTACAACTATTATCCGTTTTCAACAAAACAGATGTCCAAAGTGACTTAACTCGGCGTTGTATTTTTACAGACGTATTTACATCTGGGTGTTATCCAAGGAATCACTTTATTGTAAAATGTCAGTTGTTTAAAAAGAGATTTCGAATAGTCGAACGTGCGAAATAGTACTATACTATAATTCGATGCATACCATCTCTTCGTGTTAATGCATTATTCTCAAATATTCTTTACAATGGTAATCTAGCTTATCGAAAACAATGGAATTCATCTATATTTTATCAAAGCGAAGATAACAGAGCATAGAATGTACATAATTATAACATTTTGGATCTTCTTTTATAACGTTTCAATCTATGTATAGTGCATTCATATTATCGTACGCTAATGCGTATTGTTTTTGAACTACTTGTCGAAACATGGGTTAGTTAAAAAATATACTTGATTGAAAATTAAATGGCGTAAAAATATCTCTTTGAATCAGCACGCGGGTAATTAATTATTGATAGTTTCGCTGTTTTAAAATTGCTGAATGGATAAACTGAGAGAAAAAAATGTCCATGCGTTTGTCGGTTCACGCTTTTATTGAATAACAATTTAAACAGAGATTGTGTTTCGAAAATTGATATTGGCAAAACAAAAGTTTTATTATAGTGTATCGCGTTCGCAGGTAAAATCGCGAACTTACAATGAAATATTATACATATTTCATGACTTCTGCCTTCCCTTTTTACTCTCTAATTATCACCGAATGAATAGTTATGCATTAAAGTCGCATGCTGTCGATTTCAATCGCCTGGGGGCGTCCGTGGCCGAGTGGTTAGAGTCTCTGACTTTCAATCACTTGCCCCTCACCGCTGTAGGTTCGATCCCTCAGGGGCCTAGGAATCTTTATGTGAGGAAGCTATCCAGCTGGCTTGCGGAACGTCGGTGGTTCTACCCAGGTGCCCACCCGTGAACGAAAATTGACCGGAGGGGCACCTGGGGTCTTCATCCACCAGTGGAAGCTGGAAAGTCGCCATATGACCTTAGCTGTTGGTGCGACTATAAAATCCAATTCAATTCAATTCAATTATATACGGCATGCTATTTCGATTTAACTCAAAACTATACTGGATTAAAAACGATGTGCTACTTTTAATACCTAACAGCTATTTCAAGACTGCCATGTGTCCCTTTAACGCAGTTTCGGTTCCTGTATAAACATAAAGGACATAGAAGTTTCCAAAATAACCGGAAACAAGCGTTATACTCGTCCATGGGTATTAGTGGACAGACATTTATTCAAACATAAGGCATTACGCATAACAGTTCACATGCGATTAGTACATACATATAAACATGTATATGAAATGCATGCAACATTTTTTAGTTAATGACAATTTGTATAATTTGAAGGTGATTTTGATACACTTGTTTCAAGTTGTTTGGTATTACTGTCGTAGAAAGTCCAGACTGTATTATGCCTATACCATTAGGGTATCATATTGGTTTATTTGGCTGAGGGACTATAAACCTTAATATAAAGGAAGTTTTTTAATGAAAAACAAATCGAGAGATTATGCTTAACACTTAACAATAACCAAGAAAATGTGCTGTACAGTATTTGTTTAATTATATCGTACTTGTATATTAAAGTGCTATTCACTGAGACACTCCAGCCCTAGTAAAGTGTTGAGAAACTTGAAAACATATACAAGATTAATGTTCGACATGGTGAGCTCCACACACACACACACACACAAACACACACACATCTCCCCGACCCAAAACTATGTATTGCAATAAAAAAGTTGTGTTCATGTTATATTTGTTCATATATATGAAAATTCTTTAATACGAATAAAACCCCTAAGGAACAATTTTCCATTCATGATCGAAAATAACTGATTTAAAACAAATTCCTACCGACCTACTGTAATTGTATTGATTTATTAATTTATTAAATGAAAAAAGGAAAGTCTTTTTTTTCGCTTCCACCGGGAATCGAACCCTTGATATCGTGCATTGAAACCAAAACGTGCGCTTAGGGCAACTCTTCTAACCCTCAGACCACGGAGGAATGTTATATCGGTATGACAAATGTATGTGACTATATTATCTATAGGAAACTGAACAAAGCACTCAGTTCAATGATAGGTTAAATGAATCAGTGCATATTCGAACCATTCAGTCGAAATCGATTTAGTACGGTGATATTCGGCTAGACCTTATTGAAAAGGATATAAACATATGCTAAATGAATTAATCTTGCATAAACAGATATAGAATACTGTTTTAACAACTAATCGATGATGCGCAGAATCAATTTGACATAAAACACAAATGGCCGATACTGAACAGAATTAATACTTTGTAAATTGAATTAATTCGGTGCTTTCCGACACAGTTGTGCGAGGGCGCCACTTGCACATACATAAGCTAGAAAAGTTATTTTCTTGATATCCATTCGATACGGTGTCTTGTTAGGGCAAGATGTGATGTTAAGATGCGATGGGTGATGATAAGATGAGATGGTAAGATGTGATGGTAAGATGCGATGGTCGATGGTAAGATGCGATGGACCATCGACCATCGCATCTTACCATCGACCATCGCATCATCGACCATTACATCTTACCATCGACCATCGCATCTTACCATCGACAATCGCATCTTACCAACGCATCTTACCATCGACCATCGCATCTTACCATCGTATCTTACCACCTCATCTTACCATCACCCATCGCATCTTAACATCACATCTTGCCCTAACAAGACACCGTATGGAAGGCTTTTCAAGGAAAGTGACTTTTGTACGGCCATTCTTGGTATCGAACTTGACCAAGTTTTCCATTCCCGAATATTGCAAAACAAGTGTTTGTGGGCGAGTGAGGAGTGCATATATTGGAGGAACACATGTACAGAAAAGCGGACATTTCACAATCAACTTTTTAAATGACACTAATTTATTATAACTAGGCATAAAACATGCAGTGCCTCACTTTTTAAGGTCAAGCATCCTTCTATTTTACAAGTTGCCTGATGGCCTAAAGTAACATTAGGAGCTTGGTGGGGCAGGGGCTGTCTGGAATTTATCTATTCAATCCACATACAGGTTATTGATCCAGGTTTTAACAAGGATGTCCGAAATTCGAGGTTGGTGAGTATTATTTCGAGGATTTATATAGGCGCGCGCCCTGCCACCCTTCCTCTCCCCACTGGAACCTACTTAACACAGACACAGAAGGGTGACAATGCCAAGTTTGCCAAGTTTGTTGTACTTGGAATTCCGAATTATTCCCAAATTCCGAAGATTGAAGTCTGATAGATTGCACGCGTCCATAGAAGAGCTATAATTTCGTAAAAAGGCCAAACAAAAGATATGTGTGTTTAAGGTAACATGCGAGAAAAAAATAGGTAGGGTAGGTGCGAATTTATTTCTCTTTTTTATATAGGAACATAGCTTTTTTTACCCAAAACAGCCTTGATTTTTATATGTTTCTGATAAATTGGAAACAAATTGCTAGGTTTCACCAGAGAGAGAGAGAGAGAGAGAGAGAGAGAGCGGGTGAGAGAGAGAGAGAGAGCGAGAGGTGTCTATAAAACGAAGAAGAGGCCTAATTTACATTACGATTGAAGCCATGGTCGATGGTAGGATGCCATGGTCGATGGTAAGATGTTACGGATTGAAATGCGTTCCCTTAATATGGATTGAAACGCGTTCCCTTGTGATGGCTTGAAGCGCGTTACCCTGTTATGGATTAAAATGCGTTCCCTTGTTATTGATTGAAAGGTGTGTCCTTGTTATGGATTAAAGCTATATGTTTTCTGAGGCTAAAATGATAAAAAATAAATCGGCTTTGTTTTCATTAAATGATCTTGCGTGTATGCTCATATTTTACCACTGTACACAATGTATAGGAAGACAATCCCTTTATATTTACAATCCCTTTATATGTATTGAAAAAAAGCGATTATCAAGCTACTTTGACAAATGTATTAAACCCGAAAAATCAGACAGACAGACATACAGGCAGGCAGGCAAGCAGGCCGACCGACCGACCGACAGCGAGCGAGCGAGCGAGCGAGCGAGCCAGCCAGCCCACCAGTAGCCAGCCAGCCAGCTAGACATCCAGCCAGCCAGACAGAGATACAGACAGAGCCAGCTAGCCAGCCAGCCAGACAGACAGACAAACAGACAGAGCCAGCCAACCGCCAGCCAGCCAGCCAGACAGATAGTCACACGCACGCACGCACGCTCGCACGCACGCGCACACACACACACACACATACACACACACATATTTGTGAACAACTCTACACAGAGATTTTAGTACAAGTGGCACGTTAGCGGTATCATGCGTACTGAAAGTCGAAGTTGTATAAACTGTACAAGCATGCATTTCATAAAACCAACATCGATGTATGCTGACTTGACTCAGAAAACTTCGGGAAACCTCGGAAAACTTGTTGGTGGTTTCGGGAATATGCGTACCTGGGTCCTAAATACAATGTATTAGTTTGAACTGAGAACTAATTTGAAAACCGATCGCCGAGGCAATATTGCTGGATTTATTATATCACACATTGTCTATAACACAATTACTTGAATGCTATAGATAATATCAACGAATTCTTCAGATCGCTATCGTAAGCAGACTACGTTATAAATACAAAACACAGTAGCATGGAAGTAAAAATGAAATTACTTGTACATGCATTCATGTATGTATGGATGGATGGATGGATGAGACCGGTTTGATACTGCGAGGTTTACAACAACGGGCAGTGATGCAGAAAAGGCTATTTTAGATACTTGTCAAGAACAAAAATATTGATGCAACCTTATTTACCCACTCAAAGAAGATGTTTAACAATATGCAATGTCGCACACGTGTACATGTTTACTAACGACAATAAAGATTGTGTATTTTATGTTTAACCCTACTGTTTTATCAATGCAGCAAATCAAGCAGTAATTGGCCCTGTATAGAAACATTGATTAAATCAGCCTATTCCATAGCGCTTCTCGGAAAATCCTGACAAACCGAAACAAGAAAATTCTCTGAAAAACCTGAGAATCTAGTTTAAGTTTTAAACATAAATGACATTCACAAACCATATCTCGGCATTTAAAGCCGTTGACCCGATTGACCCACTGTGGGTTTGTCTTTATTTGTATTTGAATTTTTACCAGCTCATTGTGAAGAGTATTTCGCCGACTTTAAAGGGACACGCGGCAATCTTTTATTTTTAAAAAAACTCTAGGCGGGACGTTAGTTCTTTTTCTCTATATTTGCTGTCATTAATATTGATTACGTTTGCATCTGAGCTGTATTCACATGAAACCTTTGGACTAATAAATGTATTGATTAGGCGACTTATGTATCGGTATATGGTATGCAATACAACTGATGAAATATTAATTGTTATATGTTCAAGGTCTATGTAATGCACCTAGATGCTACTCAATACATCCGATAAATAATAATAGTAATAATAATAATAATAATAATAATTATAATAATAATAAAAAATAAAAAAAATAAAAATTAGATTCTCAAGGTGTCATTGTAACCGTTAGCTATTTTTGATAACTTAGAATATTTATTTTGACAATTTAATGTACAATACGATCATTGATATTTGGCAGTATTTGGATAACTTAGTAAATATATATTTTAACAATTCGATGTGCAACACGAATCAACGGTATCTGGCCTCGTGTAGTATTAATGTTTTGTAAATATGGCTTTGATTATTAATATGTGCTACCGTGTGTTGAAATAAATTGTATAATAAGGACGGGTTAAGTGTATCTGATTTAATTTTTCTAATTGCCAATATGATTGTGCTATTGTTTGTCCGATATAAATGTTGTTCTCGTAACAAAGTGGGGCTTCAAAGTAGACAAATGAATATGTTTTAATAATGTTGGTATATTGGCTATGGATCACTTTGTTGACAATTTGATATGCAACACAAATAAAATTTTAGCTGATATCGTCTAGTTTTAAATAATGCTAATATAGTAATGTTGTGTAGATATAATGCTTTTAATTATCAATACGACTATTTTTGTCCGATATAGATATTATTTTGTCTGATATAGATATTATTTGTGTCCGATATAGATATTATGTTTGTCCGATATAGATATTATGTTTGTCCGATATAGATATTATTTTTGTCCGATATAGATATTATTTTTCAAACACGGCTAGACAAATATAGATAAATAGGCACTGTAGTGCCAGCTAGAAAAATAAATATTATATTAATCACAATGTTGATTGTATCTAAACTAAGCCTATGATGAGGCCCTCCTTGTGAGGTCCTTTTCCCTGAAAATACGACCCAATGTTTCCCAAAAATATTTTGCTTTGTTCCCCAAAAATATTTTTCCAATGTTCCCATGTTCCCCAAAAATATTACCAATAACGGACAATGTTCCATTGTTTCCCGAAAATAAATGGTCACGTTCCCTTGTTCCCCAAAACCCCTGGGAGACCCTCTATGATGGCACAGCAGAATGCACTCTTGCCATGGCGTAACAGCTTATAAGCACAATACGCATGTTCACGGAATCGGTGCCCTTGCACCCCACACCGCGCTCCACTGCCCAAAGTTTGCATATAGCTACAGCAGTACTGTAAAGGAGCACTTTATTGACAATTTGATATGCAACACAAATACATTTTTAGCTGATATCGTCTAGTTTTAAATAATGCTCTTATAGTAATGTTGTGTAGATATAATTATTTATATATATTATATTAATCACAATTTTAATTTTATCTAAACTAAGCCTGATAGTGTTACATTTTATGACCTACCTTGTTGACATTTTGATCCATATATTCAACATGATGCAACATATTCATGGCTCAGTCACTGATTTTGACATAGCCAAATAATGAAAGAGAACAAAGTGTGATATGCTGAGGAGAACATGTTGTTGCCATATTAAAAAAAAAAGATATCGTCGTGTACAATATCTTTTAACATTTTCTATTTGTTCAATGACAATCCATCGTTTACATTATACATATACAGGCTGGACGCAGCCGAAGCTTTCCTCGTGACTATGCCCCATAACTCACTGTTAAATTGCAAGTATTTTGACACGATGTAGTCCCAATTTGCACTCACGTGCAGTTACTCGGAAATTGCAGTTGTCTTTTAAAAAAAGTTAGCTTAAGCCAATTTTGAATGCAAAAACAACACAGACAATGAATAGTGTAAGTTTATACGTTAAACATCCCCATATAATTCCTTTTGACCAATATTGGCATACGTTGCATAGCATAAATCGCAGTTCAAATGTGAAGATCAGAAATTTTGAGTTTTTGAAAATCCAAATTTACCGATTTCTCAAAACGGTCACAGAAAATGGGTAGTCACCAATAGGGCTCAAATTAACAGGAATGATAGTAGTACCTCTACTACCTTTCCTAAAAATTTCGGCGAAATTCATGACTACCCATTTTTTGAGACCGTTTTGAAAGATGGTCACCCCTTTCTGTCACTCAATACACACATATTCGAAATGGTGGCTACAAGCTCAATAAGCAAAACTGAAAATCAATAATAGAAACGCAAAACATGAATATTTTCTACTCCCGGACACAGTTATTTCCTGCCCCGGCTAAAATGTCAGTAAATCAGAATTCAATTCCCATCTCGTACACTGCTTCGCAGCATTACTCGAATGCAATACGCAGGTTTCCATATTGGTTACGTCATCGCGCCTTAGATTCCCGCCAAAACCACCAAACAAATTCGCATTCAAAATCAGTTATCACCCAAATGTTGCAATGTTATTCGCTCCTTCAGTAGTTTATTTACATGAAAGCAGTGATAAAACCTTCACCTGCGTTGTAAAAAACAAACATCCAACGCAAATTATACATCAACAAGTGTGAACAGCGGCCACATTGTTTACATAGCAACAGTGCACTATTTTCTGTGCCGTTGCCTTCCGGCTAACAGAATGTCAAGATTTTGAACAAACTGAAGCGCCGTGATACACACGAGGCGGGATCCCGAAGAATGACGGGATTGGCCGAGCGTTCACGATTCCGTCTATTAACATGTTTACGGTAAAAATCAGCAGCATCTAGGCGCTTATTAAAAATCGCAACTATTTATATACAGTAGAGTCGGCTATTGTTGTGTTGAATTGCAAGTGAATAATTAACAATTCCAGGATTTAATGAGCAAAAAGACAGAAATATTCATGTCATAACTATTGTTATGGTTAAATGATATAACAAATACTTGTAGAACAGCTACAACAAATTAAATAGGCCTACAGTCTACAGTAAAGTTGACCTACTATAGATGAGCGAGATTGATTAAGGTCATGTCATGAGTCATGTCACGTTCGCTTCGATTAGGAACACTGACAACTTGAGTGATTAGACGTAAACAAAACAAAGGTATGTACAGTACTCGGTACTGACCCATAAATGTGTTTTCCTGCATGTTCATGTTTCTCAATCGGTATGTATCGTTTGCTAAATTTAGCACTGATATTTCTATGATGAGGCCATCCCAGTGGGGTCCTTGCTCCCTGAAAATATGACCCAATATTCCCCAAACATATTTTGCTTTGTTCCCCAAAAATATTTTCCAATGTTCCCATGTTCCCCAAAAATATTACCAATAACAGACAATGTTCTATTGTTCCCCAAAAACAAATGGCCATGTTCCCTTGTTCCCCAAAACGCCTGGGAGACCCTCTATGATGGCAGAGCAGAAATGCACTCTTGCCAGGGCGTAACAGCTTATAAGCACAATACGCATGTTCACAGAATCGGTGCCCTTGCACTCACACCCCGCCCACTGCCCAAAGTTTGCACATAGCTACAGCAGTACTGTAAAGGATTAACAGATCTATATAAACAACAATTGAATTCTTGCAGATGTTGCCACCTTCTGTCATGTGGCATTTCCAATTTTCAGCTCTGAGACTGAGCCTAGTCCTGGGTAAGCTAAAGCAATACACTTTAGTATATTTGACCCCTGTGATATAGCTTAATTAGGCTAATAATATGGCAATATTTCGAGCCACCCCAGAGAGTGGAATTCAAAAAAACGTTCCTAAGCTACTCTTACTAGGAAATATCAATATTTCGAGCCACCCCACAGAGGGAAATATTAGATAACGATTTATATGAGTGCAGAACCTGATTTTACTCTTTTTTTAATTCTCATTAAAGTAGCCATTTCCCAAACAACAGCCACATTTTATTAACATTATGTACATTGTTTCTAAACCTACTGATGACAAAGTATATATATAACTTACATATTTTGAAAATCCAAACTCTACATACAAAGTATTAACGGCTTTAACCAGCCGGACCAAACCCCAAAACTGGAGCGTCGAATTAAAGAGTTACCATAATTTTACGGATATTCAATCAAAGGTATTCTAAGAACCTGTTAATAAACCTATACTTTTCCTCGGCACATATACATTATTATTTGACCTGAACACCTGGATAGAGTTCCGATGGATGGTTTTCTAGTGTAATTTTGGCGGGAGAGCTACTTTAAAGAAAATGAGTGTTATAATGGAGTCGGTCAGGTTACAAAAACACAAATCTTTTTTTTTGTCTAACTATTGTCCCAGCTCATTGGGATACTTTACTTTTTTCTTTTTCTTTTGAGATATTGTGAAATTTTATTTTATCTCATAAAATAATGGATACACATTGATGATACAAATGAAATTTTCACTGTAATGTTGTCAGTTTACATCCATATTATTAAAGACCGCCCCATTTAAATTGTGCGTTCCAGTTACAAATAATAGGACACTTTAACGGGACACAGGGCAATCTTGAAAATTTTGTCAAACATTAGTATCACAGTTTATTAGTCCAGTATCATTTTCACTTTAAAACTGCTTGCCGCATATAATTAAATAATTTTTTAGATTTGTTGTTTGTTTTCTTTATTCTACCATTTGTCATATATATTATTGGTGCAATAATATCAGCAGTTAGTAATATGCATAAACTATTTGCTTTATACTATTCTTATAATTAATATTAATGATTGAACAAATGCAAGTTATGTAGAAAACTAACGGGACGCCCTTGAGTTTTTGAGGAAATCAAGATTGCCATATGTCCCTTAAAACCAGAAGGCATTTGTTTAACATTCATTTTACTAATTAGTTAAATATTTTATTAGCCTCGCATTGTTTACATGAAAGAAAAACATTCAACTCTGTATGTATCACATGCCATTCAAGGCAAATCATATGGCTTACCTACATGTAAATATTTTAAACTTTCTAAGAATCTATTTATTGTTTATTCAAGTATTTGAAAAAGATATTTTGTAATTAAAAGGACACATGGCAATCTTGAAGTGTACTTAAAGCACTGAAATTAATGTCTCAAAACATGTTTTGCTGTATTTAGCATTATTCAGTGGATAAAGCAAATGTCACTGGTCTAGCATGGTAAAGAAAAGTTCGTTGGTTTGAAGAGTATTAAGCAGCTATGCCGTAGATAATACATATTATACAGTGATTACAATGGTAACTCACATATTCAGAAGTCTGCGTCCGTTCAGTTGGAGGTTTTCCACTAGTGTAGGAAAGACGTCTGTATAGTAGGAGTTCTGGATTCGTAATGGCCAGTCCAGGTACAAATACGTCATTTCCGGCTTGTAACATGGACTAGTCCTAGCATAATTGCTACACACCTCCCCGTTCTCTTTTGTAGAACTCTGCGGAACCCTCTGATTGTTGCCCACTTTGAGCATGGGCTGAGACAAGCTCTAGTCCTTTGTGGGTCTTCAGCTTGAGAGTAGTTCGCTTGTAACCTGGGACTGAATGAAGATTCTAGTCCTAGTCTCCGTTTAGTTTTGTTCCACCCCTCTCTTTGGAAGACTGTACAACAGTGCCGCTCTGTAGAAATGGACAAATAAATTCTAGTCCTGGGGCTGCAACGTCTCTTTAAAGGTTCGTTTGTTCCTCCACGGATAAGGCAACCTAGAGTTTCACCCCGGAAGCCTGGATAACGACTGAAACTGGTTCTAGTCGTACCCGGGCCACCTGGTATGCCACGTCTCCAGTGTAATCAGGCGTAGTGACAGCCAAGCCAATGAGCATGGGTAAATAGGGTGCATTGGTCTCTATGAGGAGTCGATCCTTAGGTACCGTCTTAAGAGCTTCCCGTTGGGCTTTATTGAACCGCGAAACCGCCCTGTAAATCCGAAGTAGCAATTCGGAAAAGCACTTCTCCATGCTCTTAGCTGGTTCAGGTTCCCACCAAAGCAGTGTAAATGTATTTTATGTTCTGGTGGGCAGATGGTCTCCTCTACTCCCTCTTATGTGCATGACTAGTACAAGCGTTGAATCGCACAGGCCCAATACCTTTTCCAACATTCTGGTCTGATTTTCCCATGATGTAGATGGGTGGTCTGTGGAATCTAGACCTACTTCTCCTAAAGCTACCACTTCTGGTTTCTGCCGAAAACGCCATTAAAGAAATCATGCCCTAGATAATACATATTATACATTGATTACAATGGTAACTCACATATTCTGAAGTCAGCGCCTGTTTAGTTAGAGGTTTTCCACTAGTGTAGGCAAGACGTCTGTATAGTAGGAGTTCTGGATTCGTAATGGCCAGTCCAGGTACAAATACGTCACTTCAGGCTTGTAACCTGGACTGGACCTAGCATAATTGCTACAAGTACATAAAACGTATCCACATGATAGATATATTTATATGAGAACTGAACACTTGTTTTTGTTTCGACTGCTTAGCATGGCAGACACTTAGAGATCACTTTGTTGTCGTCCGTCCGTCCGTCATGCTTTAACATGCAACCAGCAACGTGTAATTAACGTTTCTGCTACAACCTAACCTTGGTCATCAATTGAAAATGATTAGACCTAATGTTCTTGAAACTTAAGCTTATCTTCATCTCAGCTAAAGGATGTTGCTACACATATGCAATAACTCTTGACTTTCATCAGGGTGTAAGTATACTAACTCCCTGCTTTCCTTTTGGAAAAGTTATGCCCTTTTATAAGACCTAACCTGCAACCTAACCTTGGAAGGTCCTAAATATATAGATTACCTTCAACTATTGATTTTAATGCCTGTCGTGCCCAAATCGCCCACTCTATTGAAGATTTTAGTATAAAATGGTGTCGTAGAGAACATGCGGACCCAAACTCGCTTTCTACTTGGAAAAAGTCAATTCTTAAAATTATAGATACACATATTGACTTGTATAATGCTAACCCCTCTTTACTACCTCCGAGACCTAGGCTTTCCTTTCGTAATTTAAAATCGGGAATTCAGGAATTTCATAATAAATTTGTTTTAGTTCCTGCAGATAAAGCAGCTAATAATGTAATTATTGTTTGACGCCTACATTACGTCAATGTTTTATCTCTGGAACTCGGCAGCACCAATTCGTATACTCCAGTTAATTCTACTGAGGATGATGTTGTTTCCGCACATATCACTCGGTGCACTACTTTCAAGGCTGGTGTAAACGATAAGCAAAATAAACTGCCTACCATGTACTGGATTCCTAAATTACATAAAAATCCGTATACGGCTCGCTTTATTTCTAATTATAGTGCCTGCACCACAACAAACATCTCCAAACTTTTAACTTCTTGTCTTACTGCCGTTAAAGATCACGTTAAACTATATTGTGACAAAACTTATGAATACTCTGGGATTAATTTATTTTGGTCTATAAAAAATTCAGGAGACGTTCTTGATAAAAATTTCAATAAAGGTCAAGTTTCATCAATAAGTACTTATGACTTCTCTACACTATATACAACCTTACCACATCATCTTATTAAAGACAAGCTAATTTCTCTTATTCAAAAAACATTCGCTAGATAAAATACTACATTTTTGGCATGTAATAATATTAAAGCGTTTTTTACTAACGGCAGTTTAGACAATTATACAATGTGGACTTGCTATGAAGTTTGTGAAGCACTCATCTTCCTATTAGATAATATTTTCGTTAGGTATGGTACCACCTTTTATAGACAAATTGTTTGTATCCCTATGGGTACGAACTGTGCACTACTTGTCGCAGATTTGTTTTCATTTTGCTATGAAAGGGATTTCATGTTGAGTCTTTCACCAGATATCCAGGCAGATGTTATTGAAGCTTTTAATGACACCCCTCGGTATCTGGATGACATACTGAACATTGACAACCCTTTCTTTCCAACTATTGTTGATAATATTTATCCTAAAGAACTTCAGCTTAATAAAGCTAATATATCTGATAATAACGCTTCTTTTCTTGATTTAGATCTCTCGATTGAAAATGGTGAAATAATTAGTAAAAATCTATGACAAGAGAGATGATTTTAATTTTGACATTGTTAATTACCCCCACTTGGATGGGGATGTTACCCGAGCAACTTCTTATGTGGTATATGTGTCTCAACTTATTCGTTTTTCAAGAGCTTGTACTCGAGTTGAGGACTTTAATATTCGTAATCTTTGTATAACTAAAAAGCTAACTCAATACGTTACCATAAACTTCGTAGAACCTTTGCAAAATTGTATTATCCTAACCCTGACCTTCTTTCCAAATGTAAAAGTATTTTAAGGACTCTTCTGCGACAAGGACACAATCACAACCTGACTTCTATGTTGATGTGATTTATAAACTTCGTAAGATTCTTGGTCATGATCACTTTCATACTATCTTTGTTAAACTTGTTAAAAAGTTTATCAGTTTTACAGTTCGCCACTATGCTTTCCTCTTTAATTGTACGATGATCGGACAGGCTGTGGACCCTATGATGACGCTTACCTAAAGCCCATTGGGACGGTGGCGTTTGATGTTTGTCTACGATCTTTCCTGTCGTGCCCTTAATGGTTTATTCTCTTGTTGCTCTGGCTTCTGCCAAGTCATTGAGTACCTTCATTGTGGCTTTCTAGGCTATTTTTCTTTTTGTATTATATTTACACGAGCATATTTATGTTTTACTTATATTGCCTATTGATGCTGCCTTGTTGGTTAGAGATTAGATCATGGCGGGGATTTCTTTATTTACACTGTCCTGTTTTAATGGGATGACAGGAGGGTAAGTGTGAGGTTTGGTGCACCCTATAACCGGTTTAAACCCCCCAGTGGCCTTTGTTGCCACTGACCGTTCCAAGGCGGTAGCCCTATTGTCAACCCTTTTGTGTTTGTGATGTCGTTTGCATTTTATGTTGCTTTTGCCTTCTCTGTCTGTTTGCGTGTTTGTTTTTGTGTTTTGTGGTTGACTGTCGTCCTTGAATGCTGCTTTCCCTGTCCGACATATTTGTCTTTCTTCTTGGAAATAAGCACATGGTAGGCGACGCAAGTGTTTCCATGGAACACATGTCTAAAATCAAGGTAGACTTAGGTACCGCTTCCCACTAATTACAGTAAAATGATATGTCTGCCTATTCATAACTTTCACATCCTGTCACTAGTTTCAAATATCCGCGATGTTGAGATATTCAGTAGGTGAAAATAAAGGGGTTTGCTGAGACTATATCCTGACTCTCTATATGAAAAATCAAACTATTAAACAAAAAAATCAAATGTATCCATATTGGTTTTTTAAAATCAAACAGCACCAAAAGAAGATACATAGTTGTACACAAAAAAGTAAAGCTTTGTAATATAAGTATCTCTACAAATTAGTTTCATAAAGAGCTAAAGTCAGTTGAGCATCAACGGTAAACACCAAGTTCACCCCTACCAAAATGTGGAGGTGTTTCATTTTATTGATCACTGATTGGTCAAATTATGTTGATGTCATTTGGAAGTTATGAATACTAGTTCAACATGTTAAGCCGTTATATTTGTTTGTCAAGTCCGGCGTGGCACAGTGGATAGTGTGGTTAAAAGCACAGGACTCGGATTCAAGCCTCACGAGCGCCACGTGTTTCCCTTTAGCCTCATCAGTCTGAATGTTTAATAACCAAAAGTAGGAGTAGGGTGGTTTCCCAGATTCCAATGAGACACCTAAACATGTACCTGACCAGATCTGCCTTATTTTTGCAGGTAGGGTTGGTGGTGGTTGTGGGTGGGCCGGTGAGGGATAGCCAAATATTTGTATTTTTTAATATTTTGACGTTAATAAATATGGCTGCACATGGGGATACTTGTCAAATAAAAAAAATATGAAAATATCATTGACACACCAGTGCGTGTTGAGTATGATGGTTTCAGATGGGCCAGAAACGCACCAATCGAACAGCGGTCGATCTTTTTAAATATACATTGTAGGCTATTTTTCAGACTTTAAGGTGCGTTCAATATTACCCACTTCACCGAATACGCACCTGTAGACGGTCACTGAGGATCGTTTTACTTTTTGACCGACATTGCAGAGTCGAAAAATTTAGCGTTTTAGCGTGTAATTTTGATAAAGAAATAACATGATTTTCGTAACATGAAGCACACGTCATGTAATATTATGAGCTTAAACAACATATTGTGAGTATCTCCTTGTATTTAATTAAAAACGAACACAAGTGTTATCATTTTTAAACGCATTTTAACAACGGCGTCTCTTATGAGTTATCTCCCCTCGGTTCGAAATTTATTTTAAATGGGTGAATCTCGCAATTTCTCTCGCAGTAAAGCTCCTAAAAGTCAATACAGCTGAAGATGACGAAACTTAAAGGGGAACTGAGATTTTAATCGTGTAAAATTGTCTCAATCTCCGAAATTACTTTTTAAAAAAAAAAAAAATGGCGACCGTTTCACTATTTTTGACGTTGACGGAAAATGACGTACTACTTTCCGTTGTCATGTGTTGATATGAAAAGTAGTCGGCGGAGGTAAATAACGACTCTGCTTCCCAACTGTTAGTATCTCAATACTTAGGAACAACAAATTGAACACATGCCACATTGTTTACATGAAATATAGGTTCAACATGCATGAAAGTTTTACAAATAATACTATTTTAAACTACGTAGGATATTATAAATGAGTAATAAAAAAGTTGAAAGTTTAAACTGTAGGGGTTTGTACTCTGTACTCAGATAAATTATAGAGGAGAGATATTTTTCAAGATGCAGTCATAGAGATGACATTACTTTTCTTGTTGATACACGCTCGACAAAATAAATAGAAACAGATGGAAGATCGAATGGGGCTTTGATGCAAAATGCTCTTCGTTCTCTAGCTGAAGTTGAGGTACGGCTATTCCCTTTAAAAATACATTTATTTATGCTATAAATAATGTATTTATCGATCTTTTGTGGATTTTTTTAGTTTAGATTTACACTACAAGGTCAAAGGATGGCGTTGGCTGTAGTTTATGGACCAAATGCAGACAAACCTAAATTTTTCAAGTTTTTTTTACTATTGTTGAATGTTTAGGTAACACTTCTTTTATTATCGGTGGCGATTGGAATGTGCTATTAAATTGCGAGATATAAACTATAAATACAAAAATGACATAAAATCAAACGAAACAATTTTAAGCAGTATGGAACTTTTAAATTTAAAAGACATCCGGGGAATATGTAATATCAACATCAAAAAGGTACGCTTGGAGGGGCCCCTTTAATAAAATGGCAAGCTTAGACTATTTCCTTGTTTCATCTGACCTTCAAGTCGGGAAATGTTCGATTGATATTAGTTATAAATCTGACCACTCAGCAATTTCTGTGCACTTATTATTTATTGATCAACAACGGGGCCGGGGAACAGGGAAATTTAATAACAGCTTATTGACAAACGCTGAATATGTAAATACTGTCAAACAAGCAATCCTTTTTTAAACAAGTTAAATGAAGAAGAACGGTACTCGGTAGAGGGACTTGTTAGCGTAAATGACTGTTTAAATGTTTTAAAAAATATGAAAAATGAAAAATGTCCAGGTTTAGTTGGCTTTACACCCGAACGTTATTAATTCTTTTGGAAAGATATTGGTATTTTTATGGTTAGATCTTTGAATCAAGGATACAATTTCAAGCCGTTGTCAGTCACTCAAAGACGAAGTGTGATCACTTGTCTTTCTAAGAAAGGTAAATCAAAAATGCATTTAAAAAAACTGGAGACGTATTATGATTGTGGATGGGAAAATTGCATCCTCAGCTATTGCCAATCGAATTAAAACAATACTTCCAAATCTAATATCGGAAAGTCAAACTGGGGTTTTAAAGGGACGAAATATGGGTGATTTAACACGTCTTATATCTGATCTTATTTTAAAATTTTATGACGAAAACATACTCGGACATCTTGTTTTAATGGATTTTGAAACAACTTTTGAAACTTTAGAATGGGAATTCATAGACAAAAATGTATGCTTCCTAACTAGGATATTCATTTTTAAACTGTTTTTACACTTTTTATAATAATGTATCTAGTTGCGTACTGAATAACGGCCATTGTTTAAATTTTTTCCAATCGATAGAGGCGGTCAACAAGGCGATCCTCTTTCTCCAAATATTTGTTATAATATGTGTTGAATGTTTAATTGCTGCTTTGAAATAGTACCCCGATATAAATGGTATACGTTTAAGAGTCTCTGAATATTTATTAAACCAATATGTCGATGACTCGTCTCTTTTTCTAGAGGATAATGAAAAATCATTACGTACTGCCTTTCAGACAGTGGACACATTTTACTTCTGCTCCGGTTTAAAAGTAAATTTCGACAAAACTCAAATTATATGGATAGGAGCAAGAAAAGGTTGTCGCGAAAAAAACTTCATACTGATAAATCAATGATCTGGAATTATAAAGGAGATTTTAAGAAATACTAAAGAAAACTATTTGATAAATAATTATCGTGATAGACTTTATCAAATGAAAAATCTGTTAAATGACTGCTGGACCACGTTTTATGAAACAACTTACCACCATTTTGATCGTAATCAATTTCTTAAATGTTTCACTTTAAATAACATTTTCAAATAAACGTGATTTCATTTCATTTTCTTATACCTGTGATATTTCTGCACTTCGCGCATACATAATTGTCTAAATTGAATGCTTAGTTGAAAAAAGCGAACGATTTTAAAATTTTA
The DNA here is from genome assembly GCA_037043455.1 of Cyrtodaria siliqua. NCBI lineage: Eukaryota > Metazoa > Mollusca > Bivalvia > Adapedonta > Hiatellidae > Cyrtodaria > Cyrtodaria siliqua. The sequence goes on along the minus strand of JAWPHD010000551.1, from coordinate 268,329 downwards.
AACTTATCATAAGATTTTAATAAAACAGGGCCCAGGTATTTTAGAAATATTACGCTTATAGGCAAATAACAGTTATCAAAACGCTTGCACTTCCCATCGTTATTGACTGCTAAACCGTCCATCCTGACTCCACGTTTCACATTTTCCAAGAATTTCAAAATATTTTACTTCATTTCTTATGGTCCGGGAAAATGGATAAAACTAAACGAACATTTATAATAAATTCAATAGAAAACGGTGTCTTAAGTTTCCACATATATAATCACTAAACCAGTCACTGAAACTTGTATGGGTTAAAAATCTTTAGATCCTGAAAGATTCTCACCGTGGAAAACACTTGTGCTAAATGATCAAGACCAGTTTGGTGGATATAAAAATGGGGTAACTTCATAAAGATGCTATCAAAATAGTTTTTTGGAAAAATGAAATGCATTCGTGGGCTTGTATAGACTGTGTTAATATTACAAACAGAGTTGTAAATGTTATCAGAACCTTTATTTTATAACTCAAATATTGCTTTAACCTGGGATTTAAATATCCTTAAAACTCTTTGTCAATTGGGATATTCTTTATAAATGTCATTGTAAGTGAACAGTGTCACTTATTGTTTCTGATAAATATGACATACGGATTCCATTTACTGCATACTGTGGTCTACAAAATGTAATTCCAAATACATGGAAAAAAAGTATTAACCATGAAACTAAAATTGAACATCCTACAAATAAAAATATCAACAAATTAAAAGCAACACAAAAGGTTACCCTTACTTTAAATTAAGAATTCTTAAACAACATAGCCGAAACACCTAACAAATCCCAGCAAAAAAGGAATGTAGAACTTGGAATAACCTTAGTCTTTTGGCTGTTACTGTGATACGCAGACTTCATAACCGCTGCTCCCAAATAAATTCCTTTTTGTTTATTTCGCTCTTAATACAATTTTATTAGATCCTGGGACCATACGCCGCTGGATATAGGGGATGAAATAAAGATACAAATATTGCTATATCCACCGCCATTCTGTACTGTTGATTTTTATGAATATTGAGTTCTGCTCAACCCTGGGGTTAGAGGGCGTCAGCGGTAGCTAGCATAACCCACTACCGCTCAAGAACAGTCTCAATCAATCCGAGACTGCAATATTTCGTATGTGTGGTGCTCGGCCGTTTCCAAAGGTCCATTATCATACTCTTTTTTACAAACTGAGGACTGGGAAATTGTACAGGAACATAACTTTAAAATAACTGATGGTACTTATCTGCAAAGCGTGCAGTTCAATTGTATTTTGTTTGCCATTGTCAAACTTTATCAGTGCAAAATGTCCGAAACAGAACTTTGCACCGTTTGTAACAACTGGAAAGAAACTCTTTTACATTTATTTTATAAATGCATGTGTAACCATGGTCTTATGGGGGTAAATTCAACAACTCCAATCCATGATTTAGGGGTCTTTATTTACGGGTAATATAAAGCCTGCAATATATACAAACATCACATTTAACAAACAATTACAACATGAATGACATTGCAGCCATTACAGAAATACATTATCTACAAACGCGGCAATTTCATTAATATACCAAACAATCGAAAACTCACCAGACAAATCCATATTAAGGTTCTGCAACCAAATAATTACCAAGAATCTAATAGCTGTAGAATATATAAAACTACATTCTCAATCAGACCTTTGCAAGTCTATAGAAAACTACTAAAATATATATTATTACATCTCTGTACTGAAATAGGTGTTTCTCTTAGAGAAGGTAGGCAAAGACTGAGTTAGTTAGAGTTATCATGCCATGCAGTGTTAGGGGTGACCTAAGTTAGTTTTCACTCACTCAATCCTGTAAACCAAGCTGTATTTGTACAATAATCGGTTTGTCAAGACATACATGACAACCGTATACAATATAAATAATACATTGACCTCATGATAAATGGTCTCAATAACTTTTACAGTTATTACTCAGTACTGTGAACATAGCCAGTTATCTACCTGTGGAATAAGGGACATAAATATGAGTACACATACTACAGAGAACTATAGCAGTTGTCTCCCTTGAACCACTATTAAAGGCACGGCTACACATGTATCCACAACATGTACTTTTACGTTTTTTGAACAAATCAAGAATCACTGCGGAATTGATGTGAAAATAAAGCCCCATGAAATCCTCCTATATTTTGAACATCATGAAAACGTCATATATTCAATATTAGTTGTGGTACACTTCTATTCCTCTCTGCTATTCTTTTCATCTATTCTGTCCTTTCATTACCGTTCTAACAGCATACCTCTTATCATATCTAACATAATCTTATTTTTCGAGAGACACAAGTGTATAATAAAACACGTGTTTTGTTGATTTATAATGTAAACATGTATTTAGAAAATGTAACTGATCTTTGTAAATGGGTGTGTTATTGTATAATTGTTCAAATTAATAAATAAAATATTTTCATAACAAAAAAAAACATTCAATAATTATTGTTTGTCTTCTCATTTTTAAAAGTTATTTCTACTCCTGTAATCTAAAACAATGTCTTCCAAATCATAGCGTTTTTATTGATCATTTGAAATATTCTCCTTGTTTATGTACCCTGACAAAAATCAAAAGCTATCAAAGCGAGATGGTACCTTGTGAATAATCTCCTTAACAATTAAACTATATATATAACGTTCATACCGTTTACTCCATCATTTATTACTGATGCTTTAAAGGTGTATATTACTGTTATTTTAGTTTGTACAGATTGAATTCCATGTCTGGATCGACTCAATCTAGTTTCATTGGAAGTATTCTTATATGCAATGTTTGCCTAAAATGTGTTTTACTTCATATCATGTATGCATGTACACAAGTATCTAAATAAAATTATTAAAACCAAAAAGATATATATTGATTAAAATAATAGTTCAAATTGCATATTACTTACTGGTGATTCGATTGCACCAATAATATATATAAACTTAGATAGAATAACGAAAAAAAATAATTGAAAACACAAACGTTTAATTAATTATACATTGTCATATGCAAGCAGTGTAGGATCATATTTTCCCCAGATCACATTTTTCACACGTGTGAAGAATAGGCTCCTATTCGTCACAGATGTGAAGAATGGGATCTCATTTTTCACACAACAGAGTCACATATTTCACATTTCCTGTGAAATTTGTGATCGATGAAGGTTTTTGATGTGACATGAAATCGCATTCTTCACATTTCAATATTAATGTGCAATTTTACCAAAAATGTGCATTTTTACATCTGAATCGCAACGAGGCGACGTGCAGAAGAGGCGACGCTACAGGTGAGTCAGCTCAAGTTAAAGGTTAAAGGTTGCGGTTGCAGGTCAAAGATTCGAGCCCAGGATTTCGTCTCCGATTCATATCTCCTAAACCACTTGTAGGATTTTCATGAAACTTGGTTCAAATCTTCAACTCATCATGCATGAGGCAGTTGTCCGCACGTAATCGAGCAATCCTACATGTTTTACCGCATAGTTTAGCCAAGATGTCCCTATTTAAAGCGATCACATTGGCCAACAAGGAACGAGATGTTGCTATACATGTATCAAGTACAATATATGTTTGTAAACATACATGTCCCTACTGGTCGTGGACAACATGTATACAAAGTTTGAGAATCACAGCACAATTGTTCTTAAGTGATAGAAAATGTATTCTTGGCCAAGGTAATCTTGATATTGACCTAATGATCTCATTATTAAAAAGGGTTATCTACTGGTCATGTCCAAACTGCATACCAAAATTACGGATCCTAGGCGTAACAGTTTACTGTTCTTGAGTTATTGATTTGTCCCAGGAGAAGCGACCTTGACCTTTGACCTACTGACCTCAAAATCAGTAGGGATCAACTACTGGTCATAATTAACTTCCATACCAAGTTTGAGGAGCGTAGACCCAACCATTCTCTATCGATCCATTGTCCAGTCACCGCGACCGATCTTGACATTTGACTTCAAAATCAACACGCGTGACCAGCGCGCATACCAAATTAAGTATACTATGCCTAACTGTCCCCAAGTTAATAAACTGTTCTACAAACCGACGCCATGTGCAAAGCCATATACTCCGCTTCTTCAAAGGGGTGGGGGGGGGGGGGGCACAACAAGAGCATGCAACTCATCACACAATGGTCCGATCTGCTCCGATTGTTAATCGATATATATCGCTTTTGTCTAGCCGATTAATCGATTATGAAATCCCAACCGATTCCCATACTAATATATCGTGTATCACATTTTTTTTTTTTTAATTTCAATCACCAAATTAATGGTGATCCATTTATTCACCCCGTAATATGTTTTGAGGGTCGGGGTGGGTAAATCAAAGGCAGGCAACTCTTCACAACGGTCCAATAAATGGTTTAAACTCGAACCTGACCGAAATCGTATAATGGCCAAATATATTCTGTCCAAACATGATTAGGATTTGGCGCTAGATGGAAAACATGATACAAATATGGTCAATTTTGAAAAATCAAAGGCCACAACCCCTGATCTAATATTCCGATTATGCTTATAATCGAACTTGGCCAAGATCTTGTGATCACATATTATTATTTGTTGCCAAGTTTGATCACGTTTACTTGAACAATGTGACCTCTACAGTACAAACCAGTAGTGGAAAATGGACAAACGATGGACATAAAATAAACCTAATAGCCCACTATGAGCTAAGAACGCTCGCTATGAGCTAAATAACAAAGTCCCATAACTCTGACAAAAATTAAGCGAACAGAACGCAAAGGCGCATATGCACAACTAGGTTTAATACCAATCACTCGTATGAATCTGGCCAGGGGTTATGAAGACAGACGGACGGACGGACAGACAGACAGACAGACAGACGTCGAAGGCAAAACAATAATAATTATATATCTGCCACTCAAGATGATGATGATGATGATGATGATGATGATGATGATGATGATGATGATGAAGATGATGCCATAAATACGTTGCAACTCTAAAAGGCACGGACAGAATCTGTGAAAAATGTGATTTTCTTGTTAACCCCCTTTTTGGACAAACACATATGTCACATTTGAAAATGTGAAGAATAGGATCTTATTCTTCACAAGTGTGTGAAAAATGTGATCTGGGAAAAATATGGTCCTACAAAGCAGGTTTAAAGTCACAACGGTACTGACATTATAATCAAGATGCCAATTTCAGTGCTTGATAAAAACTTTAAGATTGCCGTGTGTCCATTTTACGCCGGACATCATTATCAAACTAGTGCGCATTGTACCGTTACACAGGTGATAACAGGTAGCATTAATAATATACCAGAAAACTCGTCCCTCTCTCGGGGATCTAAAAGAGATCTTATGACCTAATGGGATAAGTTGGGAACATGGTGTTACATTTCGTACGTTGTGTAAGGTATTGAATAGCCAATTAAGACTGAAAGTACAGTGATGGTATCCTGGAACAACCATATTATCACATAGATAGATAGAGGATATTATGAATATGTAATAAGAAGAACTCATGTACACACAGCATTAACAAACCAACATGAGTTGTTTCCCATGCAGTGTAACATTTCCGTTGTTTAAGCAAATAACATTCAATAATGTTAGGTCATATTGAACATTCCATCTTCAGTGTATGCTGGAATTCAATAAGATGTGTATGCTGAAATTAGTTTATCATGCAGATATGCACTTTTCTGCCTAATAAAGGTGTGACCTATTAAATTTTGCTTTATTAGGCACTGACCAGTAGAGCAAATCAATGCGGAATTCCTCGGCGTTTATTGTATGTAACGTTATCTGACGTCATGCACGTAACGTTGCCTGACAAACAAAAAACAACAACATGGCGGCGTCCTCGATAAGCGTAACATTCTGAGAAATAGGTAATAGTAGTAATTCATACAGAAAATGTGGTTAATCTACATGATAAATAGAATATTATGTCAGTGCCTTTTACTAGCAAGTTTATTAGGCTCGGCACGAAAACGAAGAATGGCAAGAATGGCTCGGCAGAGCCTTGCCATTCTTCGTTTTCTAAGCCTCGCCTAATAAACATGCCGGTAAAAGGCACTGACATAATATTCTGTATTTATTTCCATAGTTCAAGGTTACACTGCTAGTGGTATTTGCTTTCACACTTACCATTTAGATCAAGCGACCTAGCTTAATTGATAGTGTCCGTCAAATCATTACTGGCAGATAAAACAGGCTAAAGTTTATCACATACAAAGGGAATCACAGATTGAATTGTATACATATAATGAATACTATTGTACTTATACTATTGTAAATGAAAACTCTTAACATTACTGATACTAACTAATCATGTTAATTTGCATGATGATCATATTGTTGTGAAACACCATTATAAATCATGTTCGAATCCCACTGGAAGATCGACTTGTCAAGTGATGAAGTGTCGATTCTTACATATGGCTGGAGGTATATAGTATTGGTTGTACCAAAGACAAATTATGTAGTCTGCCTCTAACACAAAAACAACTCGACCGTCATATATGGTCAAACATGAAAATGACGTAAAAACATTCAGATATAAATCCAATTTTTGAGGTTGTACTACCATGCCTAGAATTCACCAACCATTCTTCAGAGTATTCTTAGACTTGGGCTCAAGTAATCAAATTTCGTTCACAATATTCCTATGACCTTCAAAGATTAACAATCGTATAAATTTTAATTTGTATTTAATATTTATTTGTATTTATCATATCCCATATCGCCCGAAAAAGCGTATCTTTTGTGTATGATAGTTTGCGTCTTTGTATTTGTACTTGTCAGTCTGCCAACTTCAAAGTACCTGCAAAAAATAGTCAACTACGAATATGTAGTCAGGTCAGTAGCTATAACCTGAAATGTCAGGAACATTACTTGATATAAGAGGTTCCTTGGAATTTGCCTGTCTGTGCTCAATACAAATGAGATAGTTGAGGACAGTCGACTAATTGTATGTTTGGCAAAAAGAATAATAAGAATAAAAAGCATACGAGGGTCATTCAATAAGTTCTGTCACTAACGCGTTTTAACAATTATATGCTCATTGTGAGTGTTGATGTTTGGTATCAAATGAAAGAGAATTTTAAAACCATTCCATTGATGGTAAAATGAATGCTATATCTTTTGTGTGACGATTTAACACATTTAATACACATCACTTATACACACTGAGGCATTTTCGTCCTGATTTTTTTTTCAGGTATGTTAATTGTTACTTTTTTAAATTCCTGTTTCCCTTTAAGTACTTGTCGAAGACTTTTGAAATTTCTCATACATTACCATTTACATCTGTGCATTACAAGATTCAAAATGTAAGCATGGTAGATGAAAAGGCATTGTCTTAGAAATTAACATTTTAAGCTAACGTGTAAAATTAATTTAATGATAAATGGACATTAAATGGAAGGGCAGTCTTCTGAAATAGCGTTTTCACTAAACATTGTACCAAATTATACAATAATGTGTTGAATATAAAATTTAAACACTGAAGGACTAGGATTTGTAAAAAATTATGAAAACATATTAATACTATGTGAATAATTACGACATTTAAAAGATATAATAATATTTCCGTAAACAAAATGAAAAAAATCAGTGTTATTTCTGCTAAAATTAAGGGATATGCATTCACTCATATCTGGTTTGCAGCAAGACCTTTCCGAATTCTCGAAAATCATTTTCATGGATTATGGGAGAATAACAACAGATGGCGTACAAGAAAATTAAAAAGCATAGAATTATTCAAATAATTTTTACAACGTTTTGTAACAAGGACATTTTCAGAGATGCCAGTATCCAAAAGGTATGGTAGGGGGAGGTAATTCAGGGGTATGAATAACCAGAATCTTTTCATTTTTGTTGTGGAGTTTAAGAGAGCGAACCCAGTAGTACTGTAAATACACTACTTTATCTCAGTGTAATATCCAGTTCAAAGGATATATGCCTAGTGACAGAACTTTTTGAAGCACCCTCGTACTTGGTACATTTTCCTATACCAAGGTGAGAATCATTGATTGTCTCCAACATTGTCTTTCTGCATATTTTTCTGAATTATGACCTTTGTACCTTTGAGCGGAAATCCTTCAATAATCCTTCCATTTATGTCCAGAAATCAAGAAGTTGTTTAGGAAGGTCTGTACGACTGTCCGGCCAACCCTCCATAATGACTTTTGTATGGTCTCCGATTTGAATACTGGACATAACAACATGTATATGAAGGTTCAAACCCTCTGTTATTTTGGGATATTTGTCTTGTAGGAATTTCCTGCTTAGAGTGCCCGCGATTGGTATGTCCTTGCCCTTGATATATCCCAAGTCAATGTCAGATTTGGTCAGTTGCAATAACACGCTCTGCAAGCGGGCGGTGCAGAATGAAGACCTTTCTTATAAATTGACACATTACTATCAGACAAGGCTGTTCCATGTATCCCCTGTGTTTTAACGTTCACAGAAATACAAATTACGACGACCTTTACTTTAAATAATACCGCAAAAACCTTCTCGATATTCTTATTCTATGTGAACTTGCCCAGAAAAAAACATTTAGTTTGTTTCTCTAGCAAACGTTTTCTTAATAAAAGCAACAGTATTGTCTTTTATGTCTTGCCTTTAACGGTTTATTTTTCATGTTGCTCTGTTTTCTGCCAAGGCACTGAGTACAGGCTTTGTGGCTTTCTAGGTTTTGTGTTTTATATTCATATAAACATGATCATCTTTGTGTTTACTTTTATTGCTTGATCATGCTGCCTGGTTTGTGGGAGAATACCGTCTGGTGCCGATATCTATTTCACTGTACCGTTTTGTTTGGATGACACTAGGGTTGGAGGGAGGTAGATGCTTGAGATTTCGTCCCTCGGTTTTTCTGGTCGTATCCTAGATTGGTTTTCTCTTTGGCTGCAACTGCAGTGGTTGTTCAGTACAATTGTGGATACATCCTGAGATGTTTCTTATTTTTTATTTTATATAGCTTTACAACAACATCTTAGTGTTTCTTTTGTCAGTTTCCCTTGATGTGGACTTTATTGTTAGAGAATTCCGTTTGATGGCATGTAGTTTTGTTTACACTGTATTGTAAGACAGGATATGAGCGAAGATTGTGCACACATCAAATCGATTCAAGCTAACCTGTAGGCCTTAGTGCCAACTGACCGTTCCAAGTCGGTAACCCTGTCTTCACCACCCTTTCTGCTGTATTTTGTTTTTTTCATTGTATAATTAATTAAATATTACTCCTTGTTTGTAGTACACTGCGCACCTACGATGCCATTGCGTTTGGATGCTGTGGTTTCTATAGGACCCTATATCTCATTTTTGCTGCAAACTAGAACCTGACCTAAACCACAAGTGGCCATTGTATCACTGAACATTCTAAGGCGGTACCCCTATTGTCAAACATTTTGAGCTTGTGGTGTCGCGGACTTTGCTTCTAGGTTTTCTTTTTATTGTTTTTGTTCGCATGCGTGTTTTTTGTTTGACTGTGTTCTGTAAATACTACATTTCCTTGTCGTCTTTTATACTTATTTTCGTTATATTTCGTACCACAAGGAACTATTAGGTTCATATTTAGAAATCATGTGTTAAAATGTTTTTGTAACTGTTTAAGTTATCTTAATTTTCAGATAAATATATGAAGTAAAATATGCATATCAATTAAAAGTTTACCTTGTATGTGGTTAATTTTGTCAGCTATTGATGGAGCGTAAAACATACTAATCATCTGAAAACATAGATTTAAAAGTCTAACAGGAATGTAGCGACAGTGTCAACCAAAACCACGCATAGGAATTGCTGATTGGCCACTTCACAGACAGTAGAGTGCATAATCGTCTGTTAGCCTTGTCAGAGTACTGAGAGTACCAAACTCCCCAGCTCTCTGTCAAAACATAAATCCGTTTTCCTTATTGCAACAAATATTTTTTTTAAATGTAACGCACCACATACTAGTTTATAAAAGGTGAAGGTAAAAACTATCCCTTAACATGTTTAGTGATCTTTACACTTTAATTTCGCAAAATACATGATTTACAAATTTCGTAAGATACTTGGTCATAAACACTTTCATGCAATCGTTATTAAACTTCTTAAAAACATGTTAAAACAGTTTATGACCCTGTCATTTTGCAACACATTGCATTTTTAGTATTTGGCTCATTTACAGTTCATAATTATGCTTTCCTCTTTGATTGTGCGATGACCGGACAGATTGTGGCTTTAGTTCTTGTCCCGTTTTATTGGGATGACAGTAGGGTAAGTGTGAGGTTTGGTGCACCCTAGAACCTGGTTTAAACCCCCAGCAGCATTTTTTGCCACTGACCGTTCCAAGGCGGTAGCCCTATTAACCTTTTTGTGTCTGTGAAGTCTAAATTGGCATTTTGTTCATCTTTAAAGTTGTTCTTTGTTTCTGTGTGTGTTTGTGGTTGACTGTCGTCCTTGAATGCTACTTTTCCTGTTCGATTTTTATATCCATATTAAAGTTGTGGTTGTAAAGATATATGAAAATGATCATGAACGAGGATAAAACAAAGTTTGCAAATCATGTCTCCTTAAAAGACAGGTTGTGATAGTCGTTGTGGCATAAGTTTTTTTTTTATATATATATAATTATATATATTTTTTAAAAGTAGGTCACGGTTACGACAGTGCAATTTTTGCAAAGTTGTTTTGAAGTTTATGGTAACCGTAGCCCTGATAGAGTAGTATTTATTTATAAAATGCTTTCCAATGTTGAAGTCTTTAACTCAACTTCATGCCCTCTAAAAATGAATATGAAGTTGCTCGGGAAACACCCCCGTCTACTTGGGCACAACAATGTCACATTGGAAATCTTATCTCTGTCATAGATGTGACTTATTATAAATCTTTTTCACTCGAGATTATGGTGTATAAAACCCAAATATCATCTACGTTTGGTTGGTGGGAAATAATAATCAGATAATCAAATAACCAGATAAATTATTTCATTCGTAAATATTGTTTAAAATAAACATTGTCACATAAACATTAGCATAGAGTTGTTCAGTGGTGCAGTTTAGTAAGCCTTTGGGTAAATGGTCTTCTTGTCATAGATTGGTCCGATTGGCTTCTTTGGATAGATTGGTCCGATGGGATATTTGGGATAAATCGGTCCGATGGGATCTTTGGGATAATTCGGCCCGATGGGATCTTTCGGGTGCGCTTGTTTGATCGGCAGCTTGGGGTATGATGGTCTGATTGGCTTCTTTGGATAAACTGGTCCGATATGATGTTTGGGATAAATTGGTCCGATGGGATCTTTAGGATAAATCGGTCCGATGGGATCTTTGGGATACACTGGTTTGATCGGCAGCTTGGGGAATGATGGTCCGATTGGCTTCTGTGGATAAACTGGTCCGATGGGATCCTTGGGATAAAATGGTCCAATAGGATGTTTAGGATAAATCGGTCTGATTGGATCTTTGTGATACACTGGTTTGATCGGCAGCTTGGGGTATGATGGTCCGATTGGCTTCTTTGGATAAACTTGTCCGATGGGATGTTTGGGATAAATTGGTCCGATGGGATCTTTAGGATAAATCGGTCCGATGGGATCTTTTGGATAAACTGGTTTGATCGGCAGCTTGGGGAATGATGGTCCGATTGGCTTCTTTGGATAAACTGGTCCGATGGGATCCTTGGGATAAACTGGTCCGACAGGATCTTTAGGATAAAACGGTCCGATGGGATCTTTCAGATACACTGGTTTGATCGGCAGCTTGGGGTATGATGGTCCGACTGGCGTCTTTGGATAAACTGGTCCGATGGGATCCTTATGATAAACTGGTCCGATAGGATCTTTAGGATAAATTGGTCCGATGGGGTCTTTAGGATAAATCGGTCCGATGGGGTCTTTTGGATACACTGGTTTGATCGGCAGCTTCGGGTATGATGGTCCTATTGGCTTCTTTGGGTGAATTGGTCCGATGGGATCTTTGGGATAAACTGGTCCGATAGGATCTTTAGGATAAATCAGTCCGATGGGGTCTTTTGGATAAGTTGGTTTTATCGGCAGCTTCGGGTATGATGGTCCGATTGGCTTCTTTGGATAAATTGATCCGATGGGATCTTTGGGATAAACTGGTCCGATAGGATCTTTTGGATAAACTGGTCCGATAGGATCTTTAAGATAAGTCGGTCCGATGGGGTCTTTTGGATACGTTTGTTTTATCGGCAGGTTTGGGTATGATTGTCCGATTGGCTTCTTTGGATGACTTAGTCCGATAGGATAGTTGGGATAAACTGGTCCGATAGGATCTTTGGGATAAATCGGTCCGAAGCGGTCTTTCGGATATACTGTCCTTTTATATCTTTCTACAGAAACTGAAAAAAGAGAAATAAGTTGGTTTACTAATTTAAAAGAAAAACAACGTAAAACGCAAACTACTATATGTGTGGTTTTAATGTTTGTTGACTGTTGACCGATGACGTAACCGAGTGAAATGCTTTCATTTTGAACCCACATAATATGAACTATTGAATGTTGTTTAACGGCTCATCAACACAGTATAAGTTATACAGTGCCGCCCCAGAGAGAGGGGAAGGATACATATGAATCCGGGAACTGTGCCCTACTCTTATTATCGAATAGATTTAACGTGCTCGATAGACCGATACACGGGACCGCCCGGTTTACGTCCCCATCCGACGGACGAGGCTAAGGGAAAGTGTCTTGCCCAAGAACACACCAGCGAAACTCAGTGACACCACAGAGGATTGAACCCGGGGCCTCCGGTTACAAATCCGCCGCGCTACCGACTGCGCCACGCCAGAACTAGACGGGCATAATCATGACGAGTCTTTAATTGCAATTGATAACTTTCACATCCAGTCATTTGTTACAAATTTCCGAGATGTTGAGATATCAGTAGGTGAAAATAAAGGGTTTAATTGGACTTTATCTTTGATTTCTATATGAAAAATCTGAATATTTATGGGCGTTTCAATTCTTAGAGGGAGGGCCAAACGTTTTCACACGCTCAATTACACCAAAACATACAACATTGTATAGGAAAAAACGTACTTTATGAGCGCTAACCATTTTTTCTTAAAATTATACTCGGCACCCCCACCCCCCACTCAGAACATAGTGGGGGGGGGGGGGGGCGGGGGGGCGGCTTCTACGCCTATGATATTAAAACATAATTTAAATTAAATGTAAGCATGTTTCAAAATCAGGCATCAACAAAAGAAAATACATAGCTGCACACAAAAGATAATGCTTTCAATATAATGACCACTAAAAATAAGTTTTATACAGGGCTTAAGTCAGTTGAGCATCAACGATTAACACCGAGTTTACTCCCTACCAGAATGTGGAGGTGTTTTATTTTATTTATCACTGATTGGTTAAATTATTTTGATGATATCATGTGAAAGGTGTGAATACAAATTATAAGTTAAACGTAGCATACACACACAAAACAAAACCAGTACAAACTCAAGATAATGTACATTTCGTAAATAAAGTACTCACTCGTCAGTGGGGGGATACATGATTTGAGATAAGGGAGGGAGAGTGGAGGGGGCACAACCTTTGAACAATAAAACCAAACTGACCCTCTCTCATAGCTCCCCTATACACACACACACGCACGCACGCACGCATGCAACACGCACGTACGCACTAACACACACACACACACGCAAAACCGCATTTTCTCATGTATTTTTTATGACTTTTCAGTTTTAGGGGTGTGCAGTTTTAAAAAAAAAAAAAATATTTTTGATATCAGTTTACATAACTTTTCAGATTTTAGGGATTTCATAGAGCAAGTCTACATAGCATTCAGTCAATTTTCATTTGAACCACCTGTGTCTATTTTAATGACGGAGAGAAAAAAAGAGAACAATCTTTAAAGAAAAGTGATGTATTTTCGACCAATTTATATATGGATATCTATAATAAACATTTTGTTTCTGTAGTTTCTGATAATACGGGAAAAGCTCGACATGACCTAATCTCATTTATTTGACGTCTGCTTTTTTTTACATATTGACGTTTATAGTAATGCACCCGGTAGACTGCGATATCAAATCCTTAAGTCTACATCTATGCCTTAAGCAACTGGTGTCATGTTTGATCATAATGTTTCTATCGGCGGTAAAAAAATAAAATGAAATGATAGGATAGAGAGAAGCATAGATCGAATGCAGGCAGAAGAACGGTAAAGTTTCCAAACTGCGTTAAACTGAACCACTAACTCTCGTAGACGCGTATTTTATGCACTAGACACGAACGAATGTTCAATTTTATTACCAAGCATTGCGTGTAAGTCACATAATTGTTGACGCAGTCTTGACGTTATATCGTGACGTCTGAGGTGTTTCTCATAACAAGCTGACGTTGGCGAAACTAAATCTCGTTATTCTTGATGTTATTGTACGTGATCCAAGACGGCGGCGCCCAACAAATTCATTTATTTGAAGGAAAAAAACGTTCATAGCTAATAGGCCGTGTCGAGCTTTGTCCATAGAATATACTCATCAATAATATCCACATTGTACCTTCAGTTTCTGAAAAGTGTTTGCAATACTGATCCTATTCACTGTTGTTTTTTTCCCTTTTTTTTGTTATTTCTTTTTAAAAAAAAAAGCTGTATCTTTAATAACCAGTAATAATACTATCGACAGCTTAACATGTATATATTTATAATTATTTGATGTATTATTGTGTTAACCATTACTGTCATTCACCGTTTTTATGTTATGTGAGTTAAAGTAAATGTACACAGAACAGCAGCCGCGATGGATAGCACGTTCGACTATGATCTGCGTACACTGGGACCCTGCCCTACACACTTACTATCGAATACTCATACTATGGTTCTGTGTGCTTCTTTGACCGGGATAGTAATGACGCTCCGTTTAAAACGTTATCGAAAGTGTCGATTCTTCCGGATGGCTGGAGGTATACTGTAATGGTTCTACCTTGTAAAAATAGGGTGGTCTACCTCTACCACAAAAATCGACCGTCATATATGACCTAACATACGTAAAACATCATTCAAATCGACTACGGTTTTTTTAACGTCCACAGAGGATAGACTCTAAATATACAGGAAAGTCCATACTAGTCACTAGTCAATTCTTACACATATATGTTGCCCCATCCCCCCATCCCCCTCCCCCCAGACCCCCACACCCCACTCGAAACTCAATTTTTTATTATTATTTTTTACATATTTCTGTGTTGTTTTAGTCAATTCTTACACATAGATTCTTACACATACGTGTTTCCCCCTCGCCCCCCACCAGCTTCTCCCCCCACTCCACCCCACCCCCACTCGAAACTCAATATATATATATATATTTTTTACATATTTTTGTGTTGTTTTTGTCAATTCTTACACATAGCTTCTTACACATATACGTTGTCCCCCTCCACCCCTCCACACACCCCGCCTCTTTCCCCTCCCCTGCACCCACCATACTCGAAACTCAATTTTTTTTACATAGTTCTGTGTTGTTTTAGTCAATTATTACACATAGCTTCTTACACAGATATGTTGCCCCTCGCCCACCTACCCCGCCTCTCACTCCCTCCCCACCGATCCGACGGGGTATTGACGGATTCGATAGTAAGTGTAGGGCAGGGTTGACGGATTCCTATATATCCTGGGAGACTCGAACTAGTCATTTCGTGGTACGAGTATTAACTTTGTTCGTACCCCTTCCAACCCCTTCTCCAAGAGGCGAAAACGGGGTTGGCTGCGGTATGAAATAAAACCTTAATTTCGGTTTTAAAAAAGTGTAATTTTAAACAGGCAATCGCATTGTTTTAGTAAAACATGTCTTTAAACATGTTTTATTGTCGCAACATCCGTTACAAAATCCTGCTAATATATTCGTTCCCATCGCTTAATGGAATTAAGGCGGAACCACGTTATGATATAAGCCGTTAAAACGTATGCCATAAGTATAATGAATTGTTGCCCACAGTCCACTTACGTGAAATAAAAGCGTTTGTGAATAAAGATTCATTATAAACTATATACAATACAGTTAATTTACAAAGAATTGGCGTATGAATATTGACCAGAATCATTTCCTTACGTAGGCCTTTTTATTCATTTAGAGCAAAACGTATGAGGGCTAGAAAATATCGAGCGTTAAGCTGAAAACCAGAAAAAAATGTAGTGGTATTACTCCCTGATTTACTGTTTAATAGGTTATTTCCCTTTCGTTATGTACCTTTCGCTGCATGACAATTATGCTTTGTTTGTTTGTTTGTTTGTTTGTTTGTATAGTGTTTTGCCTCATTTTCAACACATGTAATATTATATGACTGTCGATTTTGTGTGTGGTGGAGGCAGACCACCCACTTTTCCTGGGTGTAACCAGTACTGTATACTTTCCTCCATCCGTAGGAATCGACACTTCCTTACATAAACTATTCGTGCATACGGTGGTCATTTGTTTGTTTGTTAGTTAGTTACTATGATGGTTTACTGCTTAATGTAAGTTAACGTCTTCAGGGAAAAAGATGATGCACCTCTTTTAAATATCTTTTATTCAAATATTTCTCCCTTTAATAATAAGTCAAAAGCAAATAACTTTAATTTAAAAAAATGTTTTGAATGTCTGTTCAGGGTAAAATTTGAATATTAATATCATCGTCGCATGTGTACATAATGGGTCATGCTTGTAAATAAAACATGAACACACGATGGGTATCTTGAGAGTAGGAGATACGTTAACAAGTAAATGCTTTGAAATCGGAATGATTTCGAACAAAAGTATTAAAATATACACATTTTGCAAAAATACATAGAAAGCATACCCGTAGCAGTTAACACAGAATTAAGAAACATTGTCCTACCAAACGCAATGGTACCGTATGTCCATGGTACCATCAACTAAATCAAATGAGCTACATATCCAATGGACAAGGCAAACACACAACACAAAGAATGGTGAAGACAAAGTTACTGACTGAACCGTAGGTTAAATCTATTTTATCTGTACACAGCCTCTATATTATCCTGTCTTCAGCGCCCCATATTGTAAATAAAAGAACATCCGATTAAAATCTCTAACACAAAACACATAGCTGTTGTTGAAAACCATACGCAGAAATACCTCAGGATACATTCAGAATTGAACTGAACAACCACAGCAGTTACGGTCAAAGAGACAACACATCTATGGTACGACCAAAATCCCTGAGTTCATGCATTACCTCCTTTTTTCAAGGTTCTGAAGTTGCAATCAATAAAACCTTATTTAAAGAACTAAACTATTATCCAATAAAACACAATATCAGCAGAGAAAAAAATAGAATAAAAATAAAATGATTTTAAAAACATGGCAAATGCACACAGTTTATGTAGTTATTTGAATAGATCAAAACACGACGACATCACGCCAATGGACTGTGACAGCGAAATGAAGATTTTAATATAGATGCATAACTTACATGCTTGAGTGACGACCAGGCAGGTGGCAACTAAATCGTGCACCGTATGTAGCTAAGTTTATGATTCTGACAATCACCGCCGGAATGATACTGAACAGTCCACTCAAAAACATGTTATTACCAAGATAAGGAAATAGTAAAAAAAAAAAATGTTTTGTCAAAATGTCTCATTTGACGTAAAAACACACACTTTGACGTCAAAGGAAGTCCTGTATGCTACTTAAAATCCGGAATAGACTAGTTTCAAATTATTCATCTTAATATATATTATACAGTTATCACATGTGTGTTTGGGGAACAGTCAAAACTGTTTTCCCGAGGTGGAGGGGATGGCAGTGTGAACTGTTTCCCGAGGCCGATAGGCCGAGGGAAACAGTTCACACTGACATCCCCCGACACCAAGGGAAAACAGTTTGACTGTTCCCCAATCAAACATGTGATAACTGTTTTATTACCTGATTAATGTTACTGTACGAAACAGTGAAAATGAAAATTTGTTTTATAATGGGAACCTATGGTGAAAAAAGCAACATGACGTCACGCAAACGAAATTCCAGCACGTGAGGGAAACAGTCGAAACTAAAGCCCGGTAACAGTTCGTTTTCACCGGGAACAGTCTTTTCCTTAGTGAATTAGCAAGAAATGACGATATAGCATTTATATAGGAGATCAGGTAATAATATTGTTTACCGATGTGTCAACTGCAAACTAATTAGCAACGTGTTCACGCAGATTGTATATATATGTATGCCATAAGATGACGTAGAACCTTGATTTATCTTAAATAACAATTTACACTAATTAAACATTTTTAAACAATGAACATTGGTTTGCATTGTTTAATGCGGCAAAGTGGAGTATCGTAAGTGACATGTTTGTATAAAAACTAAAATGTGCAAAGAAAAGAAAATCTCTCATAATCATTCACACGTTTTAAAATATAAAATTAAGAAGAAAAAAATAAACCAGAACAAAATATATATACGGTTGAAAAGTAGACAGTTTTATCACATACTTCCTTATAAATACGTCGTTTTTGAATATACGATACGACAGAGACCTAGCTAGTCATATCCATCAGGAATTTGTTGCCGACAATAAAGCCATGAAAAATGCCATATCACGGAAATAACCGAATGTCCATCTCGATCCTTTTAACGGAGTGATACGGAAATAACCGATTAGTTGCGATTGTATACGATTTGTCACGGGTATTGTTTGTCGTTTCATTAGTTACTTCCATCCTGGTTTCGCGGCAGATTATTGGCTATATAATCATTATCCGTGGATAAAATAAACACTTATGACAATACACCTTGAGTAGAAAATTTCAAATTAAATGAAATTCATTTTCAATAAGATTTCGGACAGAAATAACTGTTCTGTACCACTTAGGTGAGCACATCAGAATGGACTAGATCTAAACTTTGTTTTTCTCCCTGGAAAACATCGTTGTGAGTGAGCTGAAGTTGAAATTTCGACAAAGCTCAAGTATATGATAAACATGATAAATAGAATAAACAATGTGCATTTTCATATCTAAAGCTCGAGGGCTGATATGGGTCGAGGGCCTGATATAGGGTGTGATATGAAAATACCCATTTATTATTCTTTATGTATTAGCCATACTATAACAAAGCTCAGAGTTTAACGCGAAGGTAGACATCAGACTATTCGCGGAGTCAATACATATTGTGGACCCTATGATGACGTCTACGTAAATCCTGAAAGGGCGGTAGCGTTTTATGTTTGTCATATATTGTCTTGTTGTACCATTAACGGTTACTTCTCTTGTTGCTATGGCTTCTGGAAGTACTTGCTTTGTGGCTTTCTCGGCTTTATGTATATATTTATATATACATGATCATGTATGTGTTATACTTATATTGCCTATTAATGCTGCCTTGTTTGTTAGAGAATACAACCGGGCGGGGATATCACTACCGCTCATGAACAGTCTCAATAAAACCGAGACTGCAATATTTCGTATGTGTCGTGCTCGGCCGTTTCCAAAGGTCCATTATCATACTCTCTTTTATTTACACTGTCGAGTTTTATTGGGATGAAAATAAGGTCAGAGTGGGGTTTAGTGCACCCTAGAACCTGGTTTAATCCCCAGCGGCTTTGCCACTGACCATTCCAAGTCGGTAGCCCTATTGTCGACTCCTTTATTTTGTGATGTCAATTCTTGCCATTTATCTATCTTTGTAATTATTGTTTGTTTCTATGCGTGTTTTGGTTGAATGTTGTCCTTGAATACCATCTGTCCTGCTCTAATGGGCCTAAACATCATGAATGACTAACAAGGAGAGGAACTCTAGAAGATATTTCTTCGTTCCAATCCTCTTAACTATATACTGTACCAATATACATATGCAGTAAAAATGTTGAAATAAAATATATTTAAACCAATGACTAACAATACTCCTTTAAGATGGAAATTCATTCTGCACGGTAATATGTGCTACTATCCTACGTTACGCACCAGGGTCAATTTAAGCCTTTTACGTTCGATTCTAGTCAAAGGCTATAGTTTATCCAAGTTTTAGACATCAGTAAGACGGTGCTAACGCCATATGTTGATTGATATATTTAAAACTTAAGATTATTCTAGAAAAAACCTTGATGTACCCCATTTAAACAAGGGATATGCGGATGTGTTTTTTGATCGGAAATTCCATGATGGTAGCTAATTTTCCTAAGCTAAGTTGCAACATCAACGGTTGTTTTTGAATATTAGCAGTCCGAAAACGGTGGCTGTTTAGTTGTAAAAAAACTTTTTAAATTCACGTATTACCCGTCTATTTGTATAACCTAAGTAATGTTCGTAATAAAATGAATAAAAGGCAAGATACACAAAAAAATATAAGGGTGGATAAACTTGCCTTGTTGGTTAGAGATTATAACCTGGCGGGGATGTCTTTATTTACACTGCCACTTTTATTTGGGATGGCAATAGGGTAAGAGTGAGGTTTGGTGCACCCTAGAACCTGGTTTAAACCCCCAGCGGCCTTTTTTGCCGCTGACCGTTCCAAGGCGGTAGCCCTATTGTCAACCCTTTTGTGTTTGTGATGTCTTATATTGACTTTCATTCATCTTTTAAGTTGTTCTTTGTTTCTGTGTGTGTTTGTGGTTGACTGTCGTCCTTGAATGCTAATTTTCCTGTTCGATTTTTATATCTACTTTGACCCAGGTCCTAGGGTGCACCAAACCTCACTCTTACTCTATTCTCATCCCAATAAAACGGGGAAGTGTAAATAAAGATATTTCCGCTAGGTTATATTCTCTAACAAACAAGGCAGAATTAATAGGCAATATAACACATACATGATCATGTATATTAAATATAAAAACAAGAAAATACTAGAAAGCCACATTTCAAGAACGCAGTGACAGAAGCCAGATCAGCAAGAGAACAAACCGCTAAGGTACGACATGACACGATTTAAGACAAACATCAAACGCTACCGTACGCGTCCTATGAAGATTTAGTAGACGTCATAATAGACATGCAGTGCCTTTGAAAAATGATAGTGACATAACCTCGTTTGATAAAATTAGTTTAATGAACTTTTGTGAATGTGATTATGACCCAGGATCTTACAAAGTTTGTAAATCACGTATGGCAGAAGAGTTCTTAAATTACTTTTTAAAAATTAGATCAGTATTAGAGTAAACAAAATGCAAACTTCAAGAATTGTTGACGTTTAAAGTACCGGTAACCTTGCTGGAGCAGATTTTTAGTTATGCAAATATTACGAATGAGATATAGAGTCCTAAAGAAACCACAGTATACAAACCAAACGCAAAGGCATCGTAGTACTGTACTACAAACAAGGAGCAATATGTAATTAATTATACAATGAAAAAGACAAAATACAACAGAAAGGGTGGTAAAGACAGCGTTACCGACTTGGAACTGTCAGTATGCAATAATGCTTACAGGTTAGCTTGAATCGATTTTATGTGTACATATACCTCCAGACAGTGTAAATAAAACTACATCCCATCAAAAGGAATTCTCAAACAATAAAGTCATCATCCAGAGAAACTAACAAAAGAAACACTAAGATGTTGTAGTAAAGCTATATAAAATACAAAATAAGAAACATCTCAGGATGTATCCAGAATTGTACTGAACAACCACTGCAGTTGCAACCAAAGAGAACCCCAAACTAGGGTACGACCAGAAAACCCGAGAAACGAAAGCTCATGCACCTACCTTCCTTGGTCGGGGTTTCAGTAGATGCAAGCATAGAGTCCCAAGAGGTTGCCCAGTCATCGCACAAGAGAAACGTGAAGCGTAGTGACCGACTGTAGAGTGATTAATCCCTTAACATGAAGTGCGTTGTAATACTAAAGGGTCGTATCCTTTTCTGACGAACCTCCTGATTAATTTTGTAAAGTGGTCAGAAAAATCACCAGTTCCCTTTAACTTTCGAAGTTTATAGACCACATCTCCATAACATAAGCACTGTGATATTCCAAGTCGCAGAAGTATTTTAAGGTTGGTGTTGTGCTTCTCCAGTAGGTTTTAAGTTGATGAACATTGACCCCCCAAGTTAAACTGAACATCATAAGTATCTTACTTTCGTTCTAATCCTTTTTCTTCTATTGTGTACAAACAATATGTTGTAAAAAGCTTGAGAAATAAAATATGTTTAAACCAAACTGAAGTTCTTTAGGACAGATATTATTAACAATAATAGAAAGAAAGGATAACCCTGTCTTCACCACACTGTGTTGAGTATTGTCCTTTTCATAGTGTAGTTAATTTGCTTTTTGTTGTACAGTGCAGATCTACGATGCCATTGCGTTTGAGTGCTGTGATTTTTATAGGACTACTTTTTTCATGTTCGTTCATATCCTTCTGAGTATCCGATGAAAGTCTCAACATGCAATCTATTTCGTAGCGATACAAAACCAAATATACAAAGAAGTGCACAGTTCGGTACACTATGGGAGATCAACACTTTGTCTACAAAAGGTAGTTTCCTACCTGACAAAACTATTATCTACAAGGAAAATAAGTACTGCACGATCTTCTTGGCAAGTCTACAAAGTGTAGTTGTCCAAATTGCCGTTAGTAAAAAACCGCTTTAACATTGTCAACTGTCTTGTCTTGTCGTGCCTTTAACGGTTTATTTTCAGGTTGCTTTGGGTTCGGCCAAGTCATTGTGTACTGGCTGTGTGGCTTTCTAAGCTTTTGGGTTGTATATTCATATATACATGATCATCTTTGTGTTATATTGCCTGATCATGCTGCCTGGTTTGTTAGAGGATAAAGCCTGGTGGGGATGTCTAAATTTTAACTGTTCTGATTGTTTGGACAACAATAGTGCTAGAGTGAGTTTTGGTGCACCTTAGAACTAAACTCGCAGTGGCCTTTTTACTAACCGTTCTGAGGCGGTGCAACTAGTTTCAACCATTATTTTGTTGTGTTGCGTAATTTGGTTCTTACTTTCCCTTTAATTGTTTTTTTTCGTATTTTTGGTTGATTGTTTTGTTAATGCTATATTTCTTGTTCGACGTGTATTCCTACTTTTGTTATATTTCTATCATAATGGCTATTAGGTGCATATTTAAGATGCATGTCTTAAAAGGTGTTGTAACTAATTGTTCTAGTTGTCTCAGTTTTCAGTCACACATATGAAGTAACATATGCATACATTAAAAGTTAGTATATAATATGAATAAGGCACTGCCTCATGGCAAACTCAGTTGCTAAACCCAACTCAGTTGCTCCGTTCTAAGGGTCACAGAAAAAACGCAACCCACTACTATTCACATACAAACTTTGCGATCATCACATAGAAAAACCTCAATTCAACAAAGTATTTAAGCATAACTATTCTAAATCAAAATGGGGATCTACACATTAACTCTATTACCTCCAAATCAAACCAATCACTGCAGTGTGATTTCCATCGTCATGTTTGCAGGGCTTTTCCCCCCTAAAAACTGTGAAGACTCCCGACCCTAGCTTGGTCATTTTGTGGAGAAAAAATCGCGAAAAAAGACTAATTTGTGAAAAAAAGTATTGAACGATTTATTGTTAAAAGCGATATTACTCAATACGTAGATCAACATACATTGTTTTTGTGGGAGGAGGATAATATGAAACATTTTAGATAAACTTTCTTCTATGAACATATCCAGAACAAAACAATTTTGAAAAAAATTAAGATTAAAAATAAAATAATAATAATTTTGAAGCAAAGCGCCCAGAGTTGTGAAAAAAAATGACTTGAATTGTGAAGTAACCAGATGTCTGACCTTTTATAGAAGGGAAAAAAAACCTGGTTGAATGCGTTCACTTGTGCAGCATGTGTCAGGTGAACTTGAATAAGCATGATCACTACCCTAACGTGTTCTATGTTTTGAATTGTTTCATGTGATACTACTGAACGTTGCGTTGCTAACCATCTCACCTCTCACCGCTGCATGTTCGAATCCCACTGGGAACTCGACTTATAAGTGATGAAATGTCGATTCTTACGGATGGCGGGAGGTGTACAGTACTGGTTCTACCCAGGAAAAGTGGGTGGTCTGCCTCCACCACAAAAATCGACCGACATATATAACCTTACATGTGTGAAAATGACGAAAACACCATACAAACAAAACAAAAACACTGCCCTCTCTACATCCACTCTTGAAATTAAAATTGCGTCGAACGTCATTGACTGACGTAATCATCATTGAAAAATGTCATAATGGTGACGTACTATTACGTCTACGAGTACAGTACAATACGTGCTTGACATTGTCTACAAAGAACAAAAAAGGTTTTAACTTTACGTTACGTCGTTTGTGCTTTTAAGCAAAAGAAAGGATATTTCAATAACAGGCTAGGTAGGCGGATAAATATTGTTTAATTTAACTATTGTTTCAGGTGAATTTTATTATTGATAAGTGTAATTGAGACTTAAATGGCGCAGTAGGTTGTTAAATACAATTTGAACAAAAAACAATGACCCCGTGCACACAATCTTAGAGATTTATTAGGTGGGATGGTCAGCTCTTAGCCAGTTTTCTTAGTCCTTTTGTCAAATTGTATTTTGAATGAAATTGGACAGCTTTCAAGTGAAAATCACCGCATGACAATATCTTTTTTAATACAATAACAACAACAACAACAACAACAACAATAACTTTTAATAGATAGATCTACTGTATTGAACAGTAATAAAAAAATTAGATCTAGTAAAACTGCTATTCTAGATCTAGTCTAACTTACAGTCACTTTTATTTAAACATAATCGAGCATTAAATCGTTGATTTTGATGTTGTTGAACAGTGACAAGCGTCGTTTTATGTAAAAAGACTGGAGAGATTAAATAATGTGTGCAGTGCTCATACTGTCCCATACTGTTATGCCTTTCAGTGTACATTAGTGGGAGTTTCTAAACTCAATACAAAATCAAAACATCTGCTCGAGTGCTTCTACATCAAATTTGATACATATTTTGGATGTATGTGGTGTTTCTAAATGAATCATTTTAACTTATAGATCTACTTTTACTGCAATCAAAGACTGGTTATAGTTTTGCTCTTCACAAAGATAGTACCTAGACCATGTTACTGTGAGTAATGCCAGTGATGGTCCTTGATTGGAAAATAAAAGTTATTCTATTCTATTCTATTATTAGCCAGAGAACCAGGCTATTATATTCTATCTTTATTTTTTAAATAATAAATATTGACGCATTCATTTTTATTTAAACGTAATCAAGCATTAAATCGTGGATTTTGTTGTTTTTGAAAAAATTAGATTGTAAAAAACAAAATAAATATGTTGAATTGAATGGATGTATACTTACTCCCTGATATAATAGAAGAGAATCTTAATTTACATGTATGTTATATTCAATGCACAAGACCTAGCTTCGCTCTGTGAAATTAGCCGTATAACGTCGCTTCGCTCGATGTAATCTCGGTGTAATTAGCTTTATTTTCCTTCGAATAACACCTCGCTCCGCTCGGCGTTCATGTGGGTTTATAACGACGTGCTAGAAATACGATTCACCGTGCACCGTCTCCCACAATGCAACTTTACGGGCAGGTAACTCTAGCTGGTTGACGAAGATTTTAATTGCCTTAGTATGGCAATTTTTTACATGATTCCAGAAAATCAACAACGCGTTAACCGTAAGGCGAGCAAACGCTCGCGATAAGTTTGTAAGTAAGTATTATGTGGTAATATGTTTCAGTTTTTGCTGCAGCGAGCACAGTTTATGTTCGTTTGTGCCGCTGCGTATGTATGCACCGGTATTTGCAAGTCTAGCTGCGAGAATCGTAGCTCTTATGGCTATACCATGGTAGGTACATACCAGCATAAGAGCCATGATTATCACGTCATGGTGCAAATCTACCTGTACGTGTCTTATGAATCGTGACATCCCATCCCAACAAATTTCAATTCGTGTGTGTTTATATTTCTAAGGATTATAATCCGTCCGCCTACGACAGGCGTCGTACCCGAAGATTATAGGCACAATTGAGTCTGGACTTTTATCTGTGTGTTTGTGTGTGATGTGATGATATGTCTACTTGAAGCAGCGAACTCAATGGTTTCTTTATAGTGCTGCCACACTGGAATACCACATCGTAGTAGACGTGATACCCCAGTCACATTATTCTGACACTGGTCAATCAGTCGTAGCACTACCCATTATTTGCTTGTCAGACAAGGGTTCCATTTTTAAAGTATCTGGAGACTCGAACCCACGACCTCCCGAATGCAATGCAGACGTTCTAACCAGTACACCACAATGCTTCGGTCAAATTTCAATTCGTTCCCAGACAGGACATATAGGCATGGAACGAACTTCGAACGGCTATCTAGTCATGATCCAGTCTGGATCGACATTGGCTGATTCACCAACCGACATAAAAGCTGCTACTACATCAGTGTATGTAAGCTATATATACATAAACCGTGATTCACGCGTATACTTTTTTGCCGAACAACATGTAATTACGGTTTCAACGTTATGTCATTACGAAAAATGTATATATATATGATTTAAGTTTTTTTTTATTTGAATATGGTCTAATCATTATGATGATGTATGTTTGAGAAAAGTACAATGATTTTAAAACATAGGAATTCTTTTTTTCCTACTTGATATTTAATGAATTGTGGTCCATTTTCAGAATATTAGTTCAATATTTAGTTGAGTATGTCTGGGGGTGGAGGACACCGGGTCCGACGTTTTTCATCAATATATTCTGAAAATGCACCAAATTCATCAAATGCTATGTAGAAAAGACGTTGGTTTGTTTCACTGTTCTTGACTTTTAGCACTAGCTGTGCTCAAGATACTTATTAGTTTCTACATCTACATTTTAAGAAACTGAGTGTCCTATTTGACCCTAATGTTTCTGTCGGTGGTAGAAAAACAAAAATAGTGAAACGATAGGACAGAGAAAAGCAAAGATCGATTGAAGCAGAGACAGGTAAAGTTTCAAACCGTGTTTTCATCACCTTCAAATTTGAACTACTCCGTAGCATCAGACCAAACCGGATGACCGGTTACAGGTACACTGGCATAGGAAAGTTTCATTTATATGGGGTCCAGTGGAAACATCAAACTTTGTTAAAAGTAACCAAAAAAAAAGGAGGGGATGAAGCACCAATAGTGGCGCGAAAGCCGGATTGCGAATTTAACATTTTAAGTGAAAAATCTTTGTGAGAATTGGGGTAGTCCAGGTAAAATACATGATATAGTTATAGGGTTATTTTCATATAACATTTGTAATGATGTTGAACAAGTGTCAAAGCTTTTCGACAATTCATTTTTGAGAAATGAGGAAAAAAAATAAATTTAGAAATCTCAAATATAACTTCAGTTAGCCTCAATAGTTTCAGAATGTCTTAATTTCGGTTTGCCCAACTCATTAAAACCATTTTTGGATAAAGGTCGAAGCGCCCCAAAATATGCAAAATATGGTAAAAATACCTTTTGAACTACCTCTACTTAAACACGCCAGTCAAAGTATTGGGATCTCGGGAAGGAGGCTGTTCCTACCCCTGTCAGTGTGAGTAACATCTTGGGCCTAACAATCGTTTAGTCCCTCTAGACCTGGTGTTGTTCTAAATACTAGTAGTTATATTTTTTCATAATGGACCATAATGTTACTGTGAAGTAAAAAAGATGCGATCACAGAGTGGTTAGCTTACTGGCCTCTGGATATAGAAGTCTGGGGGTTCGACTCCCGGAGGTTCACGTCTCGAGAATTGATAAGGCATTCCCTTAGATCTAGAACTATTCCTGTAAGATAGTTAAAGTTACTGTGAAAGTATGTCATTCTTCCCTACTGATGTAAAGCCGTTGGTCTCCTGTGCAGGGAGAGACATACCCTATTCAGGTTAAAAATCTAGCTGAACTTCTATGAATATCATAAAAAAGCCTGCAGGTAAACTCATCCAAAGAAACGAAACTGTGATAGATCATAAGTATGTGTATAATACGTCAATAGTATTGGAAGAAAGAAAGAAAGAAAGAAAAAGAAACAAAGAAAGATGGATCGGTAATAAGCACCTTGCTCACTAATTGTACTAACAGACCATACGTCATAATGTGACGACATACGATGATGACGTACATCAATGACGTCTTGTCATTGTATTATAATTTCCGTAACATTTCCGGAAATGGCCAGATTGTTCGGGTTTGACACGAATGAACACGGAATAACCTCGTCGATTTCCGTCATTGGCTTACAATAGTAGACGACCGAATACGGAAGTCTGCGAAGAATTCCGATTGCATTTATGGTTTTACGGGAAAATA
This sequence comes from Cyrtodaria siliqua, assembly GCA_037043455.1. Taxonomy (NCBI): domain Eukaryota; kingdom Metazoa; phylum Mollusca; class Bivalvia; order Adapedonta; family Hiatellidae; genus Cyrtodaria; species Cyrtodaria siliqua. Next base: position 240,071 of record JAWPHD010000551.1, on the reverse strand, counting down.
AACAAATGAAAGATAGTTTTTAACCAAATCATTTGTTTATCCTAATCGGTTAGCAAGACATATACACTTCTGCGACACGAAATCTACTTTTATTAAATTGTGAAACGTGTTGACGAATTTTCGCCAATGAACAACGCGCAAGGTAACACTTTGGGCAATGCTTCCGGTTAAAGGCCGTTTTGGCGACATAGGTAAAAATGCAATTTCATTGTAATTTTTGGATGGGTTTAAGAAAGGTTTTTAATGTTTTTTCAACTCATTCTGCTTGGAAACCACCATTCTTAATGATTTCTACGAATGCTTATCTTGTTAATTTCGTAACGAAATATGCTACTTTACGGTTGAAGTCGCCCATAAACTGCCGTAAATGACCCAAGACTTTTCAAAAGGATGGATGGTATGTTTACTTTTCGCCTGCATGATACCATAGGAGCTCGCTTGCGCTCGCTATTAATCATTTGAAAAAGTAGACATAAAGTCGCAGATCAAATGTAGCATTCAGTGAAAGCAGTCAACCAAACACAAAAACAATTACAAATATGAATAACGGAAAAGGTATATGCCGTCACAAACATAAAAGGGTAAATGTTATAATGGTCCTTTAACACTTTTAAAGATCTTTAATTTCGCTAAACTAAATTTACAAACTTCATAAGATACTTGGTCATGAGCATTTTCATACAGTCTTTATTAAACTTGTTAAACAAATTATCAAAATAGGTAGTGACCCTATCATGTTGCAACGCACTGCATGTTTAGTGGTTGAACCATTTACAGTTCGCCACTATGCTTTTCTCTTTGATTGTGCGATAACCGTACAGTCTGTGGCTTTAAATTTGTGGTTGTAAATATATATGAAAGTGATCATGAACGAGGATCTTACGAAGTTTGTAAATCCACAGAAGGGTTGTGATAGTACTTGTCATAGAGTTTTTCATTTTTTCATATTATAAGTAGATCAGGATTACTACAGTTTTATCACGATCTTTTTAAGTTTAGGGAAACTGTAGATCTGATAAATTAGCTATTTAGTTTTACCTTGCTTTCGAATGTTGAAGTCTTTAACTCGACTACAAGCCCTCAAAAAATGAATAAGTTGACCGGGAAACCGTCCAAATGTACACAACAATGTCACAGTGAAGATCATACCTCTGTCATAGGTGTTGCTTATTATTTCTCTCTTTTCACTCACAATAGCGGTGTTTAAAAGCAAAGTATCATCTACGTTGATTTGGTGGGGAGAAATAAGCTAATACGTCATAGAATGATCAGATATATGTATTTTAATCGTAAACATTGTTTTAAATATACGATGGAATGTCACTAGGACTGTTCACACCTGCTGCAGTTTTAGTAAGCCGCTGGGTAAGTGGGCTTCTTGTCAATGATTGTTCCGATTGACTTCTTCAGTCCGATGCGATCTTTAGGATGAATCGGTCCAATGGGATGTTTTGGATGCACTGGTTTGATCGGCATGTTGGGGGTATGATTGTACGATTCATTCCTCTTTTGTTGAATTCGTAGATTTGGATTTTTGGGATAAACATGTCAGATACGTTCAGGATATTTAGGATCAATCGATCCTTTCGGATACTCTTTTCTTTTATATTTTCCTGATGAAACTGCAAATAAAGAAAGAACATGATTTACTAATTTAAAAAGCAAACTTAAAAAGCAAACTAATGGATGTGTACGCCTTTAATGTTTTTTTTCATAAACTGGGTTAATACTGTTTATTGATGTTGACCGATAACGCAACCGATTGAAATGCTTTTATTTTGAACCCACATAGTAGTATATACCCATCAATTATATCCACAGTGTACCTTCATTTTCTGAAAATTGTATACAGAAATCAGTATCACTACTTAGTTTTGTTGTTGCTGATGCTTATTTAAGAAAACATGTCTGTATCTTTATCTTACATCCCTTGCAGTCCCGGGTTTTTTTCCAGTGAAAAGTTCCTTACGTCACTTTCTACATTGACCAGTGATAGCAAAAACAGCAAAAACAACCGAACTACTACACTAGATGTTGTGTTTTGGTGAATACACGCCATATATTTGTGTCTGCACAACAATTGTAGGCCGGCTTCTACAACTGCGTTATTAATAAAGATTTCACATGTTATTAAAGTGTTTTTGATGTTTTCCATAAAAGGTGAAATAAGGTTATTCAGGATTTAGGTCATCTTCTCCCATATATTATTCGTTTAAAAACTGTTTAAAATGTATTAATAATAACAATAACATACATGATTGAAAATATTTCTTGAATTGCTACTTTCAAAGGCTTTATAATTATATATCGTGTTGATGTTACAACACTAGTCAGTACGGGAGCAGCCTTGATATTTTCCTACATCTTTCAAATATCGCAACCACGCTTGACAACGAAAAGTAGTACGTCATCTTTCGGCAACGTCAAAAAAAATATATATCCGCCATTTTGAATTTTTTAAAACGCATAATTTGGAAAATTTTGACAATTTTTGATCATGAAATTTCATTTCCCCTTTAGGTTTCGTGATTTTCGGCTGTACCGACTTTTTTTTAGAAGCTTTACTGCGTGATAAATGCAGACCCGCCTTGTAAAATGTCGAAGCGAGGGGCTATAACTCTAAAAGATGCCATTTTTAGAATACGATTAAAATGACAACAACCGTGTGTTTTTTGTTAAATAAAGTACGAGGAGATACTTGAATTGTTGTTTTAGCTCACACATTGGATGAATTTTGCTGCATATCACGAAAAGCATGTTATTTCTTTATCAAAAGTACACGAAAATACGAATTGTTTGATTTAACTGTAATTTTGACTCGACTGACCTCGCAAGAACTGCAGGCGCGTATTCGATGGAACGGGTAGTATTGGGCACCCTCTCATATATGGAAAGTTTACGTAACAATCGCTACTGTTCAAGATGGGAGTTGGGATGGAGAGAAGGAGGGGGAGGGCATCTGAGCTGAGATTTTTAAACTAAAATCATGAAAGTCTGTTTTTGAAAGCTCTTCCAAGCATACATTCTTAAACATATTCAGATAATATATTTGTTGCTGTGTTTTTCACTAGACTGTCCAGTGTCTAATTGTCATCCGCAACTTGGCGCAGTCAGTAGCGCAGCGGATTTGTAACCGGAGGTGGTGCCACTGAGTTTTGTCGGTGTGTTCTTGGGCAAGACACATTCCCTTAGCCTCGTCCGTCGGATGGGGACGTAAACAGGGTGGTCCCGCGTATAGGTCTATCATCCGAGCATGTTAAAGAACCATAGGAATCTGTTCGATAATAAGAATAGAGCACGGTTTCCGGATTCTTATGTATCCTTCCCCTCTCTCTGGGGCGGCTCTAAATAACCTGTACTGTGTTGATGAGCCGTTAAATATTCAATTCAATTCATCCTCAACTGCACTCAGCACTGTCATATGTACTGTAGCTGTCCCATGCTAGTATCATGAATCAACCGTGGAATATATCACCCACACATAAAAGGGTTTGAGGGCCCCATCTTACTTGTATTAGTTTAAATATAGACCATTTGTCGGTTGAAACCTAAGATGAATTTTTTATCAGACAGAAACACTGTCGTAATACTTATACTGATAGCATCGAAGGAAAATAAAGAAGGCCATAGATAAAGATCATGTAAAGTTTCGAAAAGATTGGTTAAAAACTGTGGTAGGATATAGACGCACAGATACCTAACACCATATGCCGCCTCACCATTCAATGGTAAACAATAAACATTTAAGGTACATATAAGGCCTTAAATATTATCTTTCATGACTAAGTAAAAAATATGTAACAAGTCAGATATCAAAATGAATTATTTATTTGATTTAAAACATTTTATTTCAAATATTTACATCAAAACATCCCAAATATAAAGGGTATTACATAACAAATTAAATTGCATCATACAATAATTGTTTTTATTTATTAAAGGGACACACAGCATTTATCAAGTTTTTATCAAGCATTAAAATTTGCACCTCGATTGATTAATCAATAATTAATTTCATTTGACACCCGCTTGCATATATTTAAATTATAAGTTATAACATTTTGGAGTTTAAAAAAAAGAAGATTGCTGCATGTCCCTTAAATATGCGCACCTCTAAGCCCGTATTGTTTATATGGTGCAAGTCATTTTGAACATATGTGGGGTTATATATATATACATGAATCTGTTTGTTATTTTTTTGGTGAGGAAGACCACTCACTTTTCTTCTGGGTAGAACCGGTAATATACACCTCCTGCCATCTGTTATTCCACAAACTTTTATATAATCCAATACAATTCAGAAAACATGTTAATCCAATAAATAAATTGGGCACGGCCGGTCAGATTAACAGAAACACATTTATATTTTCATATTAGCCCTTATTTTGAGCCACTCCAATGAACTGTCCAGTTAATGTCGCCATCGATCCACCTTGTGTCAACAGTCGGATATGCATGTTGATATGATATTGTGCTGGCTGAACTGGTGATCCTCTTACTAGACATATTTTTCTTGAAGTTGATGCTAGTACTGTCCGTATGAGGCATTGCTGATTCATGATTCATAAAAAAATAAAAATATTGTACACCATCTTGTTATTATATACTATTCTTGTTCGTTTAAGTATTTCTGATTCTGTTGTTAATGTTGTAAAAAGTTATATGTGACTACTTGTTTCAATAAAATCCTCCCATATATAGTGGGACTTCACTAACTATTTTCAGCTAACTCCCAGCATCTCAGGACTCCAGGCTCTGAAAATAAAAATGACATACATGATATTTTGTTTCAACTTAAATAGGAAACAAGTTGTAGAATTGAAATATGTAAATGAATAGTGATTATAGAACTTTTTTTACATGTACGATAAATTAAAAATAATCGTTTTCTGCTAAATCAACACATTTATTACCGGTATACCTTATTTAGAGCCGCCCCAAATGACACATAGGAATTCGAGAACCTGTCTTACTCTTACTAATGTATATATTAATAATTTCTATGGTTGTTTATCGTGCTTGGAGGATAGACTCCCCAGTTTCAATCCCAATCAAACAAAAGAGGCTGAGGAACAAACAAGGCTGAGGGAAGATGTATTGCGCGACAACACAGAAACTCAGAGGTGCATGTGTGACTTGAACCGGAAGCTCCAGATTGCTATCGTCCACCATGCTATTGCTGGGACATGCCAGCACATTATGTTAAGTCTGGGTCTTGGTTAAGTTTAATATTTTAGATGTAATACAAGGACCTTTTATTTTGTTTGTTTAATTTTACATATGTACTAAGTACATTATGACCTATTTATGTGTCGATGTGCTGTAAAACACCATTTTTATTTTTAGTATAAAAAGTCTGCACAATGCCACATATTTTGCAAAGAACATACATTGATAAATTCATAGAATTTTTGAAGCTGCGCTTACCTACATACTGGCTCATACAAGGCTCTTGGTGTAGTTATACTGAGAGACTGGGGAACTTGACTTGAACCTGGCTGTGGTAATACTGCACACTGCCTCTAGCTAACTTAGCAGACCTGAAAAAAACAAGTCATATATGATATTGTTTCATTTGTTTTTAATATTAATAACTCTGTCCAACTTTCTCAATGCTAACAATGTCAGCATTCCATAACATTTTACTTAAAACACAACTGGAATTGAAAGTGGTGCTTTCCAGAAGATGATACTGTCCAAAATGTAAGTCACAGGTGGCATTCATGAACAAATAGTAGATTTTCAAGGCTTACATTTTCATCAATTATTCATCACTCATGTGTTCTAAATAATTATCAGAATTAAGTTAATATATATGAACCACCATCGTTTTACATGTTTCAACGTTAAACACTTGTCATACAGAAATTAAAAGTGTATTTACTTACATAGGCTACAGTGCAGACAATGCCATGACCCATTTCAGGCATTTGCTGGTGTGTTCCACTTTTCAATTTTAATTCTCTACATTGTCTACTGTAATATATCTATTTGTTTGTAGTTTGTAAATTACGCACTCATGCAAAACTTGGAATTGTATACGATCGTGATTGTAACACTGTTTTAATTCTACTCCTGTGCAAATAAATTGAAATAATCCATCGGTCTATCGGGCCTTATACGATCAATCTGTGTATACACGGATCAGAATTATTCGACCTTTGAATGTGTGTGAGCTATTTTTAGCACATTCCTTAGATATTTATAACCGTTCAGTTCAATTCACAATATTTAGTTTCTGTGACTGTGTGACATTATGATGTTAATTTGTCCAGGGAGAAGTGGGTTTGTGGCGTGCGACTGACTGGCCCTGGGCTGGGTGTTTTTCTGTGTCGCCGCCATTTTGAATAGCCTCTGAAAGAGTGAAATGCAGGTACCAACTTTCAAAACGGGCACGCAAAATGTATATTCACGAAAAAATAAGAAATTTTCAAAAAAGGTAGATCAGGTAATGATCTTCGACTCCTGTCAATTTCAACAATATTTAAGAATTTTTGTACCCGTTTTGAAACATTGGCAATTTCGAAGAAAACAAAAACTAGTTTTTTTCGATCTTCGCATTTGTACCGCGATTTCCGGCTATGATATCTCAATAAAACCTGTCAACACGATTGTTTTATAAATCTCCGACATAATAACTGACTTTTGATATGATTTGTTTTCTTTGCCATCTAGTATAAGCTTTAAACTAGTGTTTCTAAAAAGAGTACTATAAAATCCGCGCATCTGCACGTGCTTGCAAAATGGGAACTACGTTGCCTCCAACACCAATTATTTATGTTTGAGTTATGCGGTCCAAGCACGTGAAATGACTTCTCTGCTCCCGTACTGAGTACTTTTGCATAAGTACACATAACTATTGCATGTACCTGCTGTCAACACTTTTATATATGTTTTGTATCCTCATGAGTCTTATGGCCTTTTGGAATTTTGCTGAATAAAATATATATATAAAAGCTGCGAAGTATACTTAAAGTAACGTGTTCCGGAAGCTATGGATATACCAGTTCTTTAAAGCATCACGTGATATCCTGCAGTTGTGGCAAGGCATATCTGCTCGCGGAAATACAGGCTTCCATCACACGATACTGTTGTGGCCCCAGAAAAAAAGCTTACACAATTATAAAAGCACATCTACGCTTGTTTTGCCAATACTTCGAAGTAGGTATGGTATATTGCTTTGTTTTTATGTACGTCCGCACATCCGTATGACATGTTGACCTGACAGCTATAGAAATATATAGAAATATTGCAATGACTAATATTTTTTATAGGAGATTCGTAAACGCCATCATCATGGATTTTTCGGTTAATTGATGGCGTGACTCCCCACAGAGTTTGTTTGAATGTATTTGACAACTGAGTTGCTTTCACGCACAATGCACACTTATCCCCCTTTAGATTCATTCGGATTATAGCTTTCAGTCACATAAATCGAATTAAAAAGTTAACTAGTTGATAAAGCGAGATAGTTAAACAACGTTTCTGCTTGACAGTTTAACGGGAAATATTACTGACGTTATCAGCGCAGAACAGTCGTAAATCAGTTATACTCCGACACTTTGATGACTTTGATATATGTATGTGTTTACTCTCCTTCACGCATATTGGTAGGTCTTGTGGTAAAACTGGATTCCGTTTTTTTTTCGTTTTTTTTATTCAGACAGTTGTTTGAATAGATAATATGTACAACGTGTATTACGTAAATCATACGTGTTTTTATTGTATTTATTTGTTTGCTATATGTGATTTCTATCTTAATATGTTTATATCGGACCTGATTTTGTATATTAAATTTATTTTCTCTATTAGGACGTTAAGATTTATACATTAAATGTGTCTTTTAATTAACCCATGGTTTTCATTAAGTGGTCCGAGTATTAACTTTCATACCCCATCCAACTCCTTCTCCAAGAAGCGAAAATGGGCTTCGCTTGGGTATGAAATAAAACCATTATTTCGACTTAACAAGTTTGCATATTGTAAAATTAAAACATTTAACAAGTTATCGCATGTTTTCAGTAAAACATATTTTTAAACGTGTTTCATTGCCGAAATACCCGTAATAAAATCCTTCTATATAAAGCTTTCCCATCGCTTAATGGAATTAAGGCGAAACCAGGTAATGTACTTAATGTTCTTTCATTTTACTTTAAAACAGTTTGAATATTTCTGAGTTTTGTTTTTGATCTGTCCTCTTATACTTTCTTTGCTATCAGATATATAGACATATATTATAGAGAAAAAGCCCGGACAAGAATTTTCTATTTGACTACCAAGTATGAAATGCATTTAAAATACAAAGGGCTATAATTGAGTGTAAAATTATCGCACCGGAACGTCACGACAATATGCGCATCTCCTATGATATTGATGCTTTGTAGCAAGTTTTACAAAAGAATTTTCAATTTGACTACCAAGTATGAAATGCATTAAAAACACAAAGAACGTAACTCAGTAGAAAATTATTGAACCGGAACGTCATGACAGAATGCATATTGATACTTTCTAGCAAGTCTCAATAAATTCTTAAAAAATAGCCCGGACAAGAATTGTGTATTATATATATATATATATATATTGGAAATACAAAGTGCCATAACTCAATGGAAAATGTCGAACCGGAACGTCATGATAGTATGCGCATGTCCACTCGATATTGATACTTTCTAGCAAGTTTCGCGAAATTATAAGAAGGAGTTATTGAGAAATAAGCCGGACAAGAATTTCGTCTACGGACAGACGGACAGACGAACGGACGAACAAGGTGATTCCAGTATACCACCCCACCAACATCCTCCCCCACCCACCCCACCACCACACACACTATAAATAGGGGTATAAATAGTAACCGATTGTATTGTTTGTACCATTCTACTGTTTTGAGACAGAGGATACACTATACAAATGTCAACTAAACAGGGGAAATTGTGTACGGTGTGGATGGGGCATGGTTTCTGACCTTAACACTATAAAGAGTAGCAAAAGTAAATAAGCTAATTAATCTGTATACTTATTTCTTTGGCCCTGTCCCAATTTGAGTAAACTGATTTTGAGACTTTATTTAAAGTGTTTTTTTATGTTTTTGCTACGTAATATTGAAAAGTGGACACGTTCATATACGGCGGTGAGTCCACATGTTAAAATATCAAAAAATGATTTTATTGCCGTGTTTAACCGTTTTTAGACCAAGACGTATTTGACCATTTCCGAAATTGACCCTTTTTAAAAAAAAATATGTTCAACATCGATCGATCATTCTGGAAAAAGTCGGTGATTCTGGAGGAAACGAAACATAAAACATGCAACACTAAAAAGAAATATAAAAAGATCGGACAGGGAAAGTAGCATTCAAGGAGGACAGTCAACCACAAAAAAGAATATCTAGAAATACTTGCTGTCAATGTTGCAAGTTCTGAAGGGAATGAAAAATACTATTTCTCAATATAGAATATATTTAGTCGAATGCTGCAAGTTCTGAAGGTAATCAACAAGAATGTTATTAGATGTTCCCATTACCTTAAATGGAAATATAAAACATGCTCATGACACGTCATGGATACATTGTCACAGAGAGAGGAGCCTATTGTTTCGAGCTCGGAATGTCACAGTTCATGGTCGCCATTATTCATGTGGGCTTGATTCCGCGAGATAACTGTGGAAGTATAAAGAAGGATAAAAATATCGGACAGGGAAAGCAGCATTTAAGGACGACAGTCAACCACAAAACAAAAAAACAAACACGCAAACAGACAAACGAAAAGGCAAAAGTAATAAAAAATACAAACGACATCACAAACACAAAAGGGTTGACAATAGGGCTACCGCCTTGGAACGGTCAGTGGCAAAGTAGGCCACTGGGGGTTTAAACCGGTTCTAGGGTGCACCAAACCTCACACTTACCCTACTTTCAACCCATTAAAACAGGACAGTGTAAATAAAGAAATCCCCGCCATGATTAAATCTCTTACCAACAAGGCAGCATCAATAGGCAATATAAGTAAAACACAAATATGCTCGTGTAAATGTAATACAAAAAAACAATAGCCTAGAAAGCCACAATGAAGGTACTCAATGACTTGGCAGAAGCCAGAGCATCAAGAGAATAAACCATTAAGGGCACGACAGGAAAGATTATAGACAAACATCAAACGCCACCGTCCCAATGGGCTTTAGGTAGGCGTCATCATAGGGTCCACAGCCTGTCCGGTCATCGTACAATTAAAGAGGAAAACATAGTGGCGAACTGTAAAAGGGTCCAACACCAAGCATGCAGTAAGTTGCAAAATGATATGGTCATAACCTCTTTTGATAAACTTTTTAACAAGTTTAACAAAGATAGTATGACAGTGATCATGACCATGAATCTTAGGAAGTTTATAAATCACATCACCATAGAAGTCAGGTTGTGATAGTCCTTACACGCACTCAAGAATCTTAAATATTCCACTGCTCTTGGTGACAACAGGAACCTTATTGCTGTTGGGGTTAGTACGCCAAAGGTCAAGTTCGCCATGGCATCGTATCGACAGACACTTGACACACGATAACACCTATGTTTACGATACTTACTAGGTTCATTGCCATTGATGATGGAAAGACCCTATTGCTTCAATGTGGCCATGACCTAATATGAACATACGCATTCAACACGATAACTCTGGAATTATAATACCCATATATTGGGTATTGGCTATAATTAACAATACTAAGGTGCATCGCCCTTGATGAGAGGATGAACCTTACTGCTTTTGGAATCAAAATGTCAAGTTCAAGATTTCAATAGCCTCATATGGATATACGCATTCCCCACGATATCTCTGAAAGTATAACACCTAAGCTTATGAAAATTCAAAGGTATCTTGGTGATAGAAACATCTCTATTGCTTTTGGGGTCAGTAGATCAAACGTCAAGATCATATTGAATTGACGATGACGCAATTCTGAAATAACTTTTCGCTATACACAATAATTCGACTTTATGTACCGTTTCAGTGCGGTGATCTTCTTATATAATATGTTGAGGAATCCGTGCAAGTCATGACATTCGGTATTTCAAAAAGGTTTATAATTTCCCTCTATAGTGTTTGCTTTCTAATTATCACATATTAAATTAAAATAGTATTAATTCTCTTAACGTCAAGATTAGCACCGGTTCCTTGTTTTTTTTATGTGCGTAAAACATACGTATCTATATATTTTATTTGTGAGACATACCTGTTTTGTTTATTAATGCTAAGCAGTGATAGTTTCTTATAATTCAAACGTTGAATGGCATAGTACAGAATGTATTGTATTTTATACATGTTTATTATGTATTGTACATTGATGAAACTCAAATAAACATGTTTACATTATATAAAGTTGGCGCGTAGCTAACGTGTAGGCCAGGCCATGCAAATGAATAAAAATAAATTAACGAATAATAATTTAATAACGACGAAATATGTAATAAAATATAGGGGTGGATTGTGACAAAGAGAAAACAATCAATGTCAGAGACTTCATTTATATTAGTTTAATGCAACTTTTAAAATATGTTAAATATATACAGTGATCAAAGAAAACAAGGGAATACACAGATGAAAGATGAAAAAAAGAATGTTGTATTAACGTACAAGAGGTGTGTGCAATGTATCGAATGTACTGACTACTGTCTATAGATGACAACGTAATATAGATGTTGATGATGTTCCTTATTTAATCAACAGTGAAGTTAAAAATACATTAACTCTAAGATATAAAACGATGATAGCAATACTATAATGCGCGAAGAGGTGAATACGGTGCGCGACACCAATTACCGTTGAATTGATTACCAAATGGCTCCTTTGCAGATTGATGATATGAAGATTATGAGGGTATTATGTGATGGATCTCCAGTGAGGTTTGATGTGGACCAAAAACGTGTCCCGGGGGTTGTCGCCTCCACAACCTCCTGACCTATATGTCCAGATACGGGGACCTTCTAGACCGCTCATAACGTTAAACACCAGCTGGTATCACAGAGATGGTTTCACCCCGACGGCTTACACACTCAGAAGGCTTAGCTCCGCCTCTGGAGGCAAAGGCTTTAACGATACGTTTAGACGCCGTATCATAAACAAAAAAATCGTAAATAAAGATATCCACGTCTAACAGACAAGGCAGCATTGATATGCAATATAGGTAGAGCACATAAGTATAGCACAATCCATAGTGATATTTTTACTGGTCTTTTAGGATCAACGAGCACAATATATGTGGCTTTGAAGAAGCATACCACTTAAGCCAGTGTTAGGGGTTAGAGGTGTTTATTCTTACATTACCTCTCATAAATAGACTCAAAACCGGGTGTGCGTCTCTTGGTTGTGTTTTTTGCTTCCAATCAGTATTTATTAACATCCACACTACAGTTCGTTAAGTGCAGTGTGGCGACATTGAAATTTCTCCCCGTGCTATGAATCAGTATTGTTATTTTACTGGTCCTTTCCAACTAGTACAATATATATGGCTTTGAAGTAGAATACCGCTTAAGCCGGTGCTAGTGGGCGTGATAGGTGTTGCTTCTTACATTACCCTCGATGAACAGACTCAATAAAACCGAGTATATTAATTACTTTATTCCCTTACGTTTGTTGCTTCCAGATGATCATCCTTATCAGTATTTATAAATGATCTGTAGCTAAAATCTAAAATAAAAAAAGCCTAAAAAGCGTCAAAGCAAGTACTCAGTGACAAAATCCAGGGCAACAGGATAACAAACCGTTAAGGCTACGACAAGACAAACATCAAACTATACCTACCTTTGAGGATTTAGGTAGACTAATCAGAGGGTCCACAATATGTCAGGTCATCGCACAATCAAAGACGAAATCATAATGGCGGACTGTAAATGGGTCAACCACTAAACTTGCAGTGCGTTGCAAATAATACGGTCATAACCTCTTTTGATAAACTTTATAACAAGTTTCCTATTAGATACTATTTCCATCAGGTATGGAACTACCGTTTATAGACATAGTGTTGGTGATCTTTCGAAGTTATAAAACACATCAACATAGAAGTCAGGTTGTGATAGTCTATGTCGCAAAAGAGTTCTTAAAATACTTTTATATATAAAAGGGAGATTACGTTTTGCAAAGGTTTTTCAAAGTTTATGGCAACACGGCTCTAGAAAAAAACAGATAGTCTGAGAAACAAAGGCACCATAAGAAGTAGCTCTGGGAACATCCCCATCTGTCAAGTTTGACAAAGGTGCTTTCGATTTAACCCCTCCAACCCCAAAACAACCTAACTTGTTTGTTGGTCTCGGGTCTTCGTGCTTCCTGACTCGCCTTAACCTTGTCGGGTTTGGATTCCAATTGTTGATCCTTCCCGACAACATGACCCAAACAATCTAAGGCGGTAGCGCTATTGTCAGTCTATTTATGTTTGGGATGTCATGTCTTGCCTTAGTTCATCTTTGTAGTTGTTGTTTGTTTCTGTGCTTGTTTGTGGTTGACTGTGGTCCTTTTGTCGGCTGAATTTCCGGTTCGACTTTTATCTACTCTGACAAAGAACGTTCAACCCAATTAGATAACGTGTGTGTGTTCTTGGGTGTGTGTGTGGGTGGGTGTGTGTGTGGGGGGGGGGGGGGGGGGAGGGGGTGGATGCCAGGAACGGGCTTTTATTTCGTTAAAGGATAACCTGGTAAAGACTCCTATATTAAATGTGTCCGATCTTGACAAGGAGATATAGGGGTGGATGGGTGAAGTCCTACTGCAAGAGCAAGATGGGTGTAGTCTCCCCGTCTTATTTATGTCAACCGGAAACTACTGCCTCGAGAACAAAATTACTCTGTTATCGGAAGACAGTGTCTTGCAGTAGTTCGGAATGTGGTCAATAAATTCCACCTATATTCCACTCACCTACATTTTAAAATGTATGCGGAACAGGGGGTTAACAGGTAGGTTACGGTAATATTCGTTTTCGTTTGTTATGATAGAAAAAAATTGAAACTCTTCATATAAGTTTGATCAACTGTGAAATGTCAATTTCATTGTCACCAAAGGTTTATCACCACCTTAAACATTGATCAGTTTGCCTTACAGAATAACAGCAACGTGATGTTACGTTGACCTATTAACCATCTTTCTCAGTTTTAAACATAAACCCCTTACAGATGACAATAGGTTAAGAGGTTTGGTGCACACTGGAACCTTTTTTAAACCTCCTAGAGGCCATTTTGCCACTGACCGTTCCAAGGCGGTAGTCCTATTGTCAATCCATTTGTGTCTGAGAAGTTGCATGCGTTGCTTCTTATTAACATTGTAATTGCTATTTGTTTTATTGGGGCGTGTTTTTAGTTGACTGTCGGCTGAAAGCTACATGTCCTGTTCAACGTTTATGGAGAGGCGTTTATGCCAACGTTTGTTGTTACTTCACAAGATATCACCGCTCAGAGACATAATCGTGGAACGGTATAAACTGCGTATCACCAGGATATAGGCATAGAGATTTTATACAGTATTGGAAACGTAAAGAAGTATAAGACATACTTTTACTGCCAACATTTATTTAATTTTATGTAATTTGTTAACATACTTCCCTCAATATTTGATATGACATATGATTGTCAGCTTAAGTAGGGACGATATTTAAAAGGCATTGGCAATTGTGTACACTTGACCATAATGCATGCTTTCCAGAGTTAGGCCTAACGAGTACGCCAATTAACCTTTATCATGACATGGCTACACAAATGTCCTGTAGAATTAATATTAACGTTAGAAAATTACAGTTTGTCTTCATCAACTGAAACAGCCCCATAGAAGGGCCTAATCGTGGAGATGAGCTTTGGAAAGGAATCGAACAAGATTTCTTGTACATTCCACTCCTTTCCACTTTCAATCTTTTTCTTTCGGGTAGTATTTGTATGTATCATGTATATACAGCATTTACTGAATTGGTAGTTTCTTGTATTGTTTTGTATTCAATTGCAGACACATCTCTTTAATAAGACATTTGAAGCTTTAAGATTGATGAGTTCGAATACGTTATCATTATAAAAATGGAACTATTAACAAGCATATCAATTAGAAATTCAATTTATTAGTCCAGTATTGTTTTGACTTTAAATCTGCCTGCACAGGTAGCACAATTTTTCGTGTTTTTTTAACTTAGCTTAAATATATAATTGGTGCATTATAACCTAAAATATGGGCATGTGTTTGTTAAAGCTAGTTCAAATTACCTAGATGTAAGAGTCAACGCGACCTTAACCAATGTCGTTCGCATTTCTAGTGTGTATAATTTGTTTTTGGGATTGTTTAGCAGATAATGTTACGCTAGAATACGTAGAAATGCCTGACTGTTGACCTTGAAATGCCTGACTGTTGACAATGTGTTGTCCTTGAGCTCGAGAACAAATATTGTGAGACATACCCCGTTTTATGTCGTTCTGGTTAATGGACACTTTAAACGTGGAGAGTTTACAAAGAAATCTGTATTCCCAATGTTTAATTAAATCTTATGGGTAATGTTGATGCAGACAAGAAGTAGTGTATTCATCTGCATAGAAAATTAACAAGCCGCAAGACGGAAGAAATTATCAAATGGTTATATACAGTCTAGCATACAGTGGTCTAAACACTGCTCAAAACGGCGGAGCAACTTACAGCATGAAGCCTATTATAACTGACCTGGTACTGTAGGTTTAGTAATTGATATCAATAACACTGACCAGGTCTACCTATTACCACATGCGTTCTTGATGAAGCCTGTATAATAAAAAAAACTGTATATAATGTCTGTGGTTACAACAACCTGTTTAAACTACAATACAAACCAAATATATTTTCTTTTACCAAAATAAAAAATGGAATAATTGTGAAAAAAATGGTGAATTTTAAAATCTAACATGGTTTATTAAAATACTCAATGGTGATTGGCTATTGGGGTGGTCTGAAAAAACTATATAAACCTCTGACGTCATGTACGTCAATCGTTTTAAACGCCATAAAACTCGATAACCGTTGAGACGTCATTTTAAACGTCAGATGCTAACAACAAAGCAATGAATTGCGTTATTTTAAGCGACGCTACGTTCCAACAACACATTTAAATAGGTTAAAACTGCCTATTCTTCTCATTTGATGTTGAGATATAGGCATAAAAATGTGAGAATATGTTTGTATTTTGTGCAATCTCTCGACCAAATGTGTTTCATGATACATAAAACTCCATGTTAGATAAGAAATAAAATATTTCCAGCAGGTGTATATTGTGCGAGATCAAAACCTGGTGTTTGGGACTTGAAACACATCGAAAGCGCGGGCCTGCAGCCCTTGGTATCAATGAACTTCAAGCCGCCCACCAGGTATTTATCTGGAACAATATAAACCCGCTGGAAATATTTTATTTCTTAAGCACGAGTGCACACGACCTTACTTTAGTCATAACTGGCTGTTTCCTAATTTGTCCAAATATGTTTCCATCTTTGACATTGTAGTGGAAATATATTATCTTGATTTTGTAAACAAATAACACTCAACCTTTCATTTTTGTATTCATGTAATATGCAGAAAACATAACTGATATATTATAGTTAACACAACTCACTGTTATACCTGCCGTTTTATGTTTTTTTATTTTAAGGGACAACTGGCAATCTCGATTGTTTATTATTAAGCATTTCAATTAGCACCTCGATTTATTATACCTGTATCATGTTGACTTAAAACTGCCTGCATTATAATCAAATAAAAAATTGAGATTTCGATAGTCTTCTTTATTCTACCCTTGTTTTATATAATTATATTATTGGCGCAATATAATATATAGTTAGTAATATGTAAACACGATTTGCTTTGAACTATTCTAATAATTAATATTAATGATTACAAAAATGCAAGTTATATAGAAAAACTAACGGGAATGCACGAGTGTTAAACAAGTCAAGATTGCCATGTGTCCCTTTAAGTAAGATAATACAGCAGAAATAGATATAAAAACAAAAATCAGTACATGATACTTATTTAATAACCGGATTGATATTTATTTCATGTATTTGCCTATATAATGAATGCATATTGTTTAACGACTCATCAACACAGTATTACAGGGTATTGAGAGCCGCCCCAGAGAGAATGGAAGGAGTTATCCAGGAACCTGCGCCCCGTACTTACTAATGAATAGTTCTTTAACGTGCTCGGCGGATAGATTCCGATAAATGGATCTATCCAGAGCGGTCTGCATTGTTTACAACCCCCTCCCCCCCCCCCCCACCCACTCACTAACCCAGCACCATCTCCATCAGATGGACGATGCTAATGGAAAGTTTCCTGCCCACGAACACACTGACAAAATCAGTTGAGCCGATGAGGTTGGAACCCAGTTCCTATAGAGTTTAAGTTCACGGCATCCCCGTTTGCTTATAGAAACTGTATAAACGTTTGCTATACTGTACTTGTTGGTTACAATTTACTTGCACTTTCAGTTATGTTTATGAACGACTAGTAACATGCGATTTGAGATGGGAGCGCAAAATTAAAAAAAACAATTCGACAACCAAAACTAAAAACACGATAAAAACACTTTTTCACATTAATTTTTTTCAAACGTTTTTTAGGGTCTAGGCATCAAACTTTTAAAAAACATCGCAAAAAAAAAGAAGCTTTTTCACATTAATTTTCACAACTTTTCATATTTTAGGGTGGGTCGGGGGAGCGCCGGAAGCGTCCCCGCCTGAATCCGCCCATGGTTAAAGCCTTGACTTTAGAGCTATAGATCTCTGCCTCCCAGGGGTTCGCTCCCTACCGATGGCATGTCCAATGGAAAACTTCATCTCATTTGCCGCTGATGTTGCTATCCCAATATAACCTAACAATAATGTGTTAGCGGGATGTGCACCCCGTGTTCTCAACTATTTATGTTTTTGATGTCATATATTTCCTTTTATTCATCTTTATACTTGCTGTTTGTTTCTGTGTGCGTGTGTGGTTGACTGTGGCATTGGATACTACATCTCCTGTTCGACTTTTATATCTACTTTTGAGATTCATGGTAATATACAGTATGATCTAGCAACTGGCAAGTCCGCAGTGAATATCTGCAATATGCATATGTGCTGTGCCAAAGTAATTATTGAGAATGAAATTTCAGTGTTGCTCTTACACACCGGAAGCCGTTTTAGTAAAAAAAAAACTAGCATTCGTAAGGCGATAATCGTAAGTCATCTGTATCCTCAGGCTCTCTCTGGAAGCAGCTCTAAATAGCATTCACTTGATTCCACTTAAACACTAGTCAATTAGTATTCGTATGAAGCGAAGCCTATTGATGTTATCATATTGCCTTCAAATATGTCATGCATAGTTATAATAGCAACAGCCTGCCAAAACTTTTTAATATAAAATCCTGAGATTTTTTAAGATTTAAAGTCGGTGAAGAACAATTTTAAATGGAAATTTGGGGCGCGTAACATGATTTTCGCAATACATTTTTTAAAGGGCAAATTTAAATTATTGATGCAATTAATACAAATTGATACATTGTTTGATAGTTATAGAAAATAATAAATTAGCATAGTAATTCGATTAGAAAGACTAATTTCTACCACAAGATTTTCTTTATTTTTGTGAAAGTGCACTTGCTTTTCTAAATATATATTAATGTAAATACAAAGTCTACATACCTCTAATACAAATTATAATCGTCGTACACAGCAGCAGTGTTATAGAGTTACCACTCACAAGGAGTTCCTCACACTTACAATTTCAGTTAAATTGACCAATTAAAGAAGTCATAGATATATTGCTGTTATTGCACATGTAGTTATGTCACTGAAGGAACTAATAATGCCCTTAGGTGTTAATTGTATATTCAGTCAGTGCATTAAACGGATGACCCCCGTTGATCTGGCACTTGTAAATACTCCTCTGACTAGGGATCGTAACAGGACCCATTCGGAAAATAGCTGATAAACTGTGAAAATGTAGCTTTTAAATAATGAATATTGTGTTTTGCTGAAAAATCCGGAGATCTTACACTTAAATCCGGAGATCCGGAGAGCGACTGAAAAATCCGGACAATCCGGATTTTACCCGGAGATTTGGCAGGCCTGTAGCAACACAATTATGGCAATATAACTATTATAAGTACTCAAAACATGTCACAGGTTTATATTATTTAAATGATGATTCGGCAGGTATCATGTATGTACATAAATGCATACATGTATAGTGTATAACTGAACTATTAATTTATTACACAAACTATATATATAGATCTATATTTGATATCAATATTGCATTACTTAACGGATATTAACTTACACACTTGTACATATCGACGGTCTAGAATTATAAGGTCGTAAGTGTTACTTACCACCTTACATGACCGTAGCAAAAACATACACAGTACATGATTGTGCAACCTTTAGTTTGGTACCCTTCCTCATATCAGTTGGCTTTAGCAGGATTTATGCATCTATTATTTTGTCGTAAGTGAAAGCAGATGTGCTATATTTTATGAAAAAAGGTCTAAACTACAAGGCTATAATCATACAAGGTTGTAAGTAGTAGATACGACCTTAATATTTATAGACCTTATAATTGTTAAGCTTGCATATAAATGTACAACTGCTACGAGTTTATATATCACTTACGACCTTCTTTTCCACTTCTATCGAATGAAATAAAATAATATGCACGTGCATGAAGGTATGTGGACATCGGGGCATAGTATGTATGTAAATATGGTACGGGGGAATAATATGTAAAGATATAGAAGGTACGGGGACATATAAATGATACGGGGGAATATTGTGTATTAAAAGATATATAGAGTATGTAGATATAATATGAAAATATATAAAGGGTATGGTGACATAATATGAAGGAAAAGAGAGTACGTAGGCATATTACGAAAGTATTTAGCGAGTACGGGGACATATTATGTAAGGATGTAAAGGGTATCATGGGGTTATAATATATAAGTATATAGAGAGTACGGGAACAAATTATGTAAGGATATAGAAGGTATGGGACATATTATGCAAGTACGTATAGTGTATCGGGATATAATAATTATGTAAGTATAATATCCACATACCCTATATATCCTTATATAATATGTTCCCATACCCTCTATATTATATAGAGTTTATGGGGACATATTATACAAGGATATATAGGGTATGGGGATATTATATGTAAGGATATATAGGGTATGGGGATAACATATACTATAGTAAGTATATAGAGAGTGCGTTGACATATTATATAAGGATTTATATGGGGATATAATTTTATGTAAGTATATAGAGAGTTCGTAAAATATTATGAAGAATATATAGGGTATGGGAATATAATATGCAAGTATATTGAGGGTATGCATAAATATGTAAGGATATGTAGGATAAGGAGATCAATTATGTAAGGATATAAAGGGTATGTGGATATACGAGATAAGGATATGTAAAGATATAAAGAGTATGGAATATAATATGTAAGTATACAGGGTATATGGACATAATATGAACGGATATAGAGACACGGGACATAACATCCGAGGATATATTGGGTATGGGGATATAATATTAATAGGTTATTGAACAGTGTATTGTGCAATACGGGTTTTTATTGTTCGAGTACGACTTTCACCACAACATGTACGAGGACAATAAAAGCCCGTTTTGCACAATACACTGTTAAATAACTTTTTTATTATATACCTAAATTTACAGGGGAAAATAAAACAATTAAACAACAATGACCTTTAACAACAGTAAATGAATCATTTATTTACTATTTTCAACCATATTATCACAGTCAAATATCACGTCAACTTCAGCAGATACTCATTCGGAACTTTCTGTCGATATTCGGTTTTTATCGTTGAAATTTCTACTGATATTTTTTTTAAATTTGGACCGTCCAATATGACAAAAAATAATTCGGGACTGTGCAACGTCCATTAACAACATTACGTATTGTACAGTCACGCGGTATAAATACGAAACGCCGACTGGACTGTAAATGTAGGTATATAATAAATAGGGTATATTGGAACATAAGGATATAGAGGGTACGGGGACATACTACGTAAGGATATAAAGGTAGAGGAATATAATATGTAAGTATATGGAGTGTCTGGGGACACAATATGAACGGATATAGAGAGTACGGGACATAACATACGAGGATATATAGGGTATGGGGATGTAATATACAGGGTATATTGGAACATACGAAAATATGGGTACGGGGACATACTATGTAAGGATATTAAGGATATATAGGGTATGGGGAATCATGTGTAAGTATATTGAGGGTACGGGGCCATAATATGAAGGATATAGAGGTTAATGAGACATACAATGTAATGATATATAGGTTGCGAGGATATAGTGTGTAAGGATGTATATAATATAATTATAGGATATATGGCAGGGGCATAGCTATGTTAAATTGAATCATCGTTTGAACACCGAAAGTGAAAGTATATTAGGTGGATCCGATGTCTTGCATGAACGGCGATTATTGAGTTTATCGATAATTAAAAGTTTGCATTCTGGAGTACCACATGCTGCCAATTTTTATAAACAAAAAATACTCCTCTGATGAAAACTGAAACCAGATAAGCACTAGTGCATTATTATACCCAGAAACGGTATAGCTCTCTTTTATTATTACTCGATCGACATGATTCCATATATAAAATAGAGAATACCATTATAAGATGTATTCTGGCTATAGAAATTACTGTGTTAGCTAAATTTCTGGAAAAATGGAACTTTTAAGCAAATTATTTTAATACATGCTTTTTTTATCAGTGTCATGCACAAAAAATAATATGTTGGCTGAAATTACATACTGGAAATACCTATTAAAAGTAACAACAAAACCAAAATCAAGATTATTTATCAAGTTTATTTGCCTGATATGCAGTAAATATGAATTACTTTTAGTTATGGCATAATTAGTATAGGATATCGTTTAAAACCACCCCACAATATGTTTCGTAAAAAACATGTGTTTAACAAATTAATATCACTTCAATTACTGTTTGACTGACGTGTCATTTTCTTATGCAAATCATGTTTGTTTAAATATAGTGAATTATAAATAAAAGTGGGTGTGGTGTGGGTGTGCACTCGCGCACCGGTGTGCGTTTATGAAGTGCGTTTGACGATGCACCAACAAAGAAACAATGTCATTTGACACCATAAGGAAAGAACATTCAACGGTGCATCGAGACATGGAATGCACAACGTTCTCACCCACATGACTGTAGAGTCAATTTGAGTTCTGACTGTTGTCTCCACGCCGTTGCCCAACGCAATTTAGACGTTGGTCTTATTCTGGTCTTAAGTTTTCAAACTATTTAATATGACAAGCTACTCGCAAATATTTTAGTCACATTCATTATTTTGAAAACTGAAAAAAAATTATGATATGATATAATCTCGTTTTAAGTGACAAGTGTTTGCTTTTGTGGATATTTAACCGGTGTCATTATTATGAGAGTAATACAATCTCTTGCACCCAGGTCTTTTCAAAATGCGCTTAAAGATATGCATTTAAGGATGCACTATATGTCGCATTATTAACGTCGCTCTATTAATTTAAAACCAGACTGGTTTTCGTCTGGTTACGAATTGAATAGTTTCACATATTCAAAAGATAGTGGGTAAACTGATATTTTACAATATTTCATCTACGCAGTTTGAATACTAGGTATTTCTCTCCCTCAGTGGAGGTTGCAGTATGAATTATTCATATGAATACGAACGCTGTTTTAGTTAACTATAATATCACATTTTAATAATAATATATAATGGAAATGTTATGATTACATAAGCTTTCTGCCGTGAACATCCACCCATCAGAACGTCTGTATGTGTTTATGTGTGTCCACCTCTATTCAGTCGCAGCGTACTACAATGTCTTATGGTTACCGAACGTGCATCAGCTCTTACATATACTCTTAAAAAACAGTTAAGAGTTTGAGTTACGATCAATATTTTTCTAAGGGGACACAGGTCTTTAAAAAGAACACATGCCTTTTGAATTATGTATGGTCTGGATATGTAAAATGCCAAACCGACACACTGTTGTTTCAGATGTGATCGTTATTAGTTATTATAGGACTGAATTGCTATTATATTTAAATGTTGCATACGGTATGCCCTCCAAACCAACATCATCCTCTCTTATTTTATTACATTCTCAATGGTTTCAAAATGTTAAATCGTTCAATTATATGCAGGCCCGGGCCTACAGGGCCTGCCAGCCAATCAGAAACGATACCGGAATCTCGGCAAAGGTCAAACTTTGTTTAGTCGAACTGTTCTAGACGTTTGTCTTGAAAACAATGATCCAGACTAACAATTTTACATATAGAGAAATACTCGTGCTTTTAGCTATTGAGGTGTACCTGAAGTAAAACAAATCCCATTAAGTCCTCCTACACAATATTTTCCAAGCTTTCACCAGGCATGAATACCATAGTGATTTACTTCCTGTGTGCCTATAAGGTGTAACACGCCCATTGATTGTTGAGTTGTGTGTGAATTAAAATTTAAATGCCATGTTGTCATTCATATCTAGACCCAAATTAAAAATGAATAACTTACATTCTCATCACAAATGACACATATGCTGTCAAAAAATCCACAGAAAAATGGGGGTCATGTATCTTCTAAGAAAGAACTTGTCTCATGAATGAATTCTCCTTTTAAAAACATAAACACTGAGATGCCATAATATTGTATTCATACACTCATTTCCATATAAGCAAAATAAATTAAAAACTCACAATTTTAACATGACAATGCTTGAAAAATGTAACAAATAGATCAACAATGTGATATAAACCAAAAATAGCACTTTAAATTAGTGAAAATGCCTTTTTTTACAAAAAGAAATGAGAATTATGTATTGACGCCATTATGCGACTACCCCAGACCGACACTACCCCAGGATGACACTTCCTGTGTTGCAATGGGTGTGCTACACCTATAAGAACCCCTGAGAGTGAATTTTAAAGCCTATAATATAACGCATAAAAAATCGTACATTTTGGCGAATCGGCCGAGTGTCGATCAGAATATGGGCGTTTCAAAAATAAACAGAGCGGTCGACAGCGTCTAAATCTGTAAACATTTTCACAGTTTTACCTTTCTTTGCATGTTATATAAAAGAGTATGAGAGTGGACCTTTGGAAACGGCCGAACACGATATATACGAAATATTGCAGTCGGTTTGATTGAGACTGTTCATGAACTAACATTGGTAATATCTGTACTTGGTCTAATGGATAAAATGCTTAAAAAAGTCAATGAACATGAAGAAATCAAGAGAATTAGTCCCCAAAAGTGCTCTTTAAATGCAAACTATTACTAATTTACAAGGCAATTTGGTGCATTTGTGGCATCATACCTTAATTTGATGGCACTACATGCATATATAAACATCCCAATTACTCATAAATGCAATTATTGCATACACATTTACAAGCTCCGTTTACTTTCAATGTAACAGGAAACGTCAATATTCGCCCATATTGACGTGTAGTAAAGTAATATTGGGTGTGTAATGTATACTTGTTCGTGATTGGTTCACTTTTCTGTTCATGTCAAAGAAAATATACTGGCTTACTATGATATCAAGGGTTCTATGGTACCACGGTAGTGTCCAATCTATAAAACAGTATGCATCTCTGCTAAAATGTGATAATTATTTTATAGATGTGATGACTTGAGGTACATATAATACAATAATTGAAACAAATAATCATGTTTATCCTGAATAAAAGAATATTTCAAAACAATGACACATTTACTTATGATCTTTAAAATGCATCACCCCTAGTTTCCATAAATGCAGTTTTCATTACATTGCAGGTTATAAAATTCATTAATTTTTAGTCTGATGAGTCTGTTGTACATAATTGTTTCTAGAAATGGTCACTCATTGAATCTTATACCAGTTATTAACAAATACAGGATACAGGATACACAATATGTGCATACCTTGATACCGTAGCACTTTTAAAATAATGGAATTTGTGCGTTGAAGGACAAATTACTGTTATTCAAATGGAATATAAAATAAATTTAGTGTATAAATTCTGCCGGTGAATTTTATACATAGACACCGGCAACTTTAATTTTCAAATTCCTTTTTGTCTACACAGTTGGATTGAACAAAGGTTCAGTAATTCATTCGTTGAAAAATGCCTAAACGACAGTCAAAAAGCCCGTACGCCAGGCGTCAGAAAGTGGTGACTCCGGAGAAATCGGCTAATAGTCCACCAGCACCTCCAGATTCGGCAGGCAGGACACTAGAACCTCCAGTCGTGGACCCGGAACTTATTAAGGAGGTTGTTCGACAGGTGACCCCCATTTGTTCGAGTCGCTTGGGGGCATCAGGCGAGGTGTCGTGGTTCCGGAACCTGAGGTCGGTGTCGTGGTTCCTGGACCTGAGGCCCCACTCCAAGGTACGAGTACACAGAATGCCGTTTTACCCGTGTCAATAACCAGCATTCACGATGAGTTGGGTTCCAACATTGGGCCTAGCTTATCAAGCAAAATCTTAAACGGGGAATATGTTGATCTTGCGTTACTCCTTTCAAAGCCCCAGGAAGACATTTCAAAACATGTCTCTCTGATTGATGGGCAATTGATTTTGCAGTCAAGGTCTTCTGGATCTAAAATTGCTGATGTTCAGCAATAGACAGATGCTTTTTTGATTTATATAAGTGTCTATACTTCCTTTCATCCAGAGGCAATATCTGGTTTATTAAAATACTTAAGTATTATTCGCTTGGGGGCCCAACGTTTTGCAGGGCTGGGTTGGAAATTGTATGATGAACAATTTAGGTTGAGAAAGCCCGTGACCCATCTTCTTCTTGGGGTTTGGTTGATCAGGAACTATGGCTGTTATATATGTATTACACGCCTTCTACACCTGTTCAATCGGGTCTAAAACATCACAAGTGTTTCGACTACAATTCCAAGGGTTGGTGTACCAAAAAACCATGCAATTATCTTCATATATGTATGAGATGCTCGGGTTTCCACCCTTCTTTGCGATGCAACAGTCACGCTTCACAATTGAACCAACCTCAGGCTAGTAATGTATTTAATTTTAGGGCAGGCGATGGAAGTCAGCAAGGGGCACGTTTCCCGTCTCCTGTGCCAAGCTACCCAACACGTCCAGTCTATAGGTCAGCTGCGCCAGTTGGGGCTTCGCCAAGGCTCCAATTTAGATATGCCAACTCGCGGGCAAACACCCATTAGAATCAAACCTCTTTGTAGCATGTTGGAGTTTTACCCCGATACAGACACCGCCAATGAATTGATAAATGGTTTTGTTAATGGATTTAGATTGCATTATTCGGGACCTAGGCAATTTTCGGATTGCCAAAACTTAGTCTCTGTCAAAAACAATGAAGCGGAAGCTTTAAGATTGATTAACAAGGAAATTTCTTTAGGGCGTATGGCAGGCCCCTTTTGGGATCCACCTTTTCAAAACATAAGAATATCTCCAATCGGTTTGGTCCCGAAAAAGGACAGCAGTTCTCGGTTAATACACCATTTGTCATACCCATGTGGGTCCAGTATTAACGATTTTATTGATCCAAATTTATGTAATGTTCAATATGCTTCTTTCGACCAGGCCATTGAAATGATCCAGGGCCTGGGACCAGGGGCTTTGCTGGGGAAAATGGACATAAAATCTGCTTTTAGATTACTGCCAATTAATTATCTAGATTTCGAGTTGTTAGGCTTTAAAGTTATGGGACAATTCTTCTACGATATGTGCCTTCCGATGGGATGTTCCATTTCTTGTTCTCTTTTTGAAAAATTTGCAACTGCTCTTGAGTGGGTAGTCAAACAACAGTCCAGATTAGATAGTGTTATTCATTATTTAGACGATTTTCTTTTTGGCGGTAGGAAAGAATACTCAGACTGTGCCTTGCTTATGACTAGTTTTAGTAATTTGTGCATGGAAATTGGCGTTCCTATTGCGGATGACAAAACAGTGGGGCCTACTCATATTTTAATATTTTTAGGCCTTGAAATTGATTCTGAGTAAATGATAGTGCGAATTCCCAATGACAAATTGATCGAGTTAAGGAGCTTATTAACATTTATTTTGGGGAAGAAGAAGGTCACTCTCAAGTCTCTGCAGTCTCTTGCTGGCTCGCTGAATTTTTGCTCACGTGCAATACCAGCGGCTCGTGCATTTTGTAGGCGTTTTTATGACGCTATGTCGGGTGCAGCACAACCACATCACTTCATTAGAGTGTCCAAACCAATGAAAGACGATGTAAAAATGTGGTTAATATTCCTTGATTGTTTTAATGGCTACTGTTATTTCCCGGATTCAGTTTGGACCAGCAATTTCGTCTTGCATCTTTTTACTGACTCTGCAGGCAATGCTAATTTAGGGTGTGCTGCATATTTCGAACCACATTGGACTTTTTTCCAGTGGCCAAATAGTTGGCGCGACACAGAACTGATAACGGATATAACTTTTCTCGAGTTGGTACCCATAGTTTTGGCTTTTCAAATATGGGGCAATATGTTCCAGGGTAAAAAGATTGTCCTGCATACGGACAATCTCGCGCTGGTCTCTATTCTAAACAGAAAAACGTCCAGATCTGTTAGAGTGATGCACCTTGTTCGTCCCCTTGTTTTGCAAACTATGTTGTTTAACATACAGTTTCATGCAGTTCATATTGAAGGAAAAAACAATTGTATAGTTGATGCCTTATCTCGTAAACAATGGGTTCGTTTTCAGCAGCTGGCTCCCAGGGCAGAACAACACCCATGTTCAGTTCCTGCATCTTTCCTAGCTTTGATATCCAGTCTCGAGCAGACAGGCTTTTAGAGGCATCGTTGGCCTTCAACACGCGGGAATCTTACAATACAGGCATTAAATCATTTGACACTTTTCGGGTTAATTATAATATGCAATTGGCCTGGCCTCCAAGCATACAGCAAGTAGTCGATTTCATTGCTCATCTGTCTCTTAAAGGGTGCGCACCCGTAACAGCTCGTTCATATTTGTCTGGCATTAGTTTCAAATGCAAACTTTTGCATTTATCAGATGTAACAAATAATTTCGTAATTAAACAAATGTTAGTTGGCATGAATCGTCTTGATAAAAGGGTCGATCTCAGACTCCCCGTTACTCCAGATATGTTGGTCAAGATTTTAAAAATATTACCGACTATTTGCAGTTCAAATTATGAAGCTTCTATGTTCGCAGCTGCCTTTGCACTGGCATATTTCGGGTTTCTTCGAGCAGGAGAATTAGTGTCGGATAATAAGAGCCATACAATTCATGCACTGACTTTCGACAGCATACACTTTTCTCAAGAAAACACTCTACTCGAAATACATTTGGCACACTCAAAAACAGATCAGAGGGGTGTGGGCACTATTATTTCACTTCCAGCTATTAACTCTACAATATGTCCTGTCACTCGTCTTAAATCGTATTTAGAGGTTCGCCCCAAATGTATCGGTCAGCTATTTATTCATTTTGGGGGTGGTCATGTCACTCGGTATCAATTTAGCGCGGTGTTAAAAAAAGCGTTGATCGCTTTAGGAATTGATGCCAATAATTATAAGTCTCATTCTCTACGTATTGGCGCAGCTTCCAATGCGTCGCGTCTGGGAATGTCGGATGACATGATCAGAGAGCTTGGGCGATGGGACTCTAAGGCTTACAAAACATATATCCGAGTTCCGACCGAACAGCTCAACTATTGTTCCCCTAGTTGAATCGAGTCTTAAGTATTCCAGATACAAGATCTCGAGTGTGGATTGTGGGCTCGTCCATTATTACGGGGGCGTTTACATATGCCAGACAATCACCATCGGAAGGAATCGGCCTGGGATTAGACGAGCTCCATGCGAGTGTTTGGTGGCAGGGGAAAGGTGGTTTGAGATGGCACCAGGTCGAGAAGAGGCTCCAACTGCTGTTGACTATTGAAGACCCTCCTAATGTACTAGTGTTGCACTGTGGCGGTAATGATATAGGTCAAGTACCAGCTGCAGAATTAAGGCACCAAATGGTTAAAACCTTAAACAATATCAAAGACCTTATAATACCTGGAGTTTTTATTGTGTGGTCACAAATTCTACCGCGTTTAGTTTGGCGGGATGAGTTATCTCATTCAGCTTTAGAACGTGTGCGAGTTAGGGTTAATAGTAAGGCGGCTACAGAAGTGATTAAATTGGGGTGCGGGTATATAAAATACCCGGAAATAGCAGAGTCAAATTTGCATTTGTATTCTGGCAAAGTTCATTTGTCCGACCAAGGCAATAAAGTATTCTTGCAAAACCTATGTCTCGGGCTGCATTATTTTCTTCACTTTTAAACAATGAATAACAATGTTTACCCCTCTGGCAATGTGACTGTTAGTGTGTACATGTCGGGAGTTTGCTAATACTGTTGCAGTCTCTATTGAAGAATTTTATTTTGAACGTTCTCAATTTCGAGACGTTTTTGTTTTATATTGTCGAGACATTTGCTTCAGCTATTTCCTCTACTTGAGGAGTGTGTTGCCTCTATTTGAGGCAGTCTCTATTTGAGGTTTTTTTCTCTTTGCGCTCTCTATTTGAGGCGTTTGTCATTTTGGCGAGACATTTGCGTCAGCCATTTCCTCTATTTGAGGCATTTTTTTATTTTTGGCGAGTCATTTGCGTTAGCCATTTCCTCTATTTGAGGTTTTTATTTTAAATAGTTTTTGTTTGCCACTCAGCTTTGTCGTATATATTTAAACCATGTTGCATTTAGTCTAGTCTCTAAGCTGTGTCCCACTTCCCCCATGTGTGGCGGTGTCACGCAGGACTGCATGACATGTGGCAGTTTTTCGCGGTCACAGCAATTACTTATTGTGTAGTTAATAAGAATTTTGACATTTTCAATGCAAGAGCTTTCAATTAGGTACATTTGTCTTTGTGAACTGCTGTACCCAGGGTTCATAAAGTACATGAATATGTTTTATATTTTATTTTGTTGAAGCCGTGGCCAATATATTCCAATAAACATAAACTGTAAACATTGCCTTGTATTGTGCTAAACCCATCTTTAATAATAAGCTCCATGAGGGTACACTTCTTTTCAAATCTAATTCTGACATTTTTAGGTAAAATTGATTACATTATATATCATAACAATTTAGTAATAGGGTCACAGAAAGCATCTGAGTTTCATTTTTCTTTAAATATTGTTTACAGTTTTTTTTCTTCGTCAAATCATTTAAGTACCGTGATACCATAGAACACCATGCAATGTCACGTGATGTAAGCAATGTTGATTTCATTGTGGAAATTCCCATTATGTAATGACAATATGTTTGTTTCAAATAAATGTTTTTGGTGAAAGTTAAATGTTACAACCTATTTTATTCTCTCTTATTTAAAAATGCGTATGCAATAAACATGTTATTAGATTTATATTGGCATATATGCATTCGTTCTTTTGCGCATAAATATTGCGCTCCTAAAGTGGCGCAGTATTAAAAAATACGCAAAAGAACAGTTCTCTTTGAAACTTTCACAGAAAGTCTAATTTTAGGGGGTAAGGGAAAGGCTTTGGTGGTATCACACCTATAGAACTATAGTTTTGCAATTATAATGCTGAATTATCATTGCAAATACAATTATCTACATTTTAACAACAAACAAGCCTAATTTAATTGTAAATACTTCAAAAGCCTAAAAATCCAAATTACAACTATCCGAGGATAAATACATGCGAAAAAAAGTCAAAACACGTTTTAAAACACCTTGAAGTATTTTTGTCGGAGCTATAGTCACTTCAAAAAGTAAAATACTGTTGAGGTAAGAATCCGAGAGAAAATGAAAATTGACATTATGCCGTCAGAAAGCTTGGACAATGGTGTAGAGGACTCAGTGGGGTTTGTTTTACTTCACGTTCACCACCTGAAGTAAAACAAATCCGATTGACTCCTGTACAATATTTTCCAAGCTTTCTAGTTTGACATTTTTTCAAAATGAAGTTCAAACTAAGATTCATTTACATATTCTTAGTGATATGACCTTCCTCTCTAGAAAACTGCTGAGAAAAGTAGGGGTCATATGGCATATAAGAAAAGAAAAGTCTGATCTTTGTTGACACCGTGAACAAACTGCATTCATTCGGCACCTCATAAATGTATTCTACTTTCACTTTCAAAACTTTCAAGTTGATAAATAAAAGCATACAACCATGCAAATGGTTCTTAGCTCTCACAAACAAGTCAATAAAGTCATTAAAGCCAGAAAAAACAGGCCTTAAATAGCTCAAAAGTGCCTTTTATCGCAAAAAAAAGAGTTAGGGATGATATAGTTGGAAACTCGTTTCGACTACACCAGGCATCAATACCATAGTGATTTACTTCCTGTATGCCTTGAGAGAAATATAAGTTTGCATCACCTGCCATTTAGACCTAAATCGTCCTACTGTAATGTTATCCTACCACGAAAAGTTGAAACTAAATGTTAAAAGATTCTAGCGTTTTCGCGCTTCTAGTTCACAGGTTCAGAGCGAAAAGTTAAAAATATAGTTGATAATAATCAGATGAGTTCGCAAAAACTTCAAGTTTTCTAGTTGTCGTGTGAACATCAGGTCGAAAAGTTGATGGCACTAACAGGATTCCGTACGGGAAAGATACACAATGACGTTAATAACGTCAATAGCTGAATGAGTCACTACTGTGTAAGAGAACATGGCAAACGTTGTCAACCACACAATGTCAATGATTTGTAAGAAAAATAATCAATCATGGGTATCCGGTCCAGGTAGAGAATTCCAAATCTCGGTATAGCTGTTTTAATCGGAACCTCGGCTGAACCTCGATTTCAATAAAATCAATTATACCTCGTGTTGGAATCGCGATAAAAACAAATTATACTTCGTGTTGGAATTCCCGATCTTCACCGAATACCCATGAACGTTTCGAAAATATATCATGCAGTTACAGGTACAACCGAAAATTGCCAAACTGTTATAGATGTTAGCGAATGGACATCGAAATTGCCTTTGTACGGTGTGGTCTTAGCCTGGTTGCCTGGCCTCTCACAATGCTTTGCAAAGCATTGTGGATTGTGGGAGACCAGGAAACCAGACTAGTGTGGTATATACACAACTGTTGGTGTGGTCGATACACACCTATTCTGTGATTGGCTCTGATCATTTCGTCATGTTTCAAGTGACCGACAAAGCCAACAAATAATAAACAAATATAAACATGATGAGAAACATAGTAGGCCGCATTACCTTCACCGTTATATATTCAGCCGCGCACTCGGGCTGAGTTCTCGTGATATGTAAGACATATGCTTCGTGAAAGCAATTTATTTACGACATAAATTCAATATATAGTTGAAATAGTAAGTAAAGTATTGAGTACCCATAATGTTACTCATATGCTGCTTGTACGCCACACAGAAATTACCACTGGCACATCAAATGACCAGAAATGTACAAGTAACTCGCATACCCGCACAAAAAAAATACAAATGTACAAGTAAGTGCACGAGATCTCTTTTCACGCCGCCAGTGTTCGAGATCATTTTCGAAATTCCATAATTATTTTCGCTATAGCACTTGTAACTTTTAAATTGTGGTGGATATGACGTTTTGGTTTATAAAGCAAAGTTGCGGAACTATAACTGATTCAACTGAGTACATTTTAAGAAAAAAACACATGAAAACCTCTTCATTCCAGTGTACGAGACCGACTCAAAAATTATATTTCTGAAATGGGGGCGGATTAAACAAAAACTCTATAGAACATTCATCTACAGTCAAAGTTATAGAATAAAGTCCAGACAATTCTGCATACTTTGCCCTATATTACATGAAAATGTGTGAAGAAATAAAGAAAATATAAAAAATCTTACTTCGAAGCGGGATGTATTTCCGTCTGTTGCGCCATTTTGAAACCACCCTGTCTAAGCTTTTATAATAAAAAAAATCTAAGTACTGCGTACTGAATGGCGAAAACATTAGTAAGCAAATAGTTTTGAGCTGTTCCAATAGTTAAGATTAACGATTGTATGAATTGTTATGATTGCTATTGGCGAAGTGATTCTTGTTAAATGTTATAGATCTCTCAAACCGAGGCGTCCTTATCCACTGAGCAAGAGGCCGCTGAATCCTTACCTGAAGTTCATGAGTAAGGGTTGCAGGAAGTGGCAAGTTATTGTTTGAGATAGATGGTTAAAATCTTCTTGTTTTTAGTAGTCGCCATGAACTTGTATTTTTAAAAAAATATGTTTAACTGTGGCAGCCATTTTGAATTTCCGAGGGACCTGATGTTTAATTAAGACCAGCTAGAGATCAAAAGCAACATATTCCTGTAAAGTGTCATGAAAATCCATCAAGTATTTTCAGAGTAATCGCCACAAGTTTTTCCTAAATAACTCTATGTAAATGAAGATGGCCGCTGGTGGCCATGTTGGACATCGAATAGAAATGAATTTTGTGTAGGACCAACTACATGTCATGCCAGTCATTTTAGTAAAGGTTCCAAAGCAATAATTTATTTATAATTAGTTATTAATACATGTGATTAGAATCAAACTTTCAGTTATTGTCCTTTTATTTATCCATTTCATCATATAACAAAAACAATATTATTCTCTTTTACATTTTTAGGATTGCGCCGCAAATCACGTCAAAAACCGTACCGAGTCCCGCAAATCATCCAAAATAGGTGAGCGTTCCCGGTGTTATTTAGCAGCTAGCCTGTTGAGCAATAGTCTTGATCATCTGCGACGCTTTTGTTTAATACAAACTTTACATGGGTCGCAAAAATCTAGACCATCTGCGACGCTTTTGTTTAATACAAACGTTACATGGGTCGCAAAAATCTAGACAAATCGTCGGACTGAGATACTGCGTTCAGTAAAATAGGTCTGGTCTTGAAAAATATGGTAACATCCGCGTGGTGTGCTAAAACGATGTATCCGGTCTATGAGCGATATCATATGGCTGAAAACGGTAATGCTGTAAACGGTTATACGGTTATACGGTAATACGGTAATACTGTTTTCGCCAAAAAGTAAATACGTTTTACAGTCAATAACTGAAAGGTTAATACGAAATTAATAGGGTAATCATTTCAAAAATGCTAACATCGATAATAAAGATTGTGATAGGGAGACAGAAAGAAACGTATATACGTGGTGTGTGTATTGGGGGTGGGAGATAGGGGTGCGTATGTATATATGTCAGTGTATGCATGTATGCATGTATGTATATATGCCATGAATACGTACATACAATATTATGTAATCACGACCCAAGGCAGATCAAATAGTCTCACTCATGAGACACTTTACCACCACGTAACTGCAGAACCAGTAATTTACACATTAAATGGCCGCGAAAACTGTCCTCTTAATTCTCGTGTCCACATGACACCATAGAATATGTATGGCGCATGCGTAATGGTAAATAACACAAATGCAACCATAGCCTTAGTTTTGTGACAATCAAAAAAAAATGTTTTTAAAAATGCTTAGTTTACATTTGATTCAGATATATGTTGGATATAAAACACACATAAACATACTTGCACAATACTTGTCTACATAAAACCTTAATTTAATACATGGTACAACTTCGTTTTTTGGGTAATTTTAACTGCATATAATTAAATCAGTAAACAAGTTATTTTAAATATTTTTCAATATTGTGGAACTTAAAGCTTGCAAATAATACTATATGTTAAATCTATTTAGCTGGAACTACATTTAAAATATGAGTTTTCAGTGCCAAAACATTAAACTGTCCTCTTAATTCCCGTGTCTACATAAGTTCGCAGTTTTACATTCACTCTGTCTACATAATTCACGATCCATAGATATAGTTAAAAAAAGGACATGATATACAACATGAGAGTTGATATGCACGAATTTCCATGTCGTATATGCACTATTTTTTTTTTTTCAGCAAAGCTGTTAAATGTTTTCAGAGCTGTCAATGTTAAACTAATTTCCTATAGCTTTCCTTTTAATTGGTAATTCGTAACGAAGTTTGGACCAAAACAACCTCTCGTCAGGGGAAAAAACTTTTCTTCCCGCCATTTTAGATCGCCATGGCTCACGTTTTGATAAGTTTTCGCCATCATTGTCGTACACAATGTATAAGATTCTGCCCTCATTTTTATCAAGAATATCTGACTGATGTAGTTCATATTCATTCCATTCATTCTTCATATAACCATCAGTCAGAATGATGACTATTCTTCTACTTTTCTCGAGTTTGTCTAGTCTCGTTTCTGCTTCGGGTATACCTCGTGGAAGATCGCGCAGTGGAATAAAGAGTTTGTATCGGGGCTTTTTCGTTTCCTCTAAATGTTTGGCAAGCGTTCGCCGAACCCACTGCATCACATGGATGTCATCATCGTCACTGGATACATACAGATCATACTCCATTTCATCTTCATCATCCACTTCATATTTATCAGATGGGTGTATTCTGAATAGTTTATATAGTATTACCTTAGTTTCGTATGGACAGCGTTTTGCAGTCACCAGCAGAATAATAACA
This sequence comes from Cyrtodaria siliqua, assembly GCA_037043455.1. NCBI lineage: Eukaryota > Metazoa > Mollusca > Bivalvia > Adapedonta > Hiatellidae > Cyrtodaria > Cyrtodaria siliqua. The sequence goes on along the minus strand of JAWPHD010000551.1, from coordinate 204,525 downwards.
GCGGCAAGAATAATGCTGCAGACGACAACGATTCCTATTTCAACTTCATGTGAACAATTCAACAGTGTGTCAGTTATATCCGCTACCTTGTAGACGTCCTGCTTGGAAGATTGACATTTCAAACGTTTGTCTACATGTTTCGGCGCCAATTTAATCCAGCTAGCCATCCATGTCATATCACAGTCGCATTTCAATGGATTGTTTGAAAGCTGAACCGATTCAAATGGTAATACTTGCATTTCTTTTGGAACAGATTGTAGACGGTTATTATGAACATCTAGATACCTGATTGTGTTTGACATTAATTTTAAGGCTACTGTATCGATTACCGTTAACTGGTTATTTGCCAGTGTTAGCTTAGATATGTATCGCGTGTAAGCTCTCTCTTCGAACATACTTATACTGTTGTTATCAAGACACAGCTCAATATTCAAGTACTTTTTAAGCGGAAGTGTGTCCGGCATTCTTAGCAAGTTGCGATCTCTGCAGTCAATGCTTACAGTTTCATCTTCCGGGCTGTCAATGCACTCGCATTCTGTTGGACAATCCTGGTACACATCACATGTCAGGTCGTTCAAGTTTACGTCATAGAAAATAGACAGGCCTTCCAGATTTGGTGGGAATCGACATTTTAATTTCAGTAATTCAATACGGTAACTATACAAGTCCCCTTTCATTAAGCTAGCGACGTGATGCATATTACAATCGCAGTTCCAGTTGTTGTCTCGAAGATCGACATTTAGCTGGCCCAGAACAACGTGAATGCTTTGTGATTTAGGGTTGTCGAAATACTGCATTAACGACCAGTCGTCCCATTTCGTGAAGGCGTTGTGACGTAGGTCAACAAGTGTCTGAATGACAAACATATGAGGAATAATAATAGAGATTATTATAATACTACAAATGCATATAATAATGGAGATGCATATAATACTAGAGATATATATAAAACTAGAGATATATATAAAACTAGAGATACATATAATACTAAAGATGCATATACTAGACATGCATATAATACTAGAGATGCATATACTAGAAATGCATATAATACTAGAGAAATACTAGAGATGCATATAAAACTAGAGATGCATATACTACTAGAGACAAATATAATACTAGAGAATACTAGATATGCATATAATACTAGAGATGCATATACTAGAAATGCATATAATACTAGAGAAATACTAGAAATGCATATAATACTAGAGATACATATAATACTAGAGATACATATAATACTACTAGAGATACATATAATACTAGAGATACATATAATACTAGAGATACATATAATACTAGATATATATATAAAACTAGAGATACATATAATACTAGAGATATATATAATACTAGAGATACATATAATACTAGAGATGCATATAATACTAGAGATATATATAATACTAGAGATATATATAATACTAGAGATGCATATAATACTAGAGATACATATAATACTAGAGATATATATAATACTAGAGATACATATAATACTAGAGATACATATAATACTAGAGATACATATAATACTAGAGATGCATATAATACTAGAGATACATATAATACTAGAGATATATATAAAACTAGAGATACATATAATACTAGAGATACATATAATACTAGAGATACATATAATACTAGAGATACATATAATACTAGAGATACATATAATACTAGAGATATATATAAAACTAGAGATACATATAATACTAGAGATATATATAATACTAGAGATACATATAATACTAGAGATATATATAATACTAGAGATATATATAATACTAGAGATGCATATAATACTAGAGATACATATAATACTAGAGATATATATAATACTAGAGATACATATAATACTAGAGATACATATAATACTAGAGATACATATAATACTAACATATAATACTAGAGATACATATAATACTAGAGATACATATAATACTAGAGATATATATAAAACTAGAGATACATATAATACTAGAGATATATATAATACTAGAGATACATATAATACTAGAGATACATATAATACTAGAGATACATATAATACTAGAGATACATATAATACTAGAGATGCATATAATACTAGAGATATATATAATACTAGAGATATATATAATACTAGAGATGCATATAATACTAGAGATACATATAATACTAGAGATGCATATAATACTAGAGATATATATAATAATAGAGATATATATAATACTAGAGATGCATATAAAACAAACGTATAATGTTGAAACACATACAAAGTGGTATGTTATAGACAGTAACTTTTATCATCGATTTATCGTAGAATGAAAACATAACATTCATACTCACAATATTTAATATGAAACATGAAACATGGTTGGGGATATGTGCTTGTTGTACCTCCCACCACATGGTTGGGGATATGTTCTAGTTGTACCTCCCACCACATTGTTGGGGATATGTGCTAGTTGTACATCCCACCATATGGTTGGGGATATGTGCTAGTTGTACCTCCCACCACATGGTTGGGGATATGTGCTAGTTGTACCTCCCACCACATGGTTGGGGATATGTGCTAGTTGTACCTCCCACCACATGGTTGGGGATATGTGCTAGTTGTACCTCCCACCATATGGTTGGGGATATGTGCTAGTTGTACCTCCCACCACATGGTTGGGGATATGTGCTAGTTGTACCTCCCACCACATGGTTGGGGATATGTGCTAGTTGTACCTCCCACCACATGGTTGGGGATATGTGCTAGGTGTACCTCCCACCATATGGTTGGGGATATGTGCTAGTTGTACCTCCCACCACATGGTTGGGGATATGTGCTAGTTGTACCTCCCACCACATGGTTGGGGATATGTGCTAGTTGTACCTCCCACCATATGGTTGGGGATATGTGCTAGTTGTACCTCCCACCACATGGTTGGGGATATGTGCTAGTTGTACCTCCCACCATATGGTTGGGGATATGTGCTAGTTGTACCTCCCACCCTATTGTTGGGGATATGTGCTAGTTGTACCTCCCACCATATGGTTGGGGATATGTGCTAGTTGTACCTCCCACCCTATTGTTTGGGATATGTGCTAGTTGTACCTCCCACCACATGGTTGGGGATATGTGCTAGTTGTACCTCCCACCACATGGTTGGGGATATGTGCTAGTTGTACCTCCCACCACATGGTTGGGGATATGTGCTAGTTGTACCTCCCACCACATGGTTGGGGATATGTGCTAGTTGTACCTCCCACCCTATTGTTGGGGATATGTGCTAGTTGTACCTCCCACCATATGGTTGGGGATATGTGCTAGTTGTACCTCCCACCACATGGTTGGGGATATGTGCTAGTTGTACCTCCCACCACATGGTTGGGGATATGTGCTAGTTGTACCTCCCACCACATGGTTGGGGATATGTGCTAGTTGTACCTCCCACCATATGGTTGGGGATATGTGCTAGTTGTACCTCCCACCACATGGTTGGGGATATGTGCTAGTTGTACCTCCCACCACATGGTTGGGGATATGTGCTAGTTGTACCTCCCACCACATGGTTGGGGATATGTGCTAGGTGTACCTCCCACCATATGGTTGGGGATATGTGCTAGTTGTACCTCCCACCACATGGTTGGGGATATGTGCTAGTTGTACCTCCCACCACATGGTTGGGGATATGTGCTAGTTGTACCTCCCACCATATGGTTGGGGATATGTGCTAGTTGTACCTCCCACCACATGGTTGGGGATATGTGCTAGTTGTACCTCCCACCATATGGTTGGGGATATGTGCTAGTTGTACCTCCCACCCTATTGTTGGGGATATGTGCTAGTTGTACCTCCCACCATATGGTTGGGGATATGTGCTAGTTGTACCTCCCACCCTATTGTTTGGGATATGTGCTAGTTGTACCTCCCACCACATGGTTGGGGATATGTGCTAGTTGTACCTCCCACCACATGGTTGGGGATATGTGCTAGTTGTACCTCCCACCACATGGTTGGGGATATGTGCTAGGTGTACCTCCCACCATATGGTTGGGGATATGTGCTAGTTGTACCTCCCACCACATGGTTGGGGATATGTGCTAGTTGTACCTCCCACCACATGGTTGGGGATATGTGCTAGTTGTACCTCCCACCATATGGTTGGGGATATGTGCTAGTTGTACCTCCCACCACATGGTTGGGGATATGTGCTAGTTGTACCTCCCACCATATGGTTGGGGATATGTGCTAGTTGTACCTCCCACCCTATTGTTGGGGATATGTGCTAGTTGTACCTCCCACCATATGGTTGGGGATATGTGCTAGTTGTACCTCCCACCCTATTGTTTGGGATATGTGCTAGTTGTACCTCCCACCACATGGTTGGGGATATGTGCTAGTTGTACCTCCCACCACATGGTTGGGGATATGTGCTAGTTGTACCTCCCACCACATGGTTGGGGATATGTGCTAGTTGTACCTCCCACCCTATTGTTGGGGATATGTGCTAGTTGTACCTCCCACCATATGGTTGGGGATATGTGCTAGTTGTACCTCCCACCACATGGTTGGGGATATGTGCTAGTTGTACCTCCCACCACATGGTTGGGGATATGTGCTAGTTGTACCTCCCACCACATGGTTGGGGATATGTGCTAGTTGTACCTCCCACCACATGGTTGGGGATATGTGCTAGTTGTACCTCCCACCACATGGTTGGGGATATGTGCTAGTTGTACCTCCCACCACATGGTTGGGGATATGTGCTAGTTGTACCTCCCACCACATGGTTGGGGATATGTGCTAGTTGTACCTCCCACCCTATTGTTGGGGATATGTGCTAGTTGTACCTCCCACCCTATTGTTGGGGATATGTGCTAGTTGTACCTCCCACCACATGGTTGGGGATATGTGCTAGTTGTACCTCCCACCACATGGTTGGGGATATGTGCTAGTTGTACCTCCCACCATATGGTTGGGGATATGTGCTAGTTGTACCTCCCACCATATGGTTGGGGATATGTGCTAGTTGTACCTCCCACCACATGGTTGGGGATATGTGCTAGTTGTACCTCCCACCATATGGTTGGGGATATGTGCTAGTTGTACCTCCCACCACATGGTTGGGGATATGTGCTAGTTGTACCTCCCACCACATGGTTGGGGATATGTGCTAGTTGTACCTCCCACCATATGGTTGGGAATATGTGCTAGTTGTACCTCCCACCACATGGTTGGGGATATGTGCTAGTTGTACCTCCCACCATATGGTTGGGGATATGTGCTAGTTGTACCTCCCACCACATGGTTGGGGATATGTGCTAGTTGTACCTCCCACCACATGGTTGGGGATATGTGCTAGTTGTACCTCCCACCATATGGTTGGGGATATGTGCTAGTTGTACCTCCCACCACATGGTTGGGGATATGTGCTAGTTGTACCTCCCACCATATGGTTGGGGATATGTGCTAGTTGTACCTCCCACCACATGGTTGGGGATATGTGCTAGTTGTACCTCCCACCATATGGTTGGGGATATGTGCTAGGTGTACCTCCCACCACATGGTTGGGGATATGTGCTAGTTGTACCTCCCACCACATGGTTGGGGATATGTGCTAGTTGTACCTCCCACCACATGGTTGGGGATATGTGCTAGTTGTACCTCCCACCATATGGTTGGGGATATGTGCTAGTTGTACCTCCCACCACATGGTTGGGGATATGTGCTAGTTGTACCTCCCACCATATGGTTGGGGATATGTGCTAGTTGTACCTCCCACCCTATTGTTGGGGATATGTGCTAGTTGTACCTCCCACCATATGGTTGGGGATATGTGCTAGTTGTACCTCCCACCCTATTGTTTGGGATATGTGCTAGTTGTACCTCCCACCACATGGTTGGGGATATGTGCTAGTTGTACCTCCCACCCTATTGTTTGGGATATGTGCTAGTTGTACCTCCCACCACATGGTTGGGGATATGTGCTAGTTGTACCTCCCACCACATGGTTGGGGATATGTGCTAGTTGTACCTCCCACCACATGGTTGGGGATATGTGCTAGTTGTACCTCCCACCACATGGTTGGGGATATGTGCTAGTTGTACCTCCCACCCTATTGTTGGGGATATGTGCTAGTTGTACCTCCCACCATATGGTTGGGGATATGTGCTAGTTGTACCTCCCACCACATGGTTGGGGATATGTGCTAGTTGTACCTCCCATCACATGGTTGGGGATATGTGCTAGTTGTACCTCCCACCACATGGTTGGGGATATGTGCTAGTTGTACCTCCCACCACATGGTTGGGGATATGTGCTAGTTGTACCTCCCACCACATGGTTGGGGATATGTGCTAGTTGTACCTCCCACCACATGGTTGGGGATATGTGCTAGTTGTACCTCCCACCACATGGTTGGGGATATGTGCTAGTTGTACCTCCCACCACATGGTTGGGGATATGTGCTAGTTGTACCTCCCACCCTATTGTTGGGGATATGTGCTAGTTGTACCTCCCACCCTATTGTTGGGGATATGTGCTAGTTGTACCTCCCACCACATGGTTGGGGATATGTGCTAGTTGTACCTCCCACCACATGGTTGGGGATATGTGCTAGTTGTACCTCCCACCATATGGTTGGGGATATGTGCTAGTTGTACCTCCCACCACATGGTTGGGGATATGTGCTAGTTGTACCTCCCACCATATGGTTGGGGATATGTGCTAGTTGTACCTCCCACCACATGGTTGGGGATATGTGCTAGTTGTACCTCCCACCACATGGTTGGGGATATGTGCTAGTTGTACCTCCCACCATATGGTTGGGGATATGTGCTAGTTGTACCTCCCACCACATGGTTGGGGATATGTGCTAGTTGTACCTCCCACCATATGGTTGGGGATATGTGCTAGTTGTACCTCCCACCACATGGTTGGGGATATGTGCTAGTTGTACCTCCCACCACATGGTTGGGGATATGTGCTAGTTGTACCTCCCACCACATGGTTGGGGATATGTGCTAGTTGTACCTCCCACGATATGGTTGGGGATATGTGCTAGTTGTACCTCCCACCACATGGTTGGGGATATGTGCTAGTTGTACCTCCCTACATATGGTTGGGGATATGTGCTAGTTGTACCTCCAACCACATGGTTGGGGATATGTGCTAGTTGTACCTCCCACCATATGGTTGGGGATATGTGCTAGTTGTACCTCCCACCACATGGTTGGGGATATGTGCTAGTTGTACCTCCCACCACATGGTTGGGGATATGTGCTAGTTGTACCTCCCACCCTATGGTTGGGGATATGTGCTAGTTGTACCTCCCACCACATGGTTGGGGATATGTGCTAGTTGTACCTCCCACCACATGGTTGGGGATATGTGCTAGTTGTACCTCCCACCACATGGTTGGGAATATGTGCTAGTTGTACCTCCCACCCTATTGTTGGGGATATGTGCTAGTTGTACCTCCCACCACATGGTTGGGGATATGTGCTAGTTGTACCTCCCACCATATGGTTGGGGATATGTGCTAGTTGTACCTCCCACCATATGGTTGGGGATATGTGCTAGTTGTACCTCCCACCACATGGTTGGGGATATGTGCTAGTTGTACCTCCCACCACATGGTTGGGGATATGTGCTAGTTGTACCTCCCACCATATGGTTGGGGATATGTGCTAGTTGTACCTCCCACCACATGGTTGGGGATATGTGCTAGTTGTATCTCCCACCACATGGTTGGGGATATGTGCTAGTTGTACCTCCCACCACATGGTTGGGGATATGTGCTTGCTGTACCTCCCACCACATGGTTGGGGATATGTGCTAGTTGTACCTCCCACCCTATTGTTGGGGATATGTGCTAGTTGTAACTCCCACCATATGGTTGGGGATATGTGCTAGTTGTACCTCCCACCACATGGTTGGGGATATGTGCTAGTTGTACCTCCCACCATATGGTTGGGGATATGTGCTAGTTGTACCTCCCACCACATGGTTGGGGATATGTGCTAGTTGTACCTCCCACCACATGGTTGGGGATATGTGCTAGTTGTACCTCCCACCACATGGTTGGGGATATGTGCTAGTTGTACCACCCACCATATGGTTGGGGATATGTGCTAGTTGTACCTCCCACCCTATTGTTGGAGATATGTGCTAGTTGTACCTCCCACCATATGGTTGGGGATATGTGCTAGTTGTACCTCCCACCCTATTGTTGGGGATATGTGCTAGTTGTACCTCCCACCACATGGTTGGGGATATGTGCTAGTTGTACCTCCCACCACATGGTTGGGGATATGTGCTAGTTGTACCTCCCACCATATGGTTGGGGATATGTGCTAGTTGTACCTCCCACCACATGGTTGGGGATATGTGCTAGTTGTACCTCCCACCATATGGTTGGGGATATGTGCTAGTTGTACCTCCCACCACATGGTTGGGGATATGTGCTAGTTGTACCTCCCACCATATGGTTGGGGATATGTGCTAGTTGTACCTCCCACCATGCTCAATCAAGATAACTTGAGATGTCCATATCTAAAATATATCACCAAGAACAGTTGTACCTCTGTGCAGAATGTGGTGATGGTATCACAAAGATCGACAACGTTTCTGTGAAAATTGGAAATTTGCCTCCTAAAACAGGATAAAGTTGGGTAGTATGTTATATGTAGTAAATGAATGCGGAATGAATTCGATAATAATAAATACCAAGTTTTGTCAAACACTTATGAAAATATCTCTAGACGTTTTTCATGCAAAGTAAGTCTTAGAGTATATAAAACAGGTTAACACCCTGCAATAACAATGAATTTAAAACAATTTATACAGTATGGCAAAGTCAATGTGGATCATCGTGTACGTACATTCGGCTGTTGTTGAAAAGTCCAGTTTTCGTTATTTGAAAAAGTTGATATATTGTTCCATCGTAGATCAAACGTTTCAATAATGTTATACCTTCCCACGTATGGCCATGGTTCAAATGTCATTAAGGCATTATGGGTGAAGTTCACTGTTTTGGAATAGAATAGTTTAAATGCGTCTAAATGGATTGTTTGAATTTTATTATAAGAAAAATCTGTGTAAGTAAGTCGATATTTGTTTGCAAGAAAATCTACAGGAAGTGTTGAAATCATGTTATGTGACACATTCAGAACATTTAAATTCCTTTGCGTTGCTAGGAGACCCGACGGAAGTGACGTCATTTTGTTGTGTGAAAGATCCAAATATTCCAATTTGTACAAAGCTTCAAATGTTTGGTTTGACAGCTTACTGATAGAGTTGTACGAAAGATTAACCCTAACCAAAGAATTGCATAAAACAAATGCATTTGGCAGTATCTCTGTCAGACTAGGTGTGTGAGTCTCTGAGTACATCCACTGACCACTGTCGTTAGAGCAAGTAGAATCAACATATGACGCGAAAACCAATGTCGATAGCAGTCCCAAAACAACTCGATTTCTGTCACAGAGACGATGATTTAAGTTTCCGCGATACGCCATTGTTTGCCTGAAAAAATAAGACGCACGAATGTATTAACGTGTAATAATGGTACGTTTGCCATCATAAGATAGCGAATATAATCTTGTTTCAAGCGGTACTCGAACACATGGTCTCTGAGGACCTGCCAAAGGCTCATTTTAAAGATATTCAACAGTGCTATTGACTAATCTACGCTTCTTTATGTAGGAGTGTAATAAATAAATACTGAAAAGGTGATCCCTTGGAAGCAACAAACACAAACAAGAGAGACATGTAGCAGACTCGGTTTTATTTAGTCTGTTCATGAGAGGTAATTACAAGATGCAACACGTCTCACGCCTCCTAGCACCGGCTAACAATCGGTAAGAAAAATCGTTTAAAATCGCTTATCGCTTAAGCGATATTCTACTTTAAAGCAACATTTACATAGAATGGGCTTGATGACCCCAAAGTACCAGTAAATACTACTGATTTGTAGTCGGGGCGACTTTTTACGGCCGCCTCACGGCACTAAACAAATACTAGTGTGAATGTCAATAATTACTGAAAAGGTGATACCTTGGAAGCAACAAACACAAACAACAGAGAAAAGTAGCAAACTCGGTTTATTGAATCTGTTCATGAGAGGTAATTATAAGATGCAACACCTCCCACGCCTCCTAGCACCGGCTGAAGATACATTCTTCTGTAAAGCAACACAGAATGGACTTGATGATCCCAAAGGACAAGTAAATAATAACACTACTGATTTGTAGTCGGGGCGGCTTGTTATGGCCGCCACACATTACTACAATAATAGAATACTAATTTCCTTCAATTTTATTTATGAAACCAGTTATTACATATACTAAACCAAATTGCTAAGTATCAACCTAAGAATATGTCAATAATGTTCTCATTGTTTTGTGTATTTTGAGCTTGATTAGAGATACGGTTAAACTGCAAAATAACGAGTGTAAATCGTCTGCTCTGATTGCATGAACATATTTTAAAACTTTTAAGTCAATGTGTTTTCTTAGAAATAAGTTATAACACTTATACAACTGGGTATATCGGATTTTATTAAGAACTTCGAATTAGTGAAGCTTTCGATGTTCCTAATTCTAAAATATGCCAGTTAAAATTATGTTGACATCATGTTTTACTAGCATTACCAGTACAAATGCGTTTGCAAAATAAATTTTCGAAATATTTAATGTTAACGCTGAATTACAGTTACTTGAATTTCAAACAATATTCAATGTAAAGGGAGGTAATTTAAGATTATCCATATTTCATTTTTTTATAGACGGAAAATCAGCGATAAATGGGTCAATTGTTCATGTTTTTTTCCTATTATTTCATACCAATTTTAAGAATTTTATATCTTTAAGCGATCTTTGACTCTTGTTATGTGTTTTATCAGTACATTTCATGTTTTCATATAAAGGGAGGGTAACTCTCAAAAGATGTAACGATTTAAACAAAAAATAAATGTTTTACAAACTATGGGTCAAAACAAAATACTTATCATATATCTATTTTAAAATATATTTAAAATAAGAAAATTAGTTAAGATAAAAAAGTTGATACTTAGCAATTGTGTTCAGTGTAGTTGCGGAAATCGACTAGACTGATTGGAGTCGTACGGAGTAGAACAGAGGACACATTAATAAATATACTTTAAGTGGCATTCCTTGGAGTTATGTGATAAATAAATTCATATTATTGTCTGATATTGAATTTATTAAACTCGATGGATAAAATGTATACTAAGCTTGGCAAAACATCAAATCATATATGTTTATCTAACTAGTTTAATTTAATGAAACATTAAAAAGGTACTCGTGTTAGATCATGACAATTAAAAAGCATACAATTTCCTTGTTGCTTTGTTCCGCGACCCAAAACAGTAATGAATACGTTTAATAACACATGACATGACACATGACATGACACATTGGAAGTATATCATTGATCATATTACCTCAAGATAAGATAAAAGTAATATTAACTAAACCTCATATCAGAGTGTAAATATCAAGTTTGTGTTTACGATTTACAACAATAAAATGTCAATTTAATATTCAATAATATTCTAAAACTAGATGTATTCGCCATATTACCTCACCCACCGAATTGAAAAAAGAAAATCAAATGGCCCGTAATCGCTCACCTGATGACACTGTTAGTGTAGACGCCTGAAACAGTATCATCAAGAGGTCTCGGACAGACAAGCGCGACTATTCGCTTTTTCAGAGAACAACAAATTATGCCATCAGAAAAAGAGCCATGTCTCTTCATATAAGTATTCTTTAAAACAAAATAGCAATGATTCATCAACATTTAATGAGAAAGAGGACTTTGAAAGAAAAGAAATAAGCGGGAGGTGGGAGCTGACCTCACCTCTCACCTCTCTTGACGATGAATGGATGGAGAGTGGGGATTCATCCGGGCAGCATACGAACAAACAAAACAACATAGAAGCAAGTACATTTAAAACAATGGGCTCGGGTTTTGAGTGGTGTGGGGTTGGGGATGAGGGGAGGCCATGTCCCAATATTGTTGAGCTATGAGTAAGAATCAAATCAAATACGTTCAGTAACAATAGATCTGAGGTTTATACCTTAACCAAATTATTGCACATTTTATACTATATCTACTTAAAATATGTTATAAAAATAGGCTCTCTGGCAATCCCCGCCCCATCCCACCACCCTACCCCCACCCCACCCTCACCCCACACACAACCACCACCAGCACCGAAACAAAAGGATTAGGATTGTTTTTATTTATGAAGAAGGAAAACCCAACGAAATCGTCTGTTAGTGCGATTGTCCACCCACCCCCATCCCAAACCCTATTGATGATGAATGGGTGGGGAGTGGGGATTGAGGTGGGCAGTTATGGTGTAAAACAACAACAAAATAAAAACAATAGGAAAACAAATCAGGTTTCGGGTGAGGTAGGTTGGACTGGGGTGATGGGTGGAGTGAGGGGAGCCCATGCCCCAATATATATATATCTTAAAATATTTATCTTCGCTCAACCAAATGTTGGTAACAACTTACTCGTATAACAATATCTCGATGAGACTATCTCGATGAGACTATAATTTAGGCTCAATGGAATCATGGGCTCACTGGGCGCCCACAGAGCTAAACTTAGCACAGTATTTAAAAGAGCAATGCTGTTGGTTAAGGTCAGCACCCAATATGTTGTTATTGACTGTATATATGTCCCTTTCTTATTCAAAACTTAATATATATATACTTAATCGAAAAAAACACGAAAAAAACGCGGGAATTTCCGCTATATATTGTATATACTGCACACTTAATTCCACATAATATTCCAAAGAAATACCAAGATGTTTTGTAAAAAAAAGTTAGTTAGAGAAAGGACAAAGCTGTGATGTTGTAGACGTTTTAATCACATTACACTTTGTAACAAGAAATTCATAAATGTTAAAGTTCCTCTTTGAAACAGTGAGCCATTTCAGTATTGTATTAAACGTAAAGAGTTTGCAAAAGTTTGCATTCTAAGTTTGCTCACATGCTTGAGCCAAAACTATTTGCTGTGTTATGTGTTGTTTTAGTTGTTTTTTTCCGAAAGGAAAGGTCTTACGTAGCCACGTATACAACTCGATTAAAAGCAGCATATCGTATATACAATATATAGCGGAAATTCCCGAAGTGCGTTTTTTTTCCGTTTCAGTATATAAGGCTTACAAGCACACCTTGATCTGCCTTTATTGCACATTTTATTTGCCGTCAGAATTTGGGTTTTGTGGGAGCCCAGAAGTTATAAAAGACACAAATATGCATCCCCCTGGCTAATGTTAAAAGGATAAAAATGCCAAAATTTGACTGAGCTATGACAGGAGATGTAAGAGATATAGACCTGTAAACACATTTTACACTCTAAATTCAGCGTTAAATGGGACTTGCACACTGTAGCCCGAGACGAGGTCAAATTGGACTCTAGTGTCTAGTGTGAACGAACTTGGTAGAGGACCATAAGCTTATGCTACATGCAATAGTATATGTAAAATATGCAAAATGTATATATACAAATGTCGGACACCCATCCCCACTAACTCCATCCCTATACCCCTCCCCCCATCCCCCCATCCCCCCCATCCCCATCATTCCCACCCAGACGCAACCATTTTTTGACCCCGTGGAATTCATTGGAACAAATTGTCTATGTGTTCGTGAATATTAACAAAGAAAATCTGCCGAAATGAGTCCCGGTGTTCTTCAGAGAAAGATGTTTGAAGTTTCGACCTTTTAAAGTAACAGCGTTCACCTTGGATGTCACATTTAACTAATTTTAACAAACTTGACTGACCGAACACTTTCTGAGGAGAAGTCGTTTAAAGCTTTGACGGACGACGGATGGAGGACGGACGAAGAGTGATCCATAATAATAATTGGAAATGTTAACCTCATGGGATTTCGTTCAATAAAAGGTTTGAGGGGGAGTTGACCTATTCGAATATTTAAGGGTACGCATATGAACTATATATATTTGTAAATTTGAAGATTTTTGCGACTTGAAACTGAATTTTGTTTTGTCCTCGTGAGGACAAGATTTTAATAATAACGTCTCAAATATGGCTATTGTTTGACGTTTTTCATAAAAGTCGCGTTGCACTCAATTGTCAACGTTTTTAGCATCACAGAGTATTAGTTTAGTCACATACAATTATATTTTATATCACACTGTTAGTCTTGACGAGACCTTTCATCTTATATATAAATTATATCATTTAAATTAGGCTGTAAACTATTATTTATAGAATTTCCTATGTCTTTCGCTGCTTTTTTACCAAGGAATTTTGAGAAAAAAACAATGTTAATGCCATTTATCTTTTATATGGCTCGATAAAAAACTGCACAATTTTAGTTTTTTTAGAGAATTTAATTTCCTATCGAAATTTAAAATAAAATTTGCTGGTCATCGGAATATTTGTTTCAGTATACTTCCTTTATTGACCCCAAAGCCCTTCGGAAAAAAATACGTCTCTGTTGACGTCGTGTCATTAACATAACGACGTCGACGGTATTTATATTAAGGGTATATTGTACATGTTGGTGATATATCAATAATTATTTTTAAATAACCAGCTGACCATAGTAATAGTGATAGTAACCTGCTAGACGGAATGTACAAGCTATTCAACATAAATTGTTGGTGGGTTCCTACATTCAGCTTCGCATGCAGTGAAGCCCTGCACATTATACTACACATATCGTAATAAGCTTCTCGAAACGAAGCCCTACGTATCTTCAAACAATTTCAAGTTTTACAACATTATGATAAATAGTTTGGTAACATAGCGAAATGGTGTTGCAAAACCCAAAATAATGTCGAGATCACCGAGGTGTTTACCAAGCTAAGTGTCCCTCGTGAAGACATATTTTCGCATATTTATATGTTAAAGAAACTAACCGCCAAATAATGGCAAAATTACACTACACAACCGTTTATAAAAACTCTATCCAGGTATTCAGGTCATATAATAATGTATATGTATCAATTAAAAGTAAAGGTTTATTCACGTGTTCTTACAATTGTGTTATTGAATATGCGTAAATGAAGTATGACTTGGTAACTATTAATTCGGCGCTCCAATTTCGGGGTTTGGTATGGCTGGTTAAAACCATTTATATTGTGTCTATAGAGTTTGGATTCAAAAATATGTAAGTTGTATATATATATGTCGGTGAAGTACATGACGAATGTCCGCAAATGAGATTGGGTTTTATTGCTTAAAACATGTTACCAATGTATACATTATTAAACAACGAATAAGCAGCTAAACATTTACAAAAATCTGATATTAACCTATGGTCACATGCATAATAAAAACAATTTAAGAATTAAAAACTTTCAGATATCATCTTGACGTAAGTTGTGGTGTTTTGTTTCAATAATACAGACATTATCGGAACAAAAATGTGTTCTCGTAAGATAGAATGATGACTGCAGTAACCTTAAACATTCAGAAGATATTAGGGTATAATAACTGCAAACATCGGATTGCAAATATGATTTAATTAAATCTTATCTTAATAATATAGAGTTGCATGACAGATATCATCTGACACAATGATAGGACGCCTTATGAAATGTTAAACCATCTGAAATTTTGGGACTTTCCCCTACATCTATCTTCCCACCTGCATGTTACTGTATTACGCTACATGTTCAACAATAAACACGCAACTAAGATATGTATTCCCTTATATAGCAATGAGGCAGAAGAACACAATACAATAGCAAATAATTTGAGGATTTGGGAAAAGTGTGTGTGTTAGTAAATGACCCGACAGATGATTCTTGACCGAGATATTTTGCATATGCCAGTTTGGTATTTAAGTATTTGCATGTACTTACATAAACATATTGTTTAAAAACATTTTCAAGTATAAGAAAGTATGGAAGGCCGTTTGGTTTATAGCGGGTGTCCCAAATGGCTTTCCATAAAGAAAGACAATTTAACAACACTGCTTAAAATCAAAATACTCTTTGACAAAACATGTGTTTTACACTTTACCATGAGTTATTACCGAAATCACTTTTGAGATTGCACAACGTTTTGTTCCCTTGCGAGCATACTGGTAATTGTTTAGCAAACGAATATGACCAATGACAGATAGACAGATAAAACCATGCTGTATTACTGCGATACGACAATTTTTGGATTTTTTCTTCAGATGGCGGGGGGTATACAGTACTGGTTCTACCTAGTAAATAATACTGTGATCTGCCTCTACCACAAAAACATCGACCGTCATACAATTAATACCATTAAACAATCATACTATTAAACAATCATACCATTAAACAATCATACTATTAAATAATCATACCATTAAACAATCATACCATTAAACAAACCATAACATTAAACAATCATACCATTAAACAATCACATCAATAAAAGTCATACTATTAAACAGTCATATAACAATCATACCATTAAACAATCATACATTAAAAAAAAATAAAAAAAAATAAAATAAAAAAAAAACACAACATATTTTACTGTAAAAAAGGTTTGGAGCGGGCCGATATTTTGGGCAAAAAACCTAATTTTAATAATGGCCTAAAATGCAATTCAATTACTTCTCTGATAATGACATGCAAATTAAATAGGACAGCAAATAATATTAACCTAGAACAATGTGTCCATGCGACACCGATGCCCCGCTATAGTCAAACAAATACTGTAACTTAAAAAAAAGGACTTTACGGGTGGTCGAAAGGAGGAGGGACTGACAGACGGACGAACATGGTTAAGACTAAATGCCCACTCCACTTTCGCGCCTGTCCAGCAGCTGTGCTTCTATTTCTTGTTCACTGAACAAATAAAGTCCGTTCAAACAGCGTCCTAACTGCTAAAGCCGTTTTTTGTCCCTGGTGTTTAGGCGTGCGCAGATGCGGACTGTTTTTTTCTAAATATCCAAAATTAATCGACTTAACTAAGAAATTAAAAAATAACAAAATTAATTAAATGTAAACTAAAAAGCACATAAACTTTATTTTAAATACATATTCACATTATTTATTTTTGGAATGCGGTTATGATATCGTAATTTTGTCAAAGAGATGCAATTTGCGATCAGATGAAGGTGTCTTCTGAAACACTTTTAGGCGAAGACGTCTTAATTAAGTCATCGTAAACCATAAGCACGAACACATTAAAAATATTGTTGCTTCTGCGTCAAAGGTGCTTGGATTAATGAGAATGCTTAAATACAAAGTAGCGCGTAAAACATTTAATCAAATATATTTGTCTTATATGCGCCCAATATTGGAATATGCATCCATTACATGGGATGGATGTACTTCACTAGAAAAAGATAGCTTGGAAAAGTTACAATACGAGGCAGCTCGTATTGTGACGGGTCTAACCCGATCTGTATCCATACATCGCTTAATATCCGAAATAGGATGGGTTTCACTTTCTGATAGAAGGCAAATGCAAAAACTTATTTCAGTTTATAATGTTAAAAATGGAACCGTTCCGAATTACATTTCAAACATTTTCCCACAGCTAGTTGGAGATGCCAGCGCATACAATCACAGAAATAACGATAACTACGCCATTATTGCTAGGAGAACTGAAATATACAATAAATCGTTTGTTCCTTCCTCTCTTAAACTATGGAATGACTTGCCAATAGAAATACGAAACTCTGAAAGTATCGCAATTTTTAAGAGAAGACTATTAACATCTGTATTTGTTAGCACAAAAGTTCCACCATACTACTTATGTGGACAAAGATTATTTGCCGTTTTACATGCCAGAATGAGAATTTTTTGTAGCAATCTCAATAATGATTTATACCTTAACCATTTACGTGATTCACCGACTTGCGAGTGCGGCTGTGAAGTAGAAGATGCTGAACACTATTTTTTCCATTGTAACAAATTTACAGCATATCGGCTTCATCTGTTTCAGTCTACTCGCCATTTTCACCCGTTAAATGTAAGCACACTCCTTTATGGCCGTGAACAGACAACTGACAGGGAAAATAAATCCCTATTCGAAGCAGTTCAAACATATATACAAGAAACACATAGGTTTACATAAGTGTCTGATTCTCCGACGAATTTCGACACTCTACACGCATACCATTGCAGTGTTTGTTGTTGTTGTTATTATATATCTCAAGGTCATACAGCTATATCAGTTGATGTAATGTGAAAGCGTTGATGTTTTCGAACTGATTGGAACTTAAAGATTGGGAAACTCTCTCTCTCTCTCTCTCTCTCTCTCTCTCTTCATCCCTCTCTCTCTCTCTTATATATGTTGTGTTTACTATTCATCATTCTCTCTCTTAATGTATTATTTGCCATTGTAATTTATTTCACTCAGCCATACTCATTTGTAATTTCAAGATGTTAACTGGGAACGGTATAAACTAATGTTGGTAGAACTTGTTACCCGACCCATTTGTCATTATAATATTTCTATTGTATATATGTGGATATTATTCTGTCTGTAAAATATTGGCAATAAAATATGTTTAAATCATAAGCCCGATATACGTTTCCGTAGTAATGAGTTTAACAGTAAAGATATACTTACTAGTAATTACATGTGAGTTTAACACTAAAGATATACTTACTAGTAATTACATGTACCATAGTTAATGCGATACTATGCCAGCGATTCGAGCGAATCAGACATGATGCATAAAAAACAAATACAATTTAGGTTTTACATATTAACTCCAGAAAAGAAGAAAAAATAATACGCATAAAGAAAAAAGAAGTTGAAAACAGTATTTACTACGTATTAAAATCATAAATGTATAAATATTTGTTTCCAGTGTTTGCGTCATGGTCGTTATACATTATATGTACGATGCAACGTCGACAGAGACGTCTCTTTCGTAAGGGTTTTGTGTTCATTAAAACAAACATACTGAAACAAATATTCCGATGACCAGCAACTTTTATTTGTTATTCCGATAGGAAATTAAATTCTCGACAACATATTAAAATTATGCAGTTTTTTATCGAGCCATTTAATAGATAAACGGCTATATTATATATTCTGTGATGAATTATAGAAATTTCCCAGTTTGAGAAAATCTATAACATATCCCTTCCTCTACTGTGCTATCTCGCCTAGTGTGCAAGATAGCACAGTTATGGAAGACGGATGCGGCCAATTCGACTGCACGACTTCGTGACTTTTCGCCCTGTTGATACAAGGCGAAAAGTCAAAGGCGAAAAGCCGCCAACACGAAAAGTCGAAGGCGAAAAGTCGCCAACCCGAAAAGTCGAAGGCGAAAAGTCGCAAACCCGCCATTTAGGACTAAATTTCGACTCGCAAAGTCGCCAATCCGATATTGTAAAATTTCGACTTTTCGCCACGAAATTTCGTCCAAAACGGCGGGTTTGCGACTTTTCGCCTTCGACTTTTCGGATAGGCGACTTTTCGCCTTCGACTTTTCGGGTTGGCGACCTTCGTGTTGGCGATTTTTCGGCTTCAAGATATATATCCCGTTTGTTGACTCACTTACAATAGTCATTTATGGAAAACGGATGCGGCCATTTCGACTTTTCGCCTTCGAGTTTTCGCCTTGTTAATACCCTTTCCACAAGGCGAAAAGTCGTCTACCCGAAAAGTCGAAGGCGAAAAGTCGCAAACCCGCCGTTTTGGACGAAATTTCGTGACGAAAAGTAGAAATTTTACAATATCGGATTGGCAACTTTGCGAGTCGAAATTTCGTCCAAAACGGCGGGTTTGCGAGTTTTCGCCTTCGAATTTTTGGGTTGGCGACTTTTCTCCTTCGACTTTTCGCCTTGTATTAACAGGGCGAAAAGCCGCGAAGTCGCGAAGTCGAAATGGCCGCATCCGTCTTCCATACACAGTAGCCAAATGTTATGAACTAAACGACAGACGTCACAATATTACGTCACGAATTGACGTCATGATATTACTCTGCGCTGTCGCCAAAGTAGTGACAGAAGAAGGAATACTTGTGTCAAAAGACGATTGGAAAGAAATTCATCACAGAATATATATTATATAGTTTAATTAACATTTTTGTCGTGATACGGAAAATAATTCACTCGTGAGAAATATTCTTGCGATATAGAATCTCGTGCGAAAACGCACTCGTTTTTATATCGCAAGAATCTTTCTCACTCGGGAATAATTTCCCGTATCACTTCAACAATGTTAATTAAACTCTATTTAGTGTCGTTTTTTCTTAAAATGTTCAAGCCAAAAAGAGGGTTAAAGAAATAGGAAATTCTAGAAATAATAGTTTACAGCTTAATTTAAATGATATAATTTATATATCAGATGAAAGGGCTCATCATGACAAACAGTGTGATATAAAAAATAATTGCATGCGACTAAACTAACGCTTTATGATGCTAAACACGTTGACAATTGAGTACAAACGCGACTTTTATGAAAAACGTCAAACATAGCCATATTTGAGACGTTATTATTATAAGTTTGTTTACATGACGACAAAACTAAATTCAGATTCAAATCGCAAATATTTTCAAATTTACAAATATATATAGTTTATATGCGTACCCTTAAATTTTCCAATAGGTCAATTCCCCCTTAAATGATATTTAATAAAGTTAAAAAAACTGACTTTACGAAATTTGTTTTAAATTAAATTAAAAATTGTCTTACCTTTGATGAGGAAACTCGCATGATATGAACAGTTAAGGAGTCAAGATAACTTTCTTATATATATATATATATAATCTTGTCCTCTAAAAGTGTATGTCGGACCAAGATATGTAAAGACGGATATACATTAGCATTCCAATGTTGTTATCGATATAAATGCGAAACAAAATTGACTTATTGAACTCGTTAATGCGTGGATAATGTAAAAAAAAAGAAAAAGATAAAGAGCACTTATAGCAACGCAGATTATGGTCGGTCTAGTATTCAGACCAATCGTTTGATAACATGTTCAATGAAATATTTGTATGATTGTAAAATAAGTTTCTTTACAATTGTAAAGTTTTTCAAGTCGATAAGCTCTATGTCCCAGGCCGGCCCCGCTTTAGATTGCCTTTAAAGGGGCTTGCCTCCGAAATTGAACAATAAAATCGATAAAACAGATCTAAATAGTGAGAGAATGATAAAGAATCCTCTCTCCGTGTCCGGCACGAAAGTTTATTTTCATTATGAAGTCCGAAAACAAAATCGATTTGTTGAAAACTCACTGTGTGAAAGAACCGCCATTAGTTGTACGTCTTCATCCCCTCCATCCGATATTTTAATAATCTAGTGCTATTACCTAATATACTTTAGGTAATAGCACTAGATTATTACAACCAAATATGTTACGTGTGTGCGCATCACTTGATGGTGCTGTACCACTCAGGTTTATCAACGTCTCTACTATACTCAGTACTCATGTCTGACAACGTCTCTACTATAATCAGTCTAACAACGTCTCTACTATACTCAGTACTCGTGTCTAACAATGTCTCTACTTTACTCAGTAATCAGGTCTAATAACGTCTCTTCTATACTCAGTACGCAGGTCTAACAACGTCTCTACTATACTCAGTACTGGTGTCTAACAATGTCTCTACTATACCCAGTACTCGTGTCTAACAACGTCTCTACTATACTCAGTACACAGGTCTAACAACGTCTCTACTATAGTCAGTACTCAGGTCTAACAACGTCTCTACTATACTCAGTACTCGTGTCTAACAACGTCTCTACTAAACTCAGTACGCAGGTCTAACTACGTCTCTACTATAGTCAGTACTCAGGTTTAACAACGTCTCTACTATACTCAGTACTCGTGTCTAACAACGTCTCTACTATACTCAGTACTCATGTCTAACAATGTCTCTACTATACTCAGTACTCGTGTCTAACAACGTCTCTACTATACTCAGTACTCGGGTTTAACAACGTCTCTACTCAGTACTCATGTCTAACAACGTCTCTTCTATACTCAGTACTCTGGTCTAACAACGTCTCTACTATACTCAGTACTCAGGTCTAGCAACGTCTCTACTATACTCAGTACTCGTGTCTAACAACGTCTCTATTATACTCAGTACTCGGGTTTAACAACGTCTCTACTCAGTACTCATGTCTAACAACGTCTCTTCTATACTCAGTACTCAGGTCTAACAACGTCTCTACTATACTCAGTACTCGAGTCTTATAACGTCTATACTATACTCAGTACTCAGGTCTAACAACGTCACTACTATACTCAGTACTCGTGTCGAACAACGTCTCTACTATATTCAGTACGTTTAATAACGCAATATTTTTGATTTTGGATTATTTTTAGTCCGCTGGCTTTTTTTGTTCAAGATTGTATTTCATGTTAGTGCACAAGTGTCTTTGTCCCAAATAAGGTTAACATACCGATAAATAATTGCATAGGATTTGCTCTACTTCTTTCAGTTCTGAGGATATTAATTTTACTCCAGAAATTCAAAAAACACCCAGTGTGTATTATCATAATACAAATGCACTCTGGCCTTGGCTTACAGGGGGACCCTCTTTTCAGTATTTATTAGCATTCACATTATTGTTTGTTTAGTGCTGTGTGGCGGCTCTAAAATATCGCCCCAACTACAGATCGGAGTTATTATTACTTACTGGTCCTTTGGGATCATCAAGCCCAATCTTTTAGCTAGCTTTAAGGACATATTTCGAGCCTATTGTATGTGTGTGGTTGTGGGGGCGGGGGGTGTAGGGGAGGGTGAGTGGGGGGGGGGGGTCGCGGGGGGATTTCTATAGGTAATTGTAAATCACTGTTAGCCATACAATTTCGTGAGCAAAGTGTGATATTCAATGTTTCTTCAGATTATGAGGCCCACCCAATAAAGCATTTGTGACCAGTACACATAATAACACATTAAAGAATGTTGTATATTTATGTTGTTGTGCTCTGATTTTTTGTCTAAAACAATTAAGAAATACCAGATAAGTTTTGTATTGAAAAGCTAAATTATGACATATATTTCTTCATTAAAGTAAATTAAAAAGTGTTGTTAAGCTATTCTTACGCTCAATATAGCAATGCTATACAAATAAAAAACTAAGAGCTTGCCTCAATTTATATACATGAGTTGATCAGCCATGAAGCGTGCTGTCTGTAAATATTCAAGCCTCCCATGCGTTTTCAATGACCAAGTAGCATTGGGAAATGTGTCCTTAAACTAGAGATAGAAATTGACCCGCCCAACCGCTGAAGGAAACTAAATGGAGCGGTGTTTGCGACGAATAGATCGGGTGAGTGAGGAATTGTTTGTTAAGCAATGTAAATAAGCAAACATGTGCCATGAATCTTAGTCGCTCTTTATTTAAAGAGAAATAAGTTGGAAAATAGTACAAAATGCAAATAATAATGATTACAGCACAAAACACACGGAATTACTTGACCAAAGTAGCATAAGCTAAATTGAAATCACTTCTTAAATCACAAATTGCCAACATAGAATGAATAGTAGTCCTGTCAAAAATGATTGGAAAATGTGGGAACGTGCAAAGCGAATTCAAATTTCCATGAAAAAGAACACAGCGTGTGAGAAAAAAAGTGTTACTGTAAATTCGGATTTATTCGCGAGAGGTTTATTTTTGTGTACTTTTGCGAATGACATTGCGAATTTAAAACTTCGCCGTTTCCCGTGCTCGACGTCTCACACAACAATTAATTTTCCAAAGGGTCCCATTGTAATGTTTTTGTTCGTGGCATAGAGATAAACAAAATTTACAACACGTATTGATGCTTACATTCTTCATAAATCCAATATCTACAATTTAAAACACAATTAACAAATATTTACCAGGTTGAAATTTTTTCAATTTCATGTTTGCGTGACACCTATCACAGAAATAAATACCACACCGTGGTGATTAGATCCATGATGTGTAAAATGAGGCAGAATTAGCTAGATATCTTATATCAACATGAATTTTTCTGTGATCTCTTCCTAAAATGCTGTAGATTTAGAACCTGGTAAAGATAAATCAATGTATCGTGTAAAATGTAGAAAAGAGGATTTTTTTATCTACCTCCTTCATCTGTTGTGCACGAGTAATCAGTATTCAAGGGAGATAATAGTGTTGTGAGTCCTCTAATAATAGTTACGAACTGATCCGGAGATTGTCGGAAATTATCGTACGAAAATAGCCGACATGTTGATCTGCCATGGAATAAGTATACAGGTGTAATACGCCCATTGATTGTTGCATTGTGTTGTGTGTGACTTAAAATTTAAATGCCATGCTGTCATTCATATCTAGACCCAAATTAAAAATGAATAACTTACATTCTCATCACAAATGACACATATGCTGGCAAAGATTCCACAGACAAATGGGGGTCATGTATCTTCTAAGAAAGAACTTGTCTCATGAATGAATGCTCCCTTTAAAAACATAAACACTGAGATGCCATAATATTGTATTCATACACTCATTTCCATATAAGCAAAATAAATTAAAAACTCACAATTTTAACATGACAATGCTTGAAAAATTTAACAAATAGATCAACAATGTCATATAAACCAAAAATAGCACTTTAAATTAGTGAAAATGCCTTTTTTTACAAAAAGAAATGAGAATTATTTATTGACGCCATTATGCGACACCCCAGGCCGACACTTCCTGTGTTGCAATGGGTGTGCTACACCTACAGGGAGGAGACACGGGTTCATAGACGCTCTATTTTATCGATTTATGTTGTAGCGCTAGAACGCAGCCATTTACTATTTTATAGATACAGTAAATCGATCGTAAGCGCGTTACAAATTTCAGCCAACATCGCAAAATAGGCAGTTTTTACAGCCTACTTATTACGGCTTTCTGTTGTAATCAACAGCACGAAATTACCTTCTTGACAAAGATAAATATGTCTACTATTCACGTTTTGTTTTTTTAATGCCTCATATAACCCGTACATACATAGCTATACACTGTCACCATTTTTTATTTGGCGCCGCGCATATTTGTTACACGGAGCTGTCTGGTAAAATGTGCCTTTATACATGCAAACAAATCCACGCACTGTATGAGAGAACACAGTGTGCATAAATAATACTTATGTTTACATTTCGCACCTTTTTTGAGTTTGTAAGTGTAATAATTTATTAGAATTTGCTGTTTCTCACACACACGCGCAACAACCAGAAGTAGTCATTTTCACGCAGTAGTGCAACACACGCGCGACAACATAAATCGTCAAAACTGTCCGTGTCTCCTCCCTGTATACTTGCTCCCTGCGCCTGCATAGTACAAAATAGGTTTGGGTTAAAAGCCGTACCGTACTGAACCGTACATTTCGCAATATAACGGAAATAGCAGGTGCGTGGTACGGATAATACCAAAAGAAGAAATTAATAGTTTAGCTTACTATAACGAAACTAAAGGAAATTACCAGTATAAGTAGAATGTATAACATATATAAAGACAAAATCAAATGTTAATCCATTTATTTTGTATCGTATATTAGAACAATTAGCATGTATATAGGTAATCAATATATCAGATGTAATTATATAATAAATAGAATCAGTGCTGTACCGTACATACCGGCGATTATCATTTATGTAACAGATATCATAAATAAAGGTGTAATAATATTAAATCAACATAATTAAATAAATATCAGACATGTGGTAAATTACATGGCCAAGAATTTAAGTAAATTACATGTTACATTGTCAATTAAAGGTGTGAAAAACACTTAGACAGTTTTCAAGAGGGATTCATACATCTTAAACAGCAGACGGCCAGCTATACATGAATTATCAGCAAAAATGTATACCAATTATGGAGTTTTCTGTTACCCTTTCCCTTTCGTAACATTTCGAGCGATGTCAGAAAACAATAATATCCTCATCTCAATTATAGCATAGACATACATATTTATAGATGTATATAATAAGTATAAACTATCATTTTCATTTATATAAAATATATCTGTCCATAGCATAAGTACACCTACCATTACAATAATATAATTTCAATTATCATATTTGGTCCATTTTATTTTATTTTACATCATATATAAATCTCTATTAGTTCGTTAAACTAAGCTGAACTATTCATTACTACTTTCGGTATCCCCTTACCATGCACCTGCTAGTTCCGTTACGTTTCGGAACGTCCTTTACGGCACGGTACGATAAGGTACGGCTTTTACCCCCAACCTACAAATATTTAAAAAATGAAAAACAATTTCAAGAAAATAACGGCGAACTTGAAATCCATAAAGGGACGTTTTAAACGGGACTGCGTTGGCATTCTGACATACCGAATCCTCAGCTAAGACGGCCTGTTTTTGAGAAGTCGTGGCTAATGTTATCTTTTTAGTATTGTAGATACCCATTAAGCCGGTGCTAGTGGGCATGGCAGGTGTTGCACCTAATATTACCTCTCTCGAACAGACTCAATAAAATCGAGTCTGCTCTTGTTTGTTATTATTTGTATTTGTGCTTCCAAGGGATCCTCTTTTCAGTATTTATTTTCATATATACATATACTATAACACTATATCTTCTTCTCTCTATCTTTCTTTCTCTTCTACCGTAATGAAAGTTTGTGAGTTATAGCGTAGAATAAGTTGTAATTCAGTTAAGATTCCCATTCAGAAGAACATCTGAGTTGCTGAGTAGCTCTCTCTTGCTGAAGGAAATATGCGTACGCCGACCACGAGTGCCGCCGAGCAACTATTAGCTTTTTAATGGGGTACATTAGGCTCTTTCTAGAATAAATTAAAATGTTAACGATGTTCCAATTCGTGATAACAATATTATATTGTAACAACGCTAAAGGTAACACTTCCGCTAAAGGTAAGAACCGCCGCTAAAGGTAACAATTTCGCTAAAGGTAACAACCGCCGCTAAAGGTAACAACCGCCGCTAAAGGTAACAATTACCTGTACCACTTAAAGTAACAGGCTTACGCCACAGACGCCACTGGTTCCACAGTAACTAAAAAGAACCCGTTTACTCAATGTTCATTGAAGCTGTAGATATTGAAACAAGTTGTTACCTTTACCTTTAGCGTTAGCCTTGTTACCTTTAGCGGAAGAGGTGAGTTTATCTTTAGCGGAGGTTGTTACCTTTAGCATTGAAATTGTTACCTTTAGCGGCGGTTCTTACCTTTAGCGTTGTTACACATATCAAAACATAGTGTTAGAACGGTGTTATTCCGTTAGATTTTAAATACACCCTAGAGTTTGGATGAAATCCAGTTTAAAATGCTTCAATTAATCTGTTTCTAAACACAGTGTTGTAGGTACTTTGATAGTGTTGTCAAGGTTTTGTCACAGTGTTGTCATAATGCTGTCAATGTGTGGTGTCAAGGTGTTGTCAAATTGATGTCAAAGTGGTGTCAAATGGTGTCAAAGTGATGTCATAATTGTGGCAAAGTGGTGTCATAATGTTGTCAAAATGATGATATCATGCTGTCAATGTGTTTTCAGTGTTGTCAAAATGTTATCATAATACTGTCAATTTGAACGTGTTTTTATAGTTTTTTCTTAGTGTTGTCAAACTGTTGTCCTAGTGTTGTCAGAGTATTGTCAAACTGTTGTCAAAATGGTGTCGATGTTTTGTCATTGTGTTATCAATATTGTTGTCATATTGTTGTCATAGTGTTTTCATAGAGTTGTCAATGTGTTGTCATTTTGTTTTTATAGAGTTGTCATTGTGTTGTCATAGTGTTTTCATAGAGTTATCAAAGTGATGTCATAGTGTTTCATATAGTTATCTGCGTGTTGTCATTGTCATAGTGTTGCCATAGTGATGTCATCGAGTTGTCATGGTGATGTCAACGTATTTTCTAAGTGTTGTCATAGTGTTGTTAAAATGTTCAAATATTAAATTAATATTTATACTGTAATTAGACGTAGTAAATGATAGAGAAAATGAAGGTCCTCTATATTGAATGTAGAATCCGTCAAAGTATAGCGTGCTGAGGTACGCTGTTCTGGCTACGCATTTTGTTATAGTTTTACGCAGTTTTGCAACGATACTAGCATATACAACTGTCCATTCCTGACATATAATGTCTTAACTAAAGGACTGATCATGAGCAGTGCACGAACTTGTATTTTAATTTGTATGAAATCATTGTTTAGTGATCTTGCAAAGATCAATAGTTATATAAACACGATTGTAAAGGTATTCCCGTTCATATGAAGGGAAATCTACATTATTTTATAGTCATATCGGGTAACAACCTTTTATAAAACCATGTCACTAATATATTGGCATTTGCTCAAGGTGATAAGACGTTTGATTGATATACTAATATTGTTTCAGTTCTGACCAATGATATTGAGTCGTTGGTTTTGACTCGGCCAATCAGTGATGACATGCTATCAGGAATGTGTAGCAATGCGTTAAATAAATAACTGGATATAACGTTTAAAGGACTATACCCTAAGACAACGAATAGTTATTTTAAATTGTATTTTGAAGTCTATGAAAACAAATACCATGCCATAGAATCTACTATGTTCTACCTTGGTTAAACATCAGGAAACCAG
Organism: Cyrtodaria siliqua; assembly: GCA_037043455.1. Classification (NCBI taxonomy): domain Eukaryota; kingdom Metazoa; phylum Mollusca; class Bivalvia; order Adapedonta; family Hiatellidae; genus Cyrtodaria; species Cyrtodaria siliqua. Next base: position 176,027 of record JAWPHD010000551.1, on the reverse strand, counting down.
TACTTGGATTTTTTTGTCAAACTGTAATTTTTCCTCTGATTCACTATTTTGATACATTTTATGTATATTTCAACAAATTGATTTAGCTTAAATTATTATCCTTAAGGTTAAAGGAAATGATTCTCACTGTAGAGGTATGTGTGCTTAAGTTAAAATTTAGTTAAATATTAAGAAAGTAATGAAGCAAAAGGACATTTGAATCGAGCGCTTTGTTGATATATTTTATCGTGAACTTGATCAAAAAGTCATGTACTTTCATCACCCTGGTGACTGTAAGCTATGATTGTCGACTATGTTAAGAAAACGCTCTAAAATGTCTGACGCGTTGACTATTAAGAGCCTTCGTATCACCGGTCTGCTGAAACCAAACTTTCTAGGTTGGCTAGGCCGTGTGGTCTAAGGTGTCTGCTCTTTAGCGAGGCAGAGTTCCCGTTGTTGGTGTCCCATTGGTTACGAGTTTGAATCCGTTTGTAAGTGATTAGGTCAAAATTCTCTCAATATATATAAGTTTAAACTCGTGAAAAATAAAATTTGATAATTTAAAATATATCTAACGGGTAATGAACAGGTCAATGTTTTCGTTTCAAACCTAAATATCAACATTGGAAAAAGAAATCAAGCAGGACGGCATTAAAAATCAGAAGTTTATCGGACGATTTACCAATGTATCGCATTTTGGCATTATGTTATTATGTCCTATCTATCTAAAAAGTATACAAACATGAAAACAGATTAATCAATTAGGCAATGGAATTTGAAAGGCATACATAAACTGTATTTCTCTAAATTAAAATTCCTTTGATTCAATAAGAAACTATTTTATGCATGGTTTATAATCTCGTTCATCCTCACTATAACACAATTCTTCTGTTGTACCGTATTAGATATTAGATTTTGATTCCTATATATATAAAATAAAAACCATGTTATATCTCTTTTTTTTTCATATTAATTAATAAATTAATGAACCTGTACTAATCTTGTTATTGTGGTCAAATTATATTTGTAAAATGTATGTTTATATGATGAAAAACTATGCAACAATTTAAGTCGATAAAACTTCATGGTTTATATAAAAAAAAAAGTATCAAAGAATACATTTGAATGCATAATAATTGTATTTGTTTACTACCGGGTGTCAATAGCCTCTCTAAATCAATTACACGGTAGATATCGGTATACTACCGGGTGTCAATAGCCTCTCTAAATCAATTACACGGTAGATATACTACTTGTGTATATCAATCGATGTACATAACGTTAACGGTAGATTCCCCCGGACTTTTTAACCCACAATCAATATAGCCCACTTCCTAGTTCGATTGCAAGGAAATGGATATTCTTATATATGGGACTTCCCCTGTACCGCTGATAAGCTATATTAAGTGTATTAAGAATACCAATGTTGCCGTGTGTCCTTTTAACGCATACTTGTTATTATTTATTTGACGCACATACTTGGATACACAAGCTAGGATATCTTATATTCATACTTTCACTTATTTGATTTCTTCTTTTTTTAAGATTGTGTAAACTTATTATGGGAATGGAAAGAAAGATTATCACGTTCTTGATATGTCTGTACACAGTATTACACGTGCAAACCGTGTGTACGTCATACTGCGTGGGTTCGGGCTTTAGTCTGACGTTTAAGAATATCACCAGCGTCAATACAACATGGTTTAGTGGCTGCCTCGGTGCAAGTGTCGTCAATATCTCACACAACCTGATAGATACACTTAGCAACGACACGTTTTCATCGCTTTGGGGCATTCGTGAGCTAGACCTCAGCTTCAACCGCATCTCGGTAATTCCTGCCGGACTGATGGTCGGAATGTCTTCACTCAAGACACTGGACATTTCTCATAACAATCTCGTTACCTTACCTCTGACCTTCTTCCTGAACAAACTGTGGCTTGAATCAGTGGATCTGTCTTACAATTCCATCAGTGATATACATCCGGCGGTCTTCAATTTTTCTCGTGAAAAGCTGGACCTGGTTATCCTACATCACAACAACCTGACGTCCATGGAGCCATGGGCGTATTATGGCCGGGCTATAAAGATAATGGATCTCCGCTGGAATAATATCTCAAGCTTTTCAAACAAGGCCAACTGGACCTATAAAATAAGAAGCGTGTATAACGAGGTAACTTTTCTCTATTTGTATTTGACTTTGTCATCGTTACATTACATGCACTGTTATTACACATGTTAAATACCAAAGGACGTTGGTTGGTTGAATGATGTTTTACGTCATTTTCAGCACATTTTAGGCTTTATATGAGGGTCGAATTTTTAGTAGTTGAGGCAGACCATCCGCTTTTATCTGGGTAAAACCAGTACTGGATATCTCCAGTCATTCGTAATAATCGACACATTCTCACTACCAGCCTAGATGCCAGTGTGATTCGAACCAACAGCGGTGAGAGTCGAGAAGATTTCAAATACAGCGTCTTTACAACTGTAAGGGAAGCGCTAAATGACAAAGGAGACAGAGTCATTAACATTACATTGCAAGCTTTATTTTAGATGTAATAAACAACTTATTCCAAATCTAATAATAATAAAAATAATAATAATAATAGAAGTTAAATAGTCGTTTTGAAGTTAGATATGCTCAACTTCGTGATAGTTATATATTTTTGTATTTAAATCACTACTGTGTTCAAGCTCAATTCCTTTAAAAATAATGAAGGTTTATGTTTAAAGTTTGCTCTACTACCAGGAATCAAGGGTTTCGTTTATCAATGTTGACAGTTCATTTTCACTCGTCGCAGTATTTTTCAACAAATAAAAAGTTTTTTCTGACCAATTCAGGATGCAGAACAACTTCTTTTAATATACCACGTTAAGGTTAAAGTGAACAAGTAATCTTTAGACAGAAGCATACCATTGTATGTGGTTATTTCTCGGAGTGGTTGTCATGGTGAAGTGGACACTTTGACCTATGAACATCTGTCCAGACTATTTGCTGACCTTTAACCCTTGCATATATTTATACATTGACCAGTAAATTTTGGTGGAACGAAGTTGATTATGATTGATTGATTGATTGATTGAATTGGATTTTATAGTCGCACCAACAGCTAAGGTCATATGGCGACTTTCCAGCTTCCATTGGTGGAGGAAGACCCCAGGTGCACCTCCGGGCAATTTTCGTGCACGGGCGGGCACCTGGGAAGAACCACCGACGTTCCGCAAGCCAACTGGATAGCTTCCTCACATAAAGATTCCTAGGCCTCTGAGGGATTGAACCTACAGCGGTGAGGGTGATTATGATTGACTACGTGCGTAGATATTCTCAGGGATTTGGCAAAAACTTCGACCACGGGGTTCGGCAGCTTCCTGTATTCAGACAGAGAATGGTAGATTAATTAATGTGTGGTTACATTGAAGTTCTTATAGTATACATTTTGTATTCTATTACTATCACTATTTGGCTAACCACTTGATATATACTCTGTAAAAAACGTTTTGGACCATGGCAGTGTTCGAACCCGTACAATGATCGCTGAACCATGACATTCGACCATAACCCTTATTATCTCAATTGATAATTTCAACAATCAACAATAATTATCGTTTACAATGAAAGTTTGCGAAAAAATAATAATCTTTTTATTGGTTACTCGAATGTGTCCGTAACTGTTACTTCTTATGGACTTTGCAACATTTTTTACAGACCCTTTGTGTGTTCGCGATATTTTTTTAAAATCAAATCTTGTTTGGAATTTATTGTTTCTGGTACCAAATTAACCGGGTAGGGTAGACCTTGGTTACTAAAAAAAGATACTTAAATTTTGTCCACTAGTTTTAATTTGATATGACTTTATATACCCTGGTCCAAAACTTTTTTTACCGAGTATATAAGCCTGGTGAGAAACTCAGAGGATGGCCGTTCAGAGTTAAAATATTTGTAAAGAGCATTGATAGTCTTAATTGCCGGAGCCTTTTTATCCCGGACTCAGAAAGCGGCTATGGGTGCTGGACTGTGTATCAACGTCATTTTACTGTTCATAACACAACTGTGTTTTAATAAGAATACCGGGACGCAGTCAAATTGGTATACATACATTGTATGGGTCTTCTACTACTTGAATTACGTATCAATTTTAGGGATAGAGTCTACAAATGATGATCTGCGCATGCTCATAGAACTGCTTCTAACTGGTTTTGACTACAAGAATTAGATGTAAATTTCAGAGATCTGTTCAAGTCCAGACTCTATTGTGCCCATCGCGTCAGGTATACCCTGACGTGTTCGTTGGCGGACGGACTATAAACCTTAGAATTACACACACACACACACACACAGATCTGTTCTCAGCGTACGAATACAGCTGGTTACAAATCGGTATCGTCACTGATTATTGATTGATGTTAAACTGTATTAAAGGGACAAACGGCACTCTTGACTTTTTAAAAGCTCGCGGCGACCCGTTAGTTTTTCTACATCACTTGCATTTGTTCAATAATTAATATTAATTATAAGAATAATATAAAGGAAATTATGTTTGAATATTACTAACTGTTTGTGTGTACAACTATATATGTATCTCTTTTTTGCGATGTCTGATTTTAAAATAAGCAACACCTCTTTAATCATTAAATAGAGTTGGTGAAACTTTAACTGACGCATCTTCTAGAGAGTTTGAATAGGTTTGCACCACTGCTACTTATTCTCATGAACTACTGATCAGATTTAAATAATAAAAAAACATCTATCTTCTAATGTAAATTGCTAAAAACTGAGATTACCTTCACAGACGCTAATCTTTCAAGCCAATTGCTATTATACTGTCATGAAGTTTCTTTTTGTTTATAACTATGATCATTTACCAATTCTTCATATTCTAATCATATTTTTACAAGTTCCTCACATTCTAATCATGAAACCACATTATATTTAGCGATCAAAACTTGTTCCGTTTTTTTTACCTCATGATTACTAGTTTATCTAGTGCTCAAATTTTCCATGATAAATGTGTTTTGATTGTTGACAATTACAAATTTAAAAAATCTAACATCTAAACACTGTTCGTTTATTTTTTTTATCATATTCATTCCCTTTACTGTGTTCTTTTGTATCTGTTCTGACAGGCTTGTGCAAATTTGTATCAATGTTTTCTTGTATTAATTACCGCTGCATATTTGCAACTAAAACCTTAAACATAGATAACTGCAAACTACAATTAACACAAATCAAAGTCTAACGACTACAGGTATGTATATGTCAATGCAAATACAAAATTAAAGAATTGAAAAGGAAAATAACATGCACAAAATAAACTATTAATTATAGCTGGGTAACAAAGCCACAACTATTGTATGTATTTACCCAAAAAACATTTAATACCAACCTATACAGTTTAGATACTTGATTCTCCATCTTTATTTAATTCGCTTTTCAGGCATTGACCGACGTACGTAACAACTCCTTCTACAGCTGGGACGATGACTTCTACATGCAGTACAAAGACCCGTCACGTGACGTAGGCATAGATACCATCATGTTGGAGCTATTTACAGACATGCGCGAAAACAACTGGATGTGTGACTGTAATATGCACAACTTTGCGCAAAAGGTTTCCGAATCCATGTACAGATGGACCAACGACGAACTACTTTTTATGAGGTGTTATGATCCACCGGAACTGCGCAACAAACGTGTGTTTTACGATATAGCTCTGAACAAATTCGTGTGTAATCTTACGCACACTTGTCCCGATGAATGTCTTTGCCAAGATCGACCTGCTGATGGAGTAATAAATATTGACTGTAGGAGCCGAAATTTGACAGAAGTTCCCAAAATAGTTCCTGACAGTAAATATCAAAAAATAACAATGCAGCTCGATGGCAACCGGATAACGCGGCTTTCGAATGTTAGCTACGCGGACAAAATTTACAGTTTAACAATGTCCAACAACTTGCTGACTTCCATTGGAGGCCCTCTCATTGAAACAATCGCTCGCAAAGAAGGTGCACGTATCGATTTTAGTTATAATCAATTGACCGAAATACCCGAAGAGGTTCAAACTATGAAGTTTCAGGACACAAACTTCAATGGAAATGATCTCGTCTGCGGGTGTGATATGCTTTGGATGAAGGTTTGGATCAGTTTGGCACCGAAATACGAAGATAGAAGTCTGAACTGCACGTTTGAAGGGACAGTTTACACAATTCTCGATCTGGATGAAGGTATATTAAACTGCAGCGTAGTGGGCAGTATTATTTTGATTGTGGTTCTCACTGTTGTTTTACTTATCGTTGTAGTATTGTTAGTTACCGCAAAAAGATGCCCGTATGAGACGAAGGTGCTTATTTATAAAATATTCAGAATTCATCCCGGAGATAAGTACGTTGTTGATGAAAGCGTTGATAAAAAATACGACATGTACATATCGTTTGATGAGGAAGACCCGTATGTAAGACAATGGCTTAAAAGGATACTTGTCAAGCAATTAGAAGAAAAGAAACCTAAATACGCATTAAGTATAGCAATCAGAGATAAGAAAGCTGGCTCGGAAGCCGAGGCAAGACTAGATTTGATTGAAAGTAGTAAACGGCTAATGATCATTTTGTCTAAAGGTTACGCGAACCAAAGATGGTGTGACTATGAAGCATGCCAAGCAGAGACATTAGAAGAAAACAAGGGACGTGTTATGTACGTTCTTTATGATACCGATGCGGAAGCTCTGGTCATGAAAGAGCCATGGATGTCCAAAACAAAAGACAGAAAGGTGTTCACGCTGGGTGAGAGAATGTTCTGGTCAAAAATACGATATGAACTTCCGGCAAAAACTGTAAGATTCGCAGGCAATAGATAATGGATAATTGTATATCATATGTGTACAGCTGTCGTATCGAATATCATTTACCAATAGTTAGGAGACGGGCAGCTTTGCATTATTATACTGGGGTAAATGCAAATTAAAATCACTCTTCGACATGTTTATGCTTTTCATAAATTGTTATATGATATGTTCAATTGAAATCAGCTGATTTGTTGTAAATAATATTCATTGTAAACCCACGTGCAAAAACAAGTATATGCACGATATACTTGTACATTCTGAACACGAGCATTTATAACGTGCGTAAATCGAGATCTTACATGAGTGCCTGTTTAATATTGAATTTATTAAACGAGTTGGATATAATCATATGATGTGAGGCTGTGTCAATCATCATATGAATTTAATCCAAGGAGTGGATTCAATATTAAATAGGTTAGAATGTGACACGAGTAAACATTTGTTATTGTAACTGCTTTATATAACGTTGTCGTATAAGTAATATTTATAGAATACTTTTTCGAGTATATGCGATGTATACTGCTTCTCGAGGGCCGCAGGCCCGAGAGTGCAGTATAAATCGCATACGAGAAAAGTATGTTATAAATGTTTTGTACCTTAGAAATTGCAGGTAATTGACATTTTGATTGACAGGTTGTGTGTAAACGTACAACTATATGCGTGTAAAATGGAGTAGGCCATGGTATAACTGCCGAATCTATCATTTATAGCACGGCTGAAATATACCGGCATTTATAGCACGGTTTAGGTTCAGATCTTCAGGTTTATGAAAAATATATCATAAGCAAGAACAAAGGAAAACCATTAGAGCTATGGTACAATGATGGCATATGTTAGTCTTCTCGGTACGGCACCGAGCACCGAACAACGGAACCAGCTCGGCAGTTTCCGTTATCCGGTGTTTTAAACCGTCACTGAAGTTGGCTAGGGTAATTCCAATGCACACTGAGCTGAACGGAAAAGACAAATAGAAGTAACCGGCCTTAATTTGCATATTTATAACACTAGTGTAGTATAATAAATATATCATGGCTTTATTACACTCCCACACTGGAATATATATGATAATTATGTTTCCATTGCGTTTATTTATACAACATTACATTGTATTACCATAATGCCGTCCTTATCGGCAGCCATTGCATGATTCTGTATTCTCTATCGAATATCTTAATGGCACTAACCCGCCCAATAACAGCAAGATTACACTACACAGAGTATCAAAACTCTATCCAGGTGTTCAAGTCATATAATAATGCTGATTAAAGATATAGATTTATTAACGTTTTTTTTAAAATACCCGCGATTGAATATGCGTATGGTGAATTATGAGTTGGGATACAATGAATCCTTGGAACGGTCAGTAACAAAAAGGCCACTGGGAGTTTAACCCAGGTTCTACGGTTCACCACACCTCACTCTAACCCTATTGTTATCCCAGTAAAACGATAGTGTCAATAAATAAATCATCGCCATGTTATATCGTCTAACAAACTAGTCAGCATTAACAGGCAATATAAGTATAACGCACAGAGATAATCGTGTATATATCAATGTCAGCATTAACAGGCAATGTAAGTATAACGCACAGAGATAATCGTGTATATATCAATGTCAGCATTAACAGGCAATATAAGTATAACGCACAGAGATAATCGTGTATATATCAATGTCAGCATTAAAAGGCAATATAAGTATAACGCACAGAGATAATCGTGTATATATCAATGTCAGCATTAACAGGCAATATAAGTATAACGCACAGAGATAATCGTGTATATATCAATGTCAGCATTAACAGGCAATGTAAGTATAACGCACAGAGATAATCGTGTATATATCAATGTCAGCATTAACAGGCAATATAAGTATAACGCACAGAGATAATCGTGTATATATCAATGTCAAAAACAAAAGCCTAGAGAAACTACATTCCCTTTCGACACAACATAGTATGGCTTGTCTCAGCTAGGATTAACCGGACTAGTAAAGCAACATTTCTGGGATCTATATATTAATTATATTAATTAATAGTAACTATTGTACTTTCTCAAACCCCTGCTTTATAGTCGAAGTCCTATATAATGCAAAACTTCAACACCTAACAATGTTCTTTGAATTCAATCTACACATGGTGTCAGGTCATTCACTCTTCACATGATTTCAGGTCATTCAATATCAGATCATTCAATCTTCCCATGATGTCAGGTCATTCGATCTTTACATGGTATTCGGTCATTCCATCTTCATATGATGTCGGGTCATTCAATCGTCACATGCTGTCGTATCATTCGATCTTCACATGATGTCAGGTCATTCGATCTTCACATGCTGTCAGGTCATTCGATCTTCAAATGATGTCAGGTCATTCCATCCTCACATGATGTCAGATCATTCTATCTTCACATAAAGTCATGCATTAGATCTTCACATAATTTCATGTCGTTCAATATTCACATGATGTCAGGTCATTAAATCTTCACATGATGTCAGGTCATTCGATCTTCACATGATGTCAGGTCATTCCATCCTCACATGATGTCAGATCATTCTATCTTCAAATAAAGTCATGCATTCGATCTTCACATGATGTCAGGTCATTCAATCTTCACATGATGTCAGATCATTCAGTCTTCACATGATGTCGGGTCATTCAGTCTTCTCATGATGTCAGACCGGTGTTGCTTTAATACAAATCTTCTGTTTGAGTTATGCTGTCATTTAAACCGTGCAGTGTAAATAAATACCACACCCGTCCCTCCCGCCCACCCAGACGGTTCTCTAACAAAATATGTGCAACACTGTGCATAAGATAATTGTAACGATAATGGTATCTCTGATTGATCATGATCTGAGTAATGACCGGTGTACCTGTTTGATAAGCCGTTTAGTTAGACCAAAGTTACGTCTGTTAAAGAAACTAATCCAACAAATAACGGCAACATTACACTACACAACTGTTCATCAAAACTCTGTCCATGTGTTATAACGTATATGTGCCGATTATAAGTACACATTTATTCAAGGGTTCTTTAAATAACCATAATTGCATATGCGTATAATCAATTATAAGTTGGTTAGTTACATATATTTTTCGTCGTCAATAGGTTTAGAAACGGTGTATATTTTGGCTGTTGTTATGGGCATAGCTACTTTAAAGTCCTTAACTCGATTACAAAAGTAGATATAAATCGAACATGATATGCAAGGACCACAGTCAACTAAAAGCACGCATAGAACAAACAATAATTATAAAGATGAATAAAATGCAAGATAAGACATCACAAACATAGAATAGTTGACAACAGGGCTACCGCATTGGAACGGTCAGTGGCAAAAAGGGCCGTTATGCTTTAATCCCGGTTCTGGAGCACACCAAACCTCACTCCTAACATATTGTCATCTCATTAAAACGGGACAGTGTAAATAAACATATCCCAGCCAAGTTAAAGTCTCTAATAAACCAACAAGCTCTAGTAAATAAGCGAACAAGACTTCATAAGATGTTGCTCAGGGAACATCTCCAAGTGAGATTAATTAACGATGACAAAGTTGAAATAATCTCTCCTGTGATAGCGATCTCTACGGTAACGCGAGTACCAAATACTACGGGGGGAAAAAAACCGTGGTAAAAAAGTCAAAACACAGTTAACTCCCTTGTTAAGGGGAGGTCATGGCTATATTCGTTCCAAACGCAGTTAACTCCCATCCCTGTTTGGTATCCGGCCCACCTCTATTCGCGTTGGATCTGGTCCATCCAGTTGGCCGGTTACCAGACTTCATATTGCTAATGTGACGTCATTAGGTCTGGCAATTTATAAAAAAATGTTGATTATTACCAGCTGAGAGTCAAGGTAACGGTATTTCTACCTAAACTTTAAAAGCTACTGCAGTATCGATAATCTAAAATACAATGTTTAAATGAAAACGCATCGCACTTTAGTGATATAGATAGATGTTACTGTAAAGTAGGTGGGTGGGGAAATATTAACCACTGCAGTCTGCAGTAGCCAAGTTTCCAGGAAATGTGAGTTTATTTAGAACTCAGATGTTAAACGTTGCTTAAATATTCAGTTATTTTTATTAAGTTCTGAAAAATGGTTTGGCGTAGGGAAAGTAGTGGGGTAGGGGCCCACTAATCAGAGAGTGGGTGGCGCGTGGGAGGGGGTGGGGGTGCGGAGAGGGAGTGATCAGAGTATGTAAAAGGGGTCCGGGCGGCAGATTATGTTTTGGCTGCCACTCCACCCCCTGCTCCCCGCCCTTCCCCCACCCCCACCAATATTTTGCCAAAATCATTTGTGAATCTCCCCCCCCAGTTTAAGTCTAGTGGCAAAAAAAAGCATTTTAGTTAAGAAATAATAAATATGTACCTGTGTTTTATCGGTGAATAACATACAGTTACGAGTTCGGATGGATGCGTAGTAATTAAATCACGAGTGCGTTAGCACGAGTGATTTAATTACTCACATCGGAACGATTCTATTCGATTCTAACACAACAATAACCCCATTGTTTACGCTCTTGTGGGGACACTATATATTATCTCGGAGGTCAAGGTAATCAGGCTGCTATGTCTACAGGCTGTTCCATTGGGCGCCCCTGTATGCAAAGTTCTGCGCGGTACAATATGTTTAAATACACTAGTATCACGTGTCAAACAATTAAATCATTGCTTGCCTTACGTCATATAGCTTGCGCTGTATGACGTCAGTTCAAGATGCTTATTAATGCACTAGCGCATACAGGGGGGTGGGGCCTAATTTCGATGCACGCCCTCAGTATAAAAAATGTAACAAGAGGGCCATAATGGCCCTGAATCGCTCACCTTAGTTCAGTGCAGGTAAGGATAGCTAGGAATTGTAACCCAAGAGGAACTCAACTAGGGCCTTATTGTTGGATGGAGGGGATATATCGCTAGACAATTTGTTTATTGAAGACACTTACCAAGCAATTACTGGTACCAGGGGCACAATTAGAACTAATTCTTGTTACAGGTCCACTAGATGGTACTACATACCAAATATGAAAGCTATAGGCCTTGTTTGTGACATATAGATTTTTGAAGTATTGCTTACATAACTGTATGTTAACATGTGACCCCCAGGGTAAGGCTCCCGATGAACAGGGCAGAATAGTCACAGGTCCATCATATGCTGCAAAGCAATAAATGCTCTAGGGCTAGGCATTTTAGTTTTTTGAAAAGATTGTTCAAGTTTACTCCATCCGGTACCGTGCTCTGGTGAGCTGAATAGGGGAAATATCTAGAAGAATTTAATGCAAAGAAGTATTTGTGGATGGTTTGGGAAACATGGGAGGGAGGTGGGTAGAGAGAGAGACAAGGTATGATCCCTTTCCAGTTAGTATCAAAATTTGCTTCCCTTTGTTCAACCTTTTCAGACCTCATTACTGTGAATTGATTTGCTCAACCATTTCAGCCAAAATGATAAAGCAACAAATGTGTTAAACCCTTAAGGAATTCTGTGTTGTACTTATGTATGGTAAAGGTCTATCTGTCCTTCCACCCCATCTACAATGGGGACACACACAACAGATTTCTCTATTACGCATGTAAGTGATATATGAGTGTGAAAAGTAAAACCAGTAATGCTGTTGTGTTAGGCGACTCTGGTCTCTATCCGATCTACATAATTATACAGTATAAAAAGGGTCCTGAAGAATTGGTTAAGATTATTGAAATGACCACAGAATCGTTGTCAAGAAAAGGTATAACATGTAAAAAGTACTAGATAATATTGGACACAACAACTGGGTTAGTAACGTCAAGACATAATTATGTGGAAATGGATATGGTTATGTTCGGAATGAACAGTGAGTGACAAATGAACGTCTATTTTTGCTTACGTTTAGTGAAAGGTTAAAAGACAAGTATATTCAAGAATGGAAATCTATCGATGTAACCAGTCCTAAATTGGAGTTATAGACTCAAATTAAAACGCAATTCTGTCATGGAAATTATTTAGTGTGGGTGAAAGATCGTACATATAGGAGAGCTTTAGCGTCATTGCGTGCTTCCTCTCACTATATAGAGATCAAAAGGGGTAGATACCGGAATACACCACTAGAACAAAGACTATGCAAATTATGCAATTTGAATGTAGAAACAATGTTGTGATGGGCAATCGGTTTCAAAACCATAACTGATGACAAGCGATTATTGGATGGAATAAATGATCAAGCAATTATAGAGCCGCCGACTTCATAATTCTTTCAGTATGAACAATGGAACTGAAGGAAACAAATGGGAATGGACTAAAATCCAGAAAGTGACCATTTTTTAAGACAATCGATTTCGTGAAGCCATAATAGATTATCGGCAATGTTGGTACTATTCAATCAATTTTCCATTATAATCGATCAAGGCCAGGTTTTAAGGGCTGGTCAAGATCAGGTCAAAATTGTGGCCTCTGGAGTGCCCACAAGCAAATTCCAATATTGACCTAGTGACATAGTTTTTTGATCCCATGTGACCCATTTTGAAACTTGATCAAGATATAATTCAGATAAACAATCTGAGAAAGTTTCATCAAGATCTGGTCAAAAATATGGCGTCTAGAGTGTACACAAGGTTTTTCAAGTATTTGACCTAGTGACCTAGTTTTTGACCCCATGGGACCCATTTTCGAACTTGACCAAAATATAATAAGGACAACATTTCGACATAGTTTCATCAAGATCGGGTCAGAAATATGGCCTCTAGAGTGTACACAAGGTTTTTCAAGTATTTGACCTAGTGACCTAGTTTTTGACCCTGTGTGACCCATTTTCGAACTTTAGTAAGCTATAATTGAGACAAATATTCTGACAAAATTGCATCAAGATCGGGTCAAAAAAATGGCCTCTAGAGTGTACACACGGTTTTTCCAAAGTTTGACCTAGTGACCTAGTTTCTAACCCCATGTGACCCATTTATGAACTTGACCAAGATATAATTAAGACAAACATTCTGACAAAGTTGCATTAAGCTCGGGTAAAAAATATGGCCTCTAGAGTGTACACAAGGTTTTTCCAATATTTAACCTAGTGACCTAGTTTTTAACTTCATGTGACCCATTTCCGAACTTGATCAAGATATAATTAAGACAAACAATTTGACAAAGTTTCATCAAGATTGGGTAACAAATATGACCTCTAGAGTGTACACAAGTTTGTTCAAGTATTTGACCTAGTGACCTAGTTTTTGACCCCACATGACCCATTTTTGAACTTGACCGAGATTCCATTGAGACAAACATTCTGACAAAGTTTCATGATGATTGCATCAGAAACGTGGCCTCTAGACTGTACACAAACAAGAGTTGACTAACGCATGGACGCAAGGACGCACGCACGGACGGACAACGGACACCTCGGTATCACAAAAGCCCACCATGAGCACTTCGTGCTCAGGTGAGCTAAAAACGAAATTTTTTACCCTTTCAATGCACTACCGAAACCGTTTTATAAGGCTAGAAACGTACCCGAAATGCACTACCGCAACCGTTTTATAAGGCTAGAAACGTACCCGAAAATTGACCAAAATCTTACGCCCCACCCCCCCCACCCCCCCCCCCCCCACCCCCACCCCTAAGCTGAAATCCTGGATCCGCCCCTGTTAAATGTTATGTGTACTGATGCATATCGGGTGTTTTCAGCTTATGGAGCTAATTGCTTAATCTGGTGTGCCTGAATAGAAAATGGCTATTCTGTGGTCTAAACTGAATACACTGATGATATTTTATATCTTTCTTGCACTATTTATGATTTTGTCATTACCAACCTCCCAAGCCACATCATTATTGATACTATAATAACAGGTAAATAATGTGTATTTAAGAATTGATTCACTAATTTTCGGTATTCCTGTGGTTTTAAAGACGGATTTTTTTTTTAATTTTAATATAATATTGCGGTTTGAATGGTGGTAGTGAATGGCAACTTCATGGAGCTATTTCTGGTAAAGTTGCCATTCACTACCATCGTTCAAACCGCAATATTTACATTTCTATTGCATTGACCTTAAATGAAACATTTATGTGCTGCATTTAAATTCCCAGTGAAATAACACTTTTACGTTTTGGGCAGAGCTAAAGCAAACAACGTATAGTTTTGTTTTGTTTTGATTAACTTGAGAACTATCACCAAAGTGCACAGAAGGATTAAATTCAATATTTCGATATTTTTACGGATTATGAAAAACATAAGCTAGTTTAAATTTAGCGAGAAGTGTCTCATAGCCTGTCGAAAGATCTAAATATTGAATTAAATCCTTAAAAAAAATCAGTTCTTCAATGGATTCATCTAGTTTTTCATTTGGCTGTCTCCAGTACATGCTCCAGTACATGCTTGTTAACATCCCTCTGCCAGGAAATATTTTCCTTTTTGCAGTGTTAAACAGTAACTTCTTGAACATATATTTTTCAATGGCGTATCAACACATTATCTAAGGTTATTTAGAGCCGCGCCAGATAGAGGAGAAGGATATATAGGAATCATATAACCTTCAATACACAGAACTGCCCACTTTATGTCCGACGCATCCTTGGCCTGGATAGTAAAGAGGCTGCTTCTAAAACTGTCCCGTCTCTCACAGCTACGGGTTTGAATCCCACTGTCAGCTTGACTTGTCAATTGAAAAAGTGTCGATAATCACGGACGGCTGGAGGTATATATAGTACTCAGGTTCTACCCGAGAAAAAAAATGGGTCTGCTTCTACCACAAAAAAATAGACCGTCATATATAGCCTAACATGTGCAAAAAATGACGTAACCGTAACACAACATTCAAACAGTTCATGTCCACATCAAAAAGACAAAGTTAAGAAATTAAACGCTTTCCCATGAGCACATTGAAACACTCAGTTCTCTAGATATACCATGGTATACCATGCTGTGTCACAACCGTTTCAGAAATGAAGACATTTTAGACAAATGCTATCAATTACGTTTGCTGAATCGGTTATAAAACTGTGTTTTGAAAATATGTGGGTTTTTTGTTGTTGTTGTTTTTAATATCTTTTATATTTTTCAGTGCCATTTCTGCCTTAAGCTGCATCCTTAGATGTCCTGAATGTTCAAGAATGTCCAAGAAAATAATATAGTATACGTCATTCTTCCATTGTTTGTGGTTGTTTATGACTGCGTTCTGCTTTATGTAGAACTCAGCATTAATAACCTGCAACGGATGGCTTGAACTTGCAGGACTGGATGTACATGTACCATTAATGAGTCTCAGTTATCTGTGGTTGATGGATACAATAGTGGGAATAAGTGATGTATCAAACAATCAATTGTGGTCAACGATCAGTTATTTAGTAATTGATATTAAGTTATGATATTCCATAAGAGATCATTGGAAAAAATAGAATTATATTATCGCTGAAAGCAAAAACAAAACATTTAAGCTACTTAGTCAAGAATCAGTCGGATTACCACCATCTCAAAATAGTACAAAATAAACTCCTTTTTTATATACAAAGAAAGTTACATTTTTTCGCGTACAATGCAGAGACGGGGAAGCGAACCCGAGCTGCATTCGTCTCGTGACATTGGTGAGAAGTGAGTGAGTTCAAGTACGCTACACAGACATGATTTGATATTTTGTAGCGCATCCGTGGTTGAGAGGGTAAATACGCTGCATTGGAAACAATCTCAATGCTGCGGGTTCGAATCCCACTGGGAGTTCGTCTTGTAAGTGTCGATTCTTATGTACGACGGGAAGTATACAGTACGTGTCTTACATGTTCTACCCAGGAATAAGTGAGTGGTCTGCTTCCACCACTAAAAATGTTGACCTTCATACATAGCCTAATGGAGAATGACGTTACACGCCAAACAAACAAAAACGAGTTTTATTTCAATTGCCCTTAAGAAAAATGTTCTTGTCCGGTCCATGTGGTAAGTAGCATACATATATATGTGTCTTTTATTCAAGGTCATGCAGTTTTCATGTCCAATCATACTCCTAAACCCCTTCTTCTTCTTCCGAGTAAAGAGCTAGGATCTTCATAGATCATAATTAGCTCTTAAAATAATGAGACGCAACCTAATTTGCCTATGTGTTTTCAATAGACTGTGTGTTGGGCATTAAAGTAATGTTAACATGTTCAAGGTCAGTGTGAATACTGATGTACTGTTGGTGTTCATTCCAATAAGCTGTCCAACAATTTCAGATAATGAGATGAAACTGTTACCCTGTCATTAATATATTGGGCGTGAACATCACTTAACTTCAAGGTCAAGCATCTGTTGCAAGACATTTCCCATTGGCTTTGTCTGTCTGATGGGGATAGTAAATAGAAGGTCCAAACTACCAAAGGCTATCCTGTCTGCATGTTAAATAATTATTACAATCTTTCTGACAGTAAGAGTAGGGCAGGCTTTTATGATTATTTTTTATTCTTGACCTCTCACTGAGGTGGCTCTAATAACCATAATGTGCTGATGATTGTTTTCATTTGCATTCCAGTGTTTTTTTAATGAGTTGAGCTCGCTATGAGGCAGTGCTTTATTCATATTAGATATTGCTTATTATGTCTCCATTTTCAATTGAGACAGAATCGAAAATATTGTCTGAAATTCTCTAAAATATATATCGTTAATCATTTAGTAGAACGAAAGGGTCGTCACCACGTCGGTTAACTTCGGGTTACCAATGGCCGCTGATGGTAACATTTGGTACAACGAGGTCACCGATACTACCTCAGGTGTGGAATCGCGGGAAGATTGGTTACCAACGTTGTACCTATTGGCGAACAAACGGCTAACGACGGCGACCGATGGTTCCCGAGAGTGCTTTCGGAAACCGATGAGAGAATCCTGAATGTTCAATACATCATCCAGATAACATGAGGTGTTATTAAAGGATTCGATGCCATGCCTGAATATCACAGAAGACTTCTTAAATTACTTTTGTATTTTAGAAGCAGATGGTTATAAGGGGTACGATAATACAACTTCGCTAAAGTTTTTCGAAGTTTATCGTAAAGAGTAGCAATTTTATACAGAGGTTACGTATATTAAAGTTAACAACTCGACTGTACACGCTTGCCTGTTGGAAGATTTCCATAACTATGAGTCGGAATGTTTTGTTTATATAATAAACGACAGAACACAGCTGTGATCCGTAACTTTTGTTTTATAGATAATGTTTTCAGAATCATGAACTCCTCTTCAATAAAAGCCAGATGTTGAACTTTTGGCATACAATCTTAACCATATGTTTTCAGTTAGAAATTGTTTCAAAACATAATCTGCCATAAAACGTTATCCGCAGTCAGTGAAAATGTATAAACTCTGGACGAAAACAAGCTGTATATGTTTGATGTTTGCAACCGTTTGTATAAAAACATCTCTATTATGCATTTAAAGCCAGAATTTAATTTTAATGAGAATGAACTTAACTGAACGTAATTTAATCATATCATAGATATATGCTGTGACGCATTCTAACGAAAGGTACTGGTATTGTATATTGGATTTACAGAAACTAACCCGCCAAATAACGGCAAAATTACACTACAGAGCCCATTAACACACTCTATCCAGGTGTTGAGGTCATATAATAATGTGCATGTGCCTATTAAAAGAATATGTTTATTAACGGGTTCTTAAAATATTGATTGAATATGCGTAAAATTAATTATTGGTTGTTATCTCTTAATTCGACGCTCCAGTTTTGGAGTTTGTCCTGGCTGGTTTATATTTTGTCTATAGAGTTTGGATTCTCAAAATATGCAAGTTATATATATATACTTCGTCGTCAGTATGTTTATAAATGGTGTACACATGTTGTAAAAGTTGGCGGTTGTTGGCGAGACAGCTACTTTAATGATCACAAGCGTGCACCGTAGGAATGTAGAAAGAGTATTACCTAATACTACACCGCGAATATAATCTCCCCATATTGTATTACAATGATAATTTCTACATCGTTAATTGAGGTCTGTCCGGATGTTCTGCATCTATAGCATATACTTAGCCCAAGTACAAGCGGATGTTCTGCATCTATAGCAAGTAGAAGCGGATGAAATAAATAGTTCATTGTATAATTATTTGTTTTCATTATCGCTAGATCGTATATACGACATACTTAATGGAAGACAGGGAGATTATCTGATTGTTCTTTGGCAAGGTTAATGCATATTTAATAGAAACTGTTGCAGGAGCATGCTGATAAATCAGATAAATCAGAGAAAAACATTAAGGGAATTTTTAAAGGTATTCTCAGCAATATATAAAATACAGAGATTCAGTAGTAGTTCTTAATCGTAGACGTGCTTTCAAAAGGCTCTACTACTTTTTTTTAATAGCATGTCTAATTCCGCAAACTATTATCAAGTTGAACACTTCCGCTATACATATTATAACTTAGCCCAACTTGAGTCTTAAATCTTTTTGATTCATACCTGAAAAGTACCTCTAACAATCGAATCATTTAAGAAATAGAACATCATTTACGGTGAATTATCGTGGAGTTAAATTACGACAAACCATGATATATTACAAGATAATTCACCGTAAACGATGTTCTTTTTCTATTCTAATACCCCTAAAATGTGAAAATAACGCACACATCTGAAATTTTTTGCATTGCTTTGCTTACTCTCCTAACGTTGCAAACGTTACAATGATATCTTTCGCATTGCCTTGCTTTTACGTTACAGTGATATCTTTCGCATTGCCTTGCTTATTTTCCTAACGTTGCAAACGTTACATTGATATATCGTTGATTGAATGTTGTTTAACGGCTCATCAACACAGTATAGGTTATTTAGAGCCGCCCCAGAGAGAGGGGAAGGATACATAGGAATCCGGGAACCTGCCCTACTCTTATTATCGAATCGATTCCTATGGTTCTTTAACGTGCTCGGAGGATAGACCGATACACGGGACCGCCTGGTTCACGTCCCCATCCGACGGACGAGGCTAAGGGAAAGTGTCTTGCCCAAGAACACACCGACGGAACTCAGTGGCACCACGGAGGATTGAACCCGGGGCCTCCGGTTACAAATCCGCCGCGCTACCGACTGCGCCACGCCAGCCCTTATCGTTGAATATAACGAGATATTTTAAACTAGGCTATATAGTGCGGGTGTATTAGAATAAAGGATATAGCATGGAGATGATTTCTTTATGCCCATTGTTCAGTTTTATCGGGATGATAATATGGTAAGAGTGAGGTTTGTTGCACCCTAGAGCCTGGCTTAAATTGTACCACTATACATATTTAGTTGCATCGAGTGAAACAAATAAATCTGTTTAAATAAGTCTGCATTTTTAAATGCTGAAGGTAGAAATTATACGTCTACTCTAGACCATAGCCCGAACAAGACTGCCCATGGCTCTCTTCATGCCTCATTTTGATAACCACCAATCACAGGCTTAACCTTTGATGTAAACATTTAACATCAATTTATATATTTAGCTTAATAATGACAATATCATGCGAGTTATTTAATAGTGCCAGATAGCAAAGTGTTACAAAACCAACACGACCTGTTTGCCACTGCCCGTTCCAAGGTGGTCGCCTATTGCCACTGCCCGTTTCAAGGTGGTCCCCTATTGCCAATGCCCGTTCCAAGGTGGTCCCCTATTGCCAATGCCCGTTCCAAGGTGGTCCCTTATTGTCAACCCCTGTTTGCCACTGCCCGTTCCAAGGTGGTCCCCTATTGTCAACCCTTTTATATTTGTGCTGTCGCCTACCTTGCTTCTGTTTTCCGTCTAATTGTTGCTTGTTTTGTATGCTTGTTTTTAGTTAAATGTGTTCTGTAACTGTTACATTTATATCTCCCTGCGCTTTTAGGAGTGTATCAAGCACGTGTCATTGTTTACCAACAATGAAGAATGTTGCCACCAACATAATGAAAAAATGCTGCAAGGTGGCAGCACAAGTTGAATATTTTTAAACCATTGGAGTTACCTCCCTTGCAAATTTAAATTGTATTGGCAAAGAATGCAATATGTCTGCTGCTATACAAGTTAGGTGAGTTTCATTCAAAGTTATTGGTTTTAAATAAATACTTTTGTTGTACAAGGAAGAAAGACAATACCGTATATAGTAAGGTGATTTGCTATTATATTCATTGGTAGAACTATGAATGACTTCAACCTTCAGGTTTGCAATGTGTTTTCGAGGCTACGTTTTGTAACTGTATTTTGATCGTTCTTTACTTTAACAACTGACATTCATATTTATTTTTTAAACTTCTTTACACAGTAACCAAAGGCTCAAGTCAGCTATTTTCATCACTTTTGGCCTGTCTTCCGCTAATTACATCCATCAACAATTGCTTTAAACAGTGTCTCCTCTGAATGAGCCTCTTGATTTTAAGCAATACCGTGTTTCCTATGTTTTTTAAGGAATTTTACTGGTAGCTTCAAGTTCTTGGAGTAGGGTGATATTTAACAAACATAACCAGTCATATGATATTACACAATACTTTGAACGCTTCAACAACACGAGGACGCATGATTAAGAGACATATGCCTCCATCACGAGTGAAGGAAGGTATAATTTAAGTGTTACCCTTGTCTGAACATAAGTAATATTCCTACATCCGTCTGTCCCAAAATGTTTAATTACAGGAATATTGCCAAAATGTCGCCAGAACATCTAAGGAATGTTGCCACAATGTCTCCAGAATATCTTACGGCAATATTGCAGCAACGTTGCCACAACGTGTCGCTGAAGCTGCAACTTTGCTGCCATATTGCCACACATTATTGCCACAAGCCTTGTATTTTAATAAGGAGTATTACAATTTAAAATATATTTTATGAGAATGTGTACAAATGCGTGTGCGTATGATAGTCTAACTTTCCATATTACGAACAGTACCTTTAATTTGCAGTATACAGTTTCAGCATATATTTATAGCCAAAGTTCAGTTAAAACATAACTGGCGCAAGTGTACCTACGGATAAATAAAGGAGGAAAGGTTTGTACTGAATTCTTATTATTTGAAAATGTTTCTAATGCTATTATTTGAAAGTGTTTCCACATATTTAATTAAGTTTGTGAAACATTATTTGCGGTATAATACAACTGTTAACATATCTGTTATTGGGTTCGAAAAGAAAGTATTGCATTTTAAAATAACGTTGTTCTAAACTGACACTGTGAAAAAGAAATATTGTATTTCAGAAGCTTTTGTTGTTTTGTTTAGCGAAGATTTGCATTATAGTAAATACAAAGTTGATAAAATTTTTTTTTTACATTTTTGTTGTGTTTAAAGATGCTTTGTATGGTGTTTTACGTCATTTTCAACAGATGTAAGGTTATATATGACGATCGATTTTTTTGTGGTGGAGGCAGACCACCCACTTTTTTTGGGTAGAACCAGTACTGCACACCTCCCGCAATCCGTAAGAATCGGTTTAAAGATGCCAAACATATACAAATACGCTATTAAACAGGTAGGCTACAAAGACAGAATGTTCGAATAATGAATATTGAATAATTACATAATTTCAATGAAAAAGTAAAATGTTTAATGCGTTCTCTAATAAATATTTTCAAAATTATCTGAAGGTAATAAGTTGTGATAAATAAATTCTCTAAGCGAACGGTATCATATTTCCGTAAATGTAAAATAACACGATGATTACGCATGTTATTGGAATGCATCATGTCTGTTTGTTTAGTCATGCATCACAAAAGGCACGGATACCTGTTTAGCTTCTGGTGGAGTCGTAGCTTACGGTGCGGAAGGTAATAAAGTTACCACATAATGCTATAGAGAACTGCATCTCCTAAAACGATGCCCGAATCATCATTCGATTGTTTTTCTCGTCGATTTCCGAACCTGTAATTCTGGGGCTTTCTGGAAATCGACGAGGCCGTTCCAACTGCTCGTGTGGTACGGAGCAACATACAGAGGCAGCCACGTTATTACACCTGTACGTTACGTGGCATTATAGGAGTTACGCTAGAAATAGTATGGAAGCCCCAACTACACGACTTCTAACTTCATCAGTTCTAACTTCATCAGTTCTAACGTCATGACTTCTAACATCACGACTTATTAACTTCTATCTTCATGACTTCTAACTTCGTGACTTCTAACTTCATCACTTTTAACTTCATGACTTCTAACTTCATCAGTTCTAACTTCATGACTTCTAACTTCCCGACTTCTAACTTCACTCTTTATTAACTTCTATCTTCATGACTTCTCATTGCTTGAAAGTCATGAAGTTGGAAATAAGAAGTTAGAAGTCGTGAAGTTGAAAGTCATGAAGTTAGAAGTCTTGAAGTTAGAATTAATGCAACTGGACTTCGTGAAGTTAAATGTAATGAAGTCATGAAGTTGGGAGTAATGCAGTTTTAAGTCATGAAGTTAGAAGTAATTAAGTTAGAATTAATGAATCAAGATGTCATGAAGTTAGAAATAATGAAGTTAAAAGTAATGCAGTTAGAAGACATTACGTCGTGAAGTAAGAAGTAATGAAGTAAAAAGTTTGGAAGTTCCTCTAGGGCTACCAAAAAATAGTGTTTCACAATTGTGCGTATTTAATACTGAATTTATAAAACCCGTTGGAGAAATTGATCGCGAGAGCTTAGCATCATATTTTATCCATCTCGTTTAATAAATTCAGTATTAAACAGGCACTCGTGTAGGAATTTTATTAACTGGTTTTATCAAAATGCCAGCTCCTGTTCAATATATTCAATATCTATGGTGTTCAAACAAACTTAAACTATTGAAAAGCATCTTGTACAACCTTTCAAATGTAAAGCGTATACCGGTAACTAACATCGTTTTTTTCTCCCTTTCCGTGGTATTTTCCCTCATATCCTCTTAATTCCGAACATAAAAGCAGGCATTAGGCTTCAAGTTAATAATTTTAACATGTAGTAATTTGAAGAAAATAAGTGCATTTGTTTGTTTGCATTGCATGTTAATGCATTTATACAAAGGTTACCATGCTATCAGGTTCTTTGGTTTGGCGAATAATGGACGTATACAAATAAGGTTATAAAAGGGTAAATGTGTATTGCATACTCCCTTTAAGCCCATATATGTTATCATATCATAGCATGCAATGTGTTGTTTTTAAACACATTAAAATGATTTGTTTGTGGCTTACATGTTAACATAGCATCAACATAAATGTTATTCTAATACACCCGCACTATATAGCCTAGTTTAAAATATCTCGTTATATTCAACGATTTTTGCAACGTTAGGCAATGCGAAATATATCAGTTTTGTACACTATTTATGGGTATAAGAATAAAAATAGAACATCGTTTACGGCGAAGTATGGTGTAATATATCACGGTTTGGAGTTGTAAACAATAATTTAAATAAATAAATTATTTTTCTGGCGAGTGAAATTATTGTTTACAATTGAACTTCAAACCGTAATATATTATACTATAATTCACCGTAAACGATGTTCTATTTCTATTTCTTAAATGAAACATGATTTTAGTTTTAGCTATTAAATATGTTAACATAGAATGGCTGGTGTTATTTATAACTTGTTAAAAAACTAATCCACCAAATAAGGACAATATTACAACGGAAAACAACGTTTATCAAAACTATCCAGGTGTGCGGGTCATATAATAATGTATATGTGCCGATTAAAACTCTGTTTTATTCAAGGGTTCTTAAACTATCCGTGATTGAATATGCGTAAAAATAATTATGAGTTTGTAACTCCTAATTCAACGCTCCATTGTTGGGGTTTGGTTTGACTGATTAAAGTCGTTTACATTGTGTTTATAATGTTTGGATTCTCAGAGTATGTAAGTTATACCCAGCTAGCATCGGGCCAATGTCGGCGGATATCGGGTATATCGGGCCACATTGAAAATAAGATTTATATGATGTATGTTATATAACTCTAATGTGTTACCTTCTTTAAATAAAGCTTTTATTATTATTATTATTATTATTGCCGATTGCCTTTGCTGGGCCAGCATTGGGCCAATATTAGAGTGGCCCAACGTAGTAGTGTCAAGCAGCCCCAACGATGTCACGACGGTTGCCAACGTCGGACCAACGTTGCGACGACATTGTCTACAAACGTAAGACCAAGGGGGCACTCCACAGTTTAATGTACATTTCTCAATAATAACTCATGACAAGCCCTTAGCCTGAATCCTTGAGCAAAATCACATCATCATTGTGTCATACATTTCTTAGAAGACAATAAAATTACCCATGTTTTCATACCAAATAAAAGTATCAAAAAGCATTTTCTGTACGACTTCCCACTTTTAAAGATTACCCCACCCCTCAAAACACGGTAAAAAAGTAATTTTAGCAATATTTCAAGTATTTCAAATGTCAATAAATAAAAATAAAAAAAATTCGTAAGCATATCAGAGTCATATCTGCACTCATCATGCTCTTGCATATAAATAAATGCTAAATTTTACATACCTTCGCCGCCTTTTTAAAAAGTTATTCCATGCTGATCACCCCCTGAGTCAAAATCAGCCATTTTACCTACTTTTTTGGAAGTTTTTGATAGTTTCGCTATTTATGGTCTCCAAAATACCCGAAGAATGCATATTCCAATACACCAAAATAAACTTAGAAGTACTCAAAACTGAAAAAAACATCAAACATGCACTTCATAATTATTATAAATACCATCCATGGAACTAAAAGATGCTTATTTGATTTCTTTCTGATTTTCTGAGGAGTGCCATCCCTACGTAGAAACAACGTTTGGCGAGCGTTGGACTAACGTTGTACAACAACGTTTCAGTCAACATTTGACCAACGTTTAATTTAACAACGTTGGTCCAACTTCGGTGCAGCGTCGGATTACGGCATCATTGGACATAAAGGGACGTAATCACCTTTTTATATAAACATACATTTTCTATTTGATGACATTAATTTTGTTCTTTTAAATGTGTTTTAACTCTTTTATTATATATATATAAATAATTCAACTAATTTCTATATAAACATACTAAATATATCAATATAAAGAAACCAGTTTTAAAGTTGTAATAAAAACACAAATATCACGATATGCCAACGGTCACTAAAATTCTAGCGGGTTTGTTGGTGTAGGGACTATAAACTACAGCTCATGAACAGTCTCAATCAAACCAAGACTGCAATATTTCGTATGTGTCGTTTTCGGCCGTTTCCAAAGGTCCATTATCATACTCTTTTTTTCAGAACGACACACAAACACACACGATCATTAAAATTGTTCTTTGTGAAGCAGAACAAGTTTGCTAAATTATCACCATGCAGCTCGAAGCGAATCGAGCTGCCCATCCTTAGAAGTTCGACACTTCACACCATGTATGAGCAAGAAAATAAATTAAAAAATAGATATGTTTTTATAGGTCAACTATTCGACTTTAAAAATCTCGAAAAAAATAACGTTAATCCCACATGGCCCAACGTTGGTACAACTATGTCTCAACGTTGGTGGCTATAAAATGTGTTGGGCCGACGGGGGGCCTACAACGTGCCGGTGTTAAAAGCCAACGAAGGCCTTTCCTAGATCCGATGTGCACTGCCTAAGTCGGGCCAATCTATGATGTCAACGTTGGGCCGATATAGATGCCTATGTTGGGCCAGCATTGGGCCGAGAGGCTCATGTTGGCTACCTCGTCGTCAGTAGATTTGAAAACTGTGTACATCGTTGTAAAATGGGCCTGTTGTTGTCGGGATAGCTACTTTAACATACCTGTAATGTTATTGTTGTTTTTCATAGTATGCATGTTGTTAGTTCTAACGAGAATGTTGTTGAACATAGTGTGAATTATTTGTTTTTAAATTTAAACATAGCGTGAATGTAATTGTTTCTAATTTCATTATCCGCTATACTTGTAGGGTTTGATAACAACCACCATGACCAATATGACTATGATGGAGGAGAAATGGCTGATGGCGTTCAAGTTGCTCGACTTTAATCGTGATGGCGTCATCTCCAGTAAAGACCGGGATGACTGCACTGCATCTTTTCTTGATGTGTATAAGCCAGACACTGATCAAACCAAACGTATGTCGGATCACCTAGATACATTTTGGAACACTGCTATTTTCTTAATTGAAACGCCTGATTGGAGTAAGTCATTTATTGCTGAGGACTTCGTCAGAACACGCCGCGAGATGTTTGAAAAAGATAAGGATGCAACCATCAAAGCTGTGCGACGTGCAACCGAATATCTGTGTCAGGCAGCAGATGTGGATGGAAACAAATCCTACACGTTCGATCAGTTTAAGATGTTTCATAGCGCCTTTAACTTGAAGGATGAAAATTTCGTGAGTGGAATTTTTCAAGTAATTGGTGCAGATGAAAATGGAATATGTTCGCTCGACAGTGTTGTAGAGTTCTACACGGAATTGATTATGGGTGAAAACATGGAAAAGCACGAGATGTGCAAAGCTGCATTTGCTGCCGCTGGTATGTTTTAGGTTAATACTTGGTTAATCTCTTATTTGCCGAAAAACTACAGACAAAACAACTGTATGAAACATAATAGAAAGACAATATGTTAAGGGTATTATAAACTGCATACTTGTGTGACCATCGTTATTCTGCCGAAGATAAACATAACATGTTAAGTGAAAAAACTGAATTTCCAGCTGTTAACAGTACCAGCGTGAAATATATATAAAAGTGTGTTAATATTAAGCTTCGTTTCCAGATTAGAGACTGGCGTGGCCTAGTGGATAGCACGGTTTACTTGAAATCCGGATTGCACAGATTCAAATCTCACCGGATCCACAGTTTCGTCGATGTGTTTTAGGACAAGACACTTTTCATTAAATCTCGGATGAAGACGTAAACTGGGCGGTCCTGTGTATCGGAGTCTATTCTCCGAGAACGGTACTGGACTAAAGCAATATATTCGTTAGTTAGAGTAGGACTGGTTCTCGGGTTCCTATGTATCTTCACCTCTCTCTGGGATATGGTTCCTATGTATCGTCACCTCTCTCTAGGTTGGCTTTAAACAAATATTATCTGACGCCAAGCAAAAATATTGTCGAGCGAAAAGAGAAAAAATGATAGCCACATAAAATAAGAAACACACAAAAAAAGACAAGCTAAATATCGAGAAGTAAGCAAAACACCATGAAAAAAGACGAATAAAAACGAAAATCGACATGGGAAAAAAATCCGTGTCAAGACGGCATATTATACATTAGACTCTTCGTTTGCGGCTTTTCGTTTTTTCTTTATTTCGCGTAACGTTATTTCGACTTTTCGTGTGAGATCTTTTCGTGTGGGGTTATTTCGCATGACATGTTTACGTTATTTTGCCGGCAGATTCCTTTTGTAATTAAGGCATTAAGGATTATCGTTATTTACTAATCAACGAAATTGTATATTTAATGTATCGAATCTATAAATGCGATTGAACATGCTTGCTTTACCAGTTGTTTTTGTCTTGCATATAAATATGCCGTGGCCGAATGGTTAACGACGTTGCGTTGTAAACCTTCGCCTTTCGACGCTGCGGGTTCGAATCCCACTGGGAGCTCGACTTGTAAGTGAGGAAGTGTCGATTCTTACGGATGGTGAGATGTGGACAGTACTGGTTGAACCCAGGAAAAGTGGATGGTCTGCCTCCACCACAAACAATCGACAGTCATATATAACCTTGCATGTGTTGAAAATGACGTAAAACACCATACAAACGAACAAACAAAATAATTAGATAACTAAACAAACTAAAAATGGACTGATGTGGAATCGTGTGCTTTTGCTATACACTGGCCCACCCAAATGGCATTGATGTGTAAATGGGTATCATTCATATATGTGTTCTTTTATTTTTTCTGCTGAAACCTACATGACATATTCAATCTGCAGCATATTCAATGGTTGTAAATACCTTATAACACATAACTTAAAATGTGATTAACTGATCTACAATATAACTAACACTAAGTGTTTTGATCGACACGCGTACATACTTTTGGTGTCGGTTCAGTGCAGTAAATTTAATGTTTACCCTACTTTTTAAGCCAATCAGATGGCTCATTTATTCATGAAGAATGTACTATCAGCGTTCTTCACGGGTTAGAGCGTGCCCTCTATAGAGATTATCGATAAAACATATGGTAAACACTAAGCCGGATAGAGTCTATGAAGAGAAATTGTCACCATTAAGAAACCGTAGTCGGTCGCTAAATGGTGAAGACTCCCCTTCATAGCCTCTATCCTTTACTAAGAATTGTGTACATATACTTAATCCTGTGTACATCGTTTGCCAATAAGCGTTTTGCGCTTTCCAATCACTGAGCAGTTCTATATTATTACGGGAGATAATTAACTTACTGAAACATATTTAATTTAGCTCCTGTATACCCAGAGACTCAATTGTAATATAAACATAAATTATATACAAATTTGCTGTCCGTACGAATTGCTAAAAACATTTGAATTTATTGAATTCGGTGCTCTTGTAATTATGCTTGAATATTAACCCTGCTTTCAACACTTGCTTAAATGCTTATCACAAAAGTTGCTTTCATAACGAACATTTAATTTGGGGCGCATGTATTTATGTCCTTAATATTGTAATATTCAATCTGCTTTATTGCTAAATGCTTTTACTGCAAGGGCTTGCCATAATGGTATTTTGCGCTTACCGGCAGCCCAACTGTTAACCCCCATGCTTGGGGCTTGTTTTTCAATCCATGCCACGCCCAATTTATTTGCCAAAGCTATTAAAATAAAGTTTTAAAAATATTTTAAGCGTTCTTATTACAGTGCTCTCCAATAATACGCTTCATCCCATATGTATATAAGGCTTGTATACAAACCATAATAACGTGGTTTAATATCTCTCCTAGTCCCTTTAAACTTAAATGCTGACGATGGATTTAGTTACATATTTTTTCTATACGATACTTTGTTAAGTATAAGGATATGTTTATTTGATTAGCTTTACTCGTATCCATTTCGTAACGCAATATTTACATTCGAGTTTCGACCGAAATGAATAAATATAGGTCTTTCTTCATTATTAAAGGGGCAATGCATGTAACTTTTACCTAATAAAACACAAAATAACTACGTCGATAAATATTCCACAAGTAATATATTCTGGTCGCAACGAGTTGGTTTATTTAAACACCAAGATGGGCGTAACCCATCGAGGCTTTTAAATTACCATCAAGCTGAGACAGACTCTCCCCGTTTTGTAGCATGGCGTGCTTAGTGACCCTGTCCGTACTCTAAATTACATTTATCGCTGTATGATAAATCGCCACAAGATGAATTCAATAGCGGTACAAAAATTACACTCACGGGAAATAATAGATGATAATAGTAACCGATTGAGCTAGACGGGTAAGTGACGTAACGCAATGCCTGATATGACCTAAACGTAATGCACTAGTGCTAGGCTAATCCGGGATGTCACGTGAGCAACAGAAATATAAATAGTTCTGTAAAAATGTTGACAAGCAATAAATAACATTATTATTATTTTATTTGTTTTTCAAATTCACGATTTTATCAGTACAATTTTATTTGGGTCTATGCTCTATGCTCATGTTTTCATGTACACATATCACTGAATACAAATTATTTGCTAATTCTTAATATATGCTTTACTTACGGATAGTGTCCGATTAAGTGATAACATAGATATTTCGTCGAAACACAATACACTGCACAATGGAACGGTAACTTTATATGTGTCGCCTCTAGTTTTAACACTGTTAGTCATTTCCAGTGTATGGATGACCTCAGTTAGTAATTTTTTAGAAGTGCATGCATGTTCATAAACACATGAACTGTACCAAAGATGTGCGTGTGTAAACATGTATGCAACTGAATTGCAGTTGTTCTTATTCCAATCATGATAAATATAGCATCGCCAAAATAGTGAAGATGTTACAAGCATTTAAAAAGGATTCGGAAGGAAGCTATATAAGCTTGTATAACTCTGTTTCGTTAGCATAATGATTTGAATACATGACAGTTGAAACAATATATTAGGCCTTGAGTCAGGACCCAAAATATTCGATATTGTTACCAACTCAAGGGACAGAAACTCTACCATCACTTTTTGAAAATAACAATGTATATCGATTACATTTTTCCATGATAGCAATCTGGAACAGGTAGCTTATATGAAAAAATCGAACATACATAGGTTATCATTGTAGCGCTTTCATATACAATTTTGATGTTCATTTTTGAGTGTCATGCTTGTATATATAATTATCGAGGTTCTATTTAAAGATGCAATGTTAAGTTTACAATTCATTTAGTTATATAAAGACTAAAGGAGCTCAGTTTAGCACTAAATTATGTTTGAAATCTCTATTTTGCTTCAACTTAGAAGTCAATTTACCCCACCCACTATTGACACATTTTTATGCATTTAGTTTAGTCAGTATGTTTTACATTATATGTGTAAACTTGTAAGAATCAGTAATGTACAACCTTTCTAAGCTGATTTGAATAATATTATAATATGAATAAGGGATTGTTACGATAGATTAATGAAATTAAGTACTATGCAATGATCACGACATTGCATATATTTGTTCAGTAAGCCCGATAAGTAGAGACACATGCCAAACTGGAAGTATGAGCTTCCTCAAAGCAACTACAACATAAATAGTAATAACATGCGTAAGAATCGACACTTCCTCGACTTGTAAGTGAGAACGTATAGATTCTTACGGATGGCGGGAGATGTACAGAACTGGTTCTATCCGGGAAAAGTGGGTGGTCTGCCTCCACCACAAACAAATCGACCGTCATATATAACCTGACATGTGCTGAAAATGGCGTAAAACACCATACAAAAAAACACAACACAACTTATTAACACGACACAAACAGTCAAAAGGATTCTAGATAAGGGAAATGTGCGGTTTAACGCATACAATAACATTAGTCTATTTTAGGTGTATGCGTTATGTCAATACTGGATTATGTATTACACATAAATACACGAATTTAAAATTGCGAATTGCAAAAAAAAATCTTATTATATGCCTATTTTAACGCTTTTTTTTTCAATTTATGTGTATTTAAAGGATTTAAACACCTTAATTACCCCACCCATATACATCACAATGAAGAGTTCTGCATATACAATGTAATAATAGTATATGCATTTGCACGAAACAAAAAGGTTATATGGCGCCAACAGGAATGAACATTCGGATAATAAAAGTCAATTAAGAACACTCGGTGCAGGTTTTAGTAACCTGCCCTACTAAGGAATAGACTCCTATGTTTCTTTAACCTGTTGGGAGAAATACACGGGACCGCCTGGTTTGCGTCCCCTTCTAACGGATGAGGGTAAGGGACAGTGTCTAGCCCAAGAATACATCGACTAAATTCACTAGCGCCGGTGAGGCTAAAAACAGGGTCCTCTTGATTTCAAGTCCCCCTAGCTATCCACTACATCAAGAAGCTGTATGTGCTCAAGAAGGATGACTGCATAAAAATACATACATGGACAACTAAAATTGTAATCCGTCATTAAGATTATATCCAAGAAGCTGGGTTCACAACGGTCACTCGTATCTAGTACGTTAACACCAAGTTCATGTATGTACCGGCGAGCCTTATATGACTGCGAGCCTTATATATGCCCAGCTCATTGCTGTTTTGATAAATTTGACAATTAAGGCTTTGGGATAATATAAGTCAATTAAGAACACTCGGTGCATATTATCTCATTTAAATAATATAACTTAGTTTGACAAAATAGCATACAGTATAACATTATAAGAATCTTTCATGGGTATCCGGGGAAGATAGGTAATTCCAATCGGAGGTATAAGTGTTTTGATCGGAACCGAGGCTCTGCCGAAGTTCCGATTAAAACACTTATACTGAGGGTTATGAATGCGAGCCTTATATATGCCCAGCTCATTGCTGTTTTGATAAATTTGGCAATTAAGGCTTTGGGATAATATAAGTCAATTAATAACACTCGGTGCATATTATCTCATTTAAATAATATAACTTAGTTTGACAATATAGTATACAGTATAACATTATAAGAATATTTCATGGGTATCCGGGGAAGATAGGTAATTCCAATCTGAGGTATACGTGTTTTTATCGGAACCGAGGCTCTGCCTAAGTTCCAATTAAAACACTTATACTGAGGGTTGGAATTACCTATCTGAACCGAATACCCATGATATATTCTTTTTCTTGCATATCAGAGACATGTTGTGCGTTGACGCCGCCAGGTATTAACGTTTTGCATGTTTTCCTCGACCTTTATCTCGACCCTAGGGTGAGATGGAAATATATAGCCCCGGTAAAATGACGGATATCCTTGTCCGGTATGCAAGAAAATACTTTCCATCCCCCATGTAAAACGCGGATAGCCTTACCGGTATGCAAGAAAACTCTTTTTAAAGGTTCAAGATAAGGATCGGTACCCAGTGCATCGCGATAGTTCTCTGAAAGCTATGTTTGACATTCAGGTGATACTACACTTAAAGTAGCTATCCCGTCGACACAGCCACATTTTACATCATATGTACACCGTTTCTAAACCTACTGACGACGAAGTATATATACAACTTATATATTTTGAGAATCAAAACTCTATCGATAAAATATTAACAGCTTTAACCAGCCAGACAAAACCCCAAAAATGGAGCGTCGAATTAAGAATCGGCACATATGCATTATTATCTGAGCTGAACACCTGGACAGAGTTTTGATAAACGGTTTTGTAGTGTAATTTTGCCATTATTTGCGGGTTAGTTGACCCCGGGAAACTATGCCTCCAACAACAGGCACATGTTAATATCATATATAAACCGTTTCTAAACCTACTGACGACAAGGTACATATTTTGAGAATCCAAACTCTCTAGACACAATATAACCGGATTTAACCAGCCAGGCGAAACCCCGAAACTTGAGCCTCGAATTAAGAGTTACCAACTAATAATTCACTTTACGCATATTCAAACAGGCTGATTCAAACATGGGTATTTTTAGAACCCGTGATATTTTTTTTTACTTTTAATCGTCACGTATATAATATTATTATATGACCTGAACACCTGGACAGAGTTTTGATACAAGGGTATGAAGTGAAATTTTGTCGTTATGTGGCGTGTTAGTTTCTTTAAGAGAAGACTACTTATGGACTTTCCTAACTCTTTGTAAAACCGTGACCAAAGGACTGGGCCATATCTGACCATAGGGTCACGATTTGAATACAGTTGGTAGAGAACCATAAGCTAAGACGGATACAAATATCGGACAGGGAAAGCAGTTATTCAAGGACGACAGTCAACCACAAAACACAAAAACAAACACGCAAACAGACAAACGAGAAGGCAAAAGTAATAAAAAAATGCAAGCGACATCACAAACACAAAAGGGTTGACAATAGGGCTACCGCCTTGGAACGGTCAGTGGCAACAAAGGCCACTGGGGGTTTAAACCAGTTCTAGGGTGCACCAAACCTCACACTTACCCTACTGTCATCCCATACAATACTACATACAAAATAAGTAGACCTCTGGCTCTTGCTTTTTTAGAGAGAAGAGTTTTAAAGCTGTTTCTATATGACTCTATTGAGATATATGACCCCTGTGGCGGAGACAAATATGACCATAGAGTCAACATTTTAACAAACTTGCTAGTGAACTGTATAGTTATGCTACATGTATAATATGAACCCTCTAGCTCTTACAGTTTTAGAGAAGAAGATTTTTAAAACGTTCCTACATAACACTATGTAAAACTGTTACCCCCGGGGCTTGGCCATATTTGACCCCGGGGTCATCATTTTATAAATACTTGATAGAGGACCCTAAACTTATGATACATGCAAAATATTAGATATGTAGCTTTTGTAGTTCCAGAGAAAACTCTTTTTTTTTAAAGAAACTTGATTTTTATATAAAAGGGGAGATAACTCATAACAAGAATCAGCTACCGTGTTCGCACTGCTATCATGGATTTTTTGTTTCTCTACAAGGTACTCAATAATATGGTACTAGTAAGAATGTGTCCCTTTAGATGGTAACAACAAATTGTATGGCTCATGGCCTATATGTGATAATATTGGACTGTTTAAATTAAAGCATTGTTGTGGATAACAATCAAATAATTCCCACTACATACATTGTTAATTCGTTATGTTATGTTAGAGAACATTGGATATGAAGTGGATCGGGGCTGAGAGAGAGAGAGAGACATACAGACAGACAGACATTTTTCTATGTTTCCGGCCGCACTTAGATCTGGCTTCTTCGAGCTTGTCAATGATATCTTCTAAAATTAATAAATAATATTCTCCTCACCTATGCAAGTTAATAAGTACCTTTTTTTATAATATTTTGAAAATTCTACAATTTGTTTCATTTGATAATATGGGATTCCCAGCCAAAGCGTATTAATATATATGTTATTAAAGTCTTTCAATGCATTAAATATGGCAGCAACGTTGCAAGAAAGTCTTCAGGAATGTTGCCAGAAACTAATTTGCATACGAAAAACGATATTGTTGCAACGTTGCTATAACATGTCGCCGGAGCTGCAACTTTGCTGCAATATTGCCACACATTATTGCCTCAAGCCTTGTATTTTGGTAAGGAGTATTACAATTTAAAATATAGTTGTGAGAATGTGAACATATGCGTGTGCTTATGATAGTTCAACTTTCCATATTACGAATAGTACCTTTAATTTGCAGTATGCAGACGTTAAACATATTTCAACCCATACTTATAGTCAAAGTTCAGTTAAATATAACTGCCGCAAGAGTACCTACGGATATCTCATGGGCCTGCGGCCGGCCTATTGATTTATGAATAAAATCTTCTTCTTCTTCTCCATTATCGTACTCTTTTATATATGACGGTAGTTTTTTGTGGTGGCGGCAGAACACCCACTTTTCCTGGGTAGAACCAGTACTGCACACCTCCCACCGTCCGTGATCGGTTTAAAGATACCAAACGTATACAGCTACGCTATTAAACAGGTACAAAGACTGATTATTCGCATAATGAATATTAAATAATTGCATTATTTATAAATGAAGAAGTAAACAAAAACAACGATAATGTTTAATGCGTTCTCTAATAAATATTTTCAAATATTATTATCTGAAGGTAATAAGTTGTGAACTTCTCTAGGCGAACGGTTTCAAAATTCCGAAAATGTAAAATAACATGATGATTACGCATGTTATTGGAATGCATGCATGTCTGTTTGTTTTATGGTCGTGCATCACAAAAGGCACGGATACCTGTTGAGCTTCTGGTGGAATCAACCTTTCACAACGTAGCTTATGGTGCGGAGGGTAATAACGTCACCACATACTGCTATAGTGAACTACATCTCCAAAAACGAAGCCCGAATCATCATTCGATTGTTTTTCGTTTAGCCCAGTGTGTCATCGCAGGTCAAGATTTCCGAACCCGGTAATTCTGGGGTTTTATAAAATCGACGAGGCCGTTCCAACTGCTCGTGTGGTATGGAGCAACATACAAAGGCAGCCACGTTATTATACCTATACGTTACTTGGCATTTAATAGGAGTTACGTTAGAAATAGTATGGAAGCCTAACGACACGACTTCTAACTTCTCGACTTCTAACTTCACGACTTATTTACTTCTAACTTCATGACTTCTACATTCGTCACTTTTAACTTCATGACTTCTCATTGTTTGAAAGTCATGAAGTGGAAATAAGAAGTTAGAAGTCGTGAAGTTGGAAGTCATGTAAAATAGATATAAAAAGTCGATGGACAGTGTAAATAAAGAAATCCCCGCCATCAACTATTCTTTAACCAACAAGGCAGCATTAATAGACAATATAAGTAAAACACAAAGATGCTGGTGTATATATAAATACAAAAACAGAATAGCCTAGAAAGCCACAAAGAAGGTACTCAATGATTTGGCAGAAGCCAGAGCAACAAGAGAATAAACCATTGAGGGCACGACAAGACAGACAAACATCAAACGTCACCGTCGTTTTGGGCTTTAGGTAGACGTCATCATAGGGTACACAGCATGTCCGGTCATCGCACAAAGAGGAAAGCATAGTGGCGAACTGTAAATGGGTCCACCATCAAGCTTGCAGTGCGTTGCAAAATGATAGGTCATAACCTCTTTTGATAAACCTTTTAACAAGATAAACAAAGATAGTATGAAAGTGATCATGACCAAGGATCTTACGAAGTTTGTAAATCACCCCATCTAATGGGAATAATTAACCAAATCAAAATTTAAATCATCTCTCTTGTCAGATATTTTCTTAATTATTTCACCATTTTCAATCAGATATTCACCTGCTTGCACATCAGAATTTCCAAAAGGGTAGGGAAAGAAAGAAAGAAAGAAATATTCAATCTACAAACAGTCAAACACATGACAAGCAATTATTTTATTTTTTGTTCTGGATTTTGACAAGTCTCTGAGTACTTGCTTTGTGGATTTCTATATTCTTTTTTATATTGGTATATACACTATCATCTTTGTGCTATTCTTATATGACCTGTTTGCTAGGGGGTAAAGCCTAGTGGTGACTTCTGTATTTACACCAACCCGTTTTAATGAGATGACAGTAGGGTAAGAGTGAGGTTTGGTGCCCCTTAGAACCTGGCTTAAACTCCAAGATGCCATTTTGCCACTGACTGTTCCAAGGCGGTAGCCCTGTTGTCAACCATTTATGTTTGTGGTATCACCTGTATTGCCTCAGATTTATCCTTGTTAGGTTTTGTTTGTTTTGAAACTTTCTATGCGTGTTTTTGGTTCACTGGGTTCCATGAATGCTATCTTTCCCGTTCGATTGTTTTTATACTATGTTAATGTATGAAATCATTGTCTTCAAAAAATTAGCTTAGCTGCTGCTTGTGTATATAATTTCAAACATACACGCCTTTACACATATGTTAAATATATTTATTTTGGGTTATTATCAAGTGTTGATACATAGTCATATTCGTACTTTTATTAAAATACTATTGATTATACATGTATTAATTATTTATGCTTTTATATCCTTATGCTATTTCCTATATATTATCTTACACTACGAGTCGACGGCATCGTGATGTCAAGAGATGCATTTTGTACTGTCTGTCAACGTGCTTAAAACACACACCATTTTATATAAACAAAATAAACA
This sequence comes from Cyrtodaria siliqua, assembly GCA_037043455.1. NCBI lineage: Eukaryota > Metazoa > Mollusca > Bivalvia > Adapedonta > Hiatellidae > Cyrtodaria > Cyrtodaria siliqua. Next base: position 138,126 of record JAWPHD010000551.1, on the reverse strand, counting down.
AAATATTTGAAAGAACCCCAATCACCTTTAAACACACCCCACCCGCCCCACACACCAACCACCTTTAAAAATAGGAAGGGGATACCCCTCTCCTCCACCATCCAAACCCCAGCACATGAAGACAGCATTCCCGACCGCGACAATTTGATCTCGGTTGTTTGCACTTCTGTCAAGCTCTAGCTACGCCCCTGTCAATGGAGAGATGTAAATCAAGAAAAGAAGAGTAAGTATCAGAAATATTAGCTTTCTTAAGTTGAAGTTCTTTAGGGTATATATTAGTAACCATAGTAGAAAAAAGAAAGCGTTGTCAATGTTCAACAAGTCATCCAGATACCGAGAGGTGTCATTAAAGGCCTCAATAACATCTTCCTGGGTATCTGGTGAAAGACTCAACATGAAATCTCTTCACAGCAATATGAAAACAAATCTACGACAAGGGGTGCACAGTGAGTACCCATAGGTCTATAAACAATTTGTCTATAAACGGTCGTTCAATACCTGACTAAAATATTATCTAATAGGAAGATGAGTGTTTCACAAAATTCTTGGCCACATAGTGTAATTGTCTAAACTGCCGTTAGCAAATAAATAGTCATGAAGATGAAAGTCATGAAGTCAGAAGTAATGAAGTTAAAAGTCATAAAATTAGAATTAATGCAGCTGGACGTCGTGAGGTTAGAAGTAACGCAGTCATGAAGTTGGGCGTAATGCAGTTGGAAGTCGTAAAGTTAGAAGTAATGAAGTTAGAAATAATGAAGTTAGAAGGAATGAAGTTAGAAGACATTAAGTGGTGAAGGAAGAAGTAATGAAGTAAGAAATAAGGAAGTCCCTCCAAGGCTACCATAAAATAGAGTGTCACAATTGTGCGTATTTAAAATTGTATAAAGCCCGTTGGAGAAATTGATACAGAGATAAGCATCATATTTAATCCATCTCGTTTAATAAATTCAATATTCAATGGTTTATTTTCTTGTTGCTCTGGCTTCTGCCAAGTCACTGAGTACCTTCTTTGTGGCTTTCTTTTGTATTTATATATACACGAGCATCATTGAGTTTTACTTATATTGCCTATTGATGCTTCATTGTTGGTTAAAGAATAGTACATGGTGGGGATTTCTTCTTTTGCACAGTAGGGTAAGTGTGAGGTTTGGTGCACCCTAGAACCTGGTTTAAACCCCAGCGGCCTTTTTTGCCACTGACCGTTCCAAGGCGGTAGCCCTATTGTCAACCCTTTTGCGTTTGTGATGTATTCTTTGGCCTTTTCTTCATCTTTAAATTTGTTCTTTCATTCTGTGTGTGTTTGTGGTTGACTGTCGTCCTTGAATGCTCTTTTCCTGTTCGATCTTGATATCTTTATTAAACATACACTCGTGTAAGTATTTTATTAACTGGTGTAATCAAAATGCCATCTCCTGTTCAATATATTCAATATCTATAGTGTTTAAACAAACTTAAACTATGTAAAAGCATGTTGTACAGCGTTTCAAATGTAAAGCGTATACCTGTAACTAACATGGGTTTTTTTCCTTTCCGTGGTATCTTTCCCCATATCATTGTTATACATATCTTGTACCACAGCTCTAATGGCCTTCCTTTGTTCTTGCTTTTGATATAATTTTCATAAACCTGAAAGTCTGACCCTAAACCGTGCTATAAATGCCGGTACATTTAAACTGTGCTATAAATGACAGATATCGGCAGTTAAACCATAATCTACTCAAATTTACGCGAGCGCAGCTGTAATTTACACACAACCTGTAAATCAAAACGACCAAAACAATACTCCTTGACATTGCATTTGCCCAATAATATACAACGGCGATTGACTGCAATAATCAAAACATTGGTCATGCTCATGCTAGTGATAATGCTATTTCTTGATTGGTCCGGGCTGTTATGTTTACTGAAAACTGCAACGCCCTAAAACTTCTTGCATATGCGTAGTTGGATAAATGACTGTGGTACAAAACATTTATAGCATGTTTTTCTCGTTTGCGACTTATATTGCACTCTCGGGCCTGCGGCCCTCGCGAAGCAGTATAAATCGCATATACTCGAAAAAATATGCTATAAATATTACTTAATTCCGAACATAAAAGGAGGCATTACGTTTCGTCAAGTATATCATTTTAACATGTCATAATTTGGAAAAAAAAAGTGCATTTGTTTGTTCGCGTTGCATGTTAACTCGTGTTAACGCATTTATACAAAGGATACTATGCTATCAGGTTCTTTGGCTTGGCGAACATCATAGTTGACGTATACACATAAGGTGATAAAAGGGAAAATGTGTAAAGTATACTCCCTTTGAGCCCAAATATGTTATCATATCATCCAATGTGGTGTTTTTAAACACCTTAAAATGATCTGTTTGTGGCTTACATGTTAACATAGCATAAACATAAATTTTATTCTAATACATGTACACCCACACTATAAATTATTATAGCCTAGTTTAAAATATCTCGTTATAATCAACGATATATCACTGTCATATTTGCAACGTTAGGAGAGTAAGCAAAGCAATGCGAAATATTTCAGTTGTGTGCAATATTTTTGCATTTTAGTGGTATTAGAATAGAAATAGAACATCGTTAACGGTGAATTTCCGTATAATATATCACCGTAAACGATGTTCTATTTCTTAAATGAAAGATGATTTTAGTCTTAGCTATTAAAATAGAATGACTGGTGTTATTTATAAAATGTTAAGAAACAAATCCGCCAAATAAGGGCAATATTACACGGAAAAAAACGTTTATCAAAACTATCCAGTTGTTCAGGTCATATAATAATGTATATGTGCCGATTAGAACTATAGTTTTATTCAAGGGTTCTTAAACTATCCGTGATTGAATATGCGTAAAATGAAGTATGAGTTTGTAAATCTTAATTCAACGCTCCATTTTTGGGGTTTGGTCTGGCTAATAAAAGCCGTTTATATTTTGTTTATAGTGTTTGGATTCTCAGAGTATGTAATTTATATATAAAGTAAGTAGATTTCGAAACTTTGTACATCCGTTGTAAAATGTGTCTGTTGTTGACGGTATAGCTACTTTAACATACCTGTAATATTTTAATTCTCAGAGTATGTAAGTTATACCCAGCTAGCATGACGACATCGGGCAAATGTCGGCTGATATCGAGCCGCTATTGCCGGTGCTGGACCAGCATTCGGCCAATATTAGAATGGCCAAACGTAGTAGTGTCAAGCAGCCCCAACGATGTAACGACGGTTGTCTACAACGTTGGGCCATCGTTGCTCAACGTTGGACCAGCGTTGCGACTTCGTTGTGCCAACGATGGGCCAACGATAAAACGGACTAACGTTGTACAACAACGTTTGGTTAACGTTGTACAGCTACGTTTGCCCAACGTAATTTTTTCCAGGCGTTCCAGCGATGTCACGACGTTGTCTACAGGTTGCAGAAAACTAAATACTTTCCCATAGACCTCCTGTGGCACCTGTCAGCTAATATCTCAATAATTATACACCAAATTGTTTTAAATTATCTTATTTCATAGATATGTCCATCATAAAGCCTTTGAAAGTGTGAAAAAGACAACTTTCCCAGCTCAGCCTCTCTGTACATGTCTGTGTTTACAAACCGTATTGAATCCGCCACTGAATATTGACATGCATTTCAATGGATGTTAAATTTTCAAAAACATGAAAAAAAAAAAATATTATTTAATTTAATGATTCTAGCTGATGGGGATTATTTTACCTATAATTTATCCTTCCTGAAAATGCATATTGAATATTTCAAAGCTATATCTGCTGACCTCTGTGAACTTTCTGTACTGAATCGTACACAACAAAAGGCGGGGCTTAAGCTAGGCTATATTTAGCTGAACGAAGAAATATAAAAAGATCGGACTTGGAAAGTAGCATTCAAGGAGGACAGTCAATTACAAAACACAGTAACAAACATGCAAAAAGACAAACAAGAATGCAAACGTAATAATAAAAGTAAACGACATCACAAACAGAAAAGGGTTGACAATAGGGCTACCGCCTTGGAATGGTCAGTGGCATAGTAGGCCACTGGGGGTTTAAACCGGTTCTAGGGTGCACCAAACCTCACACTTACCCTACTTACCGACACAATTTGGCAAGGGAAGTAACACTTGCTGGTAAAAATAGACCATATGAGTTTTGTTATTTTCCAATGACCGAATGTGAATTTGCACACATTTTTCAATTTTATTTTTGTAGAAACTATAATTGGAGCCTGTAAATTGTATATAACTGTTCATTTAAGTAGGCATTAATGTAGGAGAATAGGTTTCCATATAAGATACCTTGAACTATCAGACCCAACAATAAATTGCACTCTGCTATGACCAACTCTGATCAGACATGCAAAATCAGACTTACTGGAATAACAGTATTAGACACGCATCAGACTTACAATATTCAGACTCTTGAATATCAGCCCTACAATATCCGATGCATATCAGACTCATATCAGCCAAAAATGTCAGACGCATATCAGACCTACAATATCAGACACAAAAACTATTATTGTGTACATATAGGTCTGCATCTCACTTCTAGGTCAGAATCTGATACTTTAAGTCTTATAACTATGAGTGATAGCATAAGTTTGATGTAATTGTAGGTTTGACATGAGTCTGAAAGTGTAGGTCTGTCTGACATGCATCAAATAGTGAAAGTCTGAATTGAGTTTGATATTTTGGATAGATCTGGAATGAGTCTGTCTGACATTCAATGTGCATATATTGCCAATACAATATCAGACTGATATCAGACCTACACTATGAGACCCATGTCAGACCCACAATATCAGACCCATGTCAGACCTACACTACTAGACACACTCATATCAGACCCATGTCAGACACACATATCAGACCTTTTATATGAGACTCATGTCAGACCTTAAATATTGGGTGTGCCTCCAGCATACAAAATATCGTTGGTCTGATCTGAGTCTTAACTATTTAAAGTTGTGATATGATAGTGTAAGTAAGTTCTTAGTTAAGGTCTGGTATAATAAGTGTAGGTATTCTGCACTGGGCATGAATGTTGCTAAAGCAGGGCAGTATATTGTTTATTGCTGCCCTGCCCTTTTCGACAAACTGCTTCTCGGATACACCTTTTTTTAAAAATGATGCAAGTTTTTGGGAAAATATGACCTTGTCAGTGCCTGGCGGTACACTTTTAATTTTAATGGCCTTTATTCTTTTTTTACAAAGTACGCATTATGTGCACAAAGCATAAATAATATGATACTGGGTGATTCATTCTCCCTTGTAATTCTCGCACAGTCTTTCCCACCTGTGCACTTGCATCGCTGGTTATCGAGTTTACTTTTAAAAGATTTCCATTTTCAATTTCCGTGATCAATTTTTTTTGTCGAAATTGACTCACTGCGCTGTATGGAGTCATTTGAGTTGTAGTTTTTATGACAGTTTTATGAATACAGTGATGTTTTGTACATGTTTTGCACACAACATTTAATCCAAGGACCAATTTTTTGTGTGTGCTAATTTCCACCACTGGTGTGAATGACTGAGAAGCAGCCTCAAAGCCCTCTTCCGGTCTACTGTTGTAGGCTGTATCCACCAGTATGTCGACATATGGCGTAGTTTCAGCTGGGTTCGTGAATGCTATAACGGAACGGACAAATTGTTGAATTTCATACATTGACTGCACATTTAAGGTTGTCATGCAGTCGTTTAGTTCATTCATCTTTTTTAACAACATGGAGTTGCTAGAGGGTTTGATGTTTAAACTTGCTAAAATGAATGACAAGACACTAGGGCCAACTTTTGTTTTCATTGCTGCATGCAGGAGGCTGTCATTTAGAGAACCGCTTGGTGGGCCTCTCTTGTTTCTACGAACCTCTTTAAATAGCTTATGGGGCGGTGATGAGAAGCCACAATATTCGCAGTTTGACTTTACTATAAGGCACAGGCCCTGACGCTTCGATATCGCAACTGTTGGCATGGGTGTACGACATTTAGTGTCTTTACAATGACTTGAAAATGAGCGCAATAGCTTGTTTAAAGATTTCATGCTGATGATGATATTTTCATCCGCTTCCAGGGCCTCCAGTTCCTGTGATTCGTCGCAGCGTACAGGCCGCAATTTTACTACAGGATTGTGTTGACTGTACAGGGGAAGAAATATATATTTTACTTTATACTCGTCCTTTAGGATGAGTGGCATTGACATGTTACTCGTCCTTATAGGATGTTTACTCGTCCTGCTCTGATTGTAAAAGTTCATAAGTCAAAGCAGTCAGATACCATCATTTAACACTATTGTATATAAATAAAACAAAGGGAAACATCATAATGTGTTGTTTTTTTCTTTATATAAATCAATGAAAATTATGAAACTTTGACCAGTATTATAGATGACTATATTCTATAGTTCACTACAGCCTGATCATGGCCATTACAGTTACTGTGGCATGGTATACATGGTATATATTTCCCCCTTTTCCTGTGAAAAAATCCCCTTTTAGAAAACAACAACACTTTCTTTAGTAGAAAATGTAAACTCCAATACAGGAAAACAGCATACTTTTGCAATTCCCCTTCCTAAAGGCTCTGGTCCCAGTCACCTAAAAGCTGACAAATTCCCTTAAAGATTTCCCGGGTGAAAGTGTTATTTGTTTAACATCAAATACCGTAACGTGCGCGCTCCATGGAAATTAAAACGGGAGCCGCATTTTAGTATGTCCCAAAACGGAAATGCGTCATTTCCCAATATCCGGTTGACTTAAATTGCAATATATCGGTGAATAAACAGAGTTGCGACTATTTACTGCATTTAATCGCTTAATAAACTACTTAAGAACTATTTTCTTTGTTGTTGTTTTCTACTGAAATGTTACTCGTCCTCTCGGACGACCGATTCATGGGTTTCACGCGTCCGGATTCGAAATTCACTCGTCAATACGAGCGAACGAGTGGTAATTTTCGTGCCCTGACTGTATTGGAGATTTACTTCCACAGTGGACAGTTTGTGCCTCATAACCAGTGGAATAGACATTGTGAGAAGTCGTCCATGATCCCCCATTTCTCGTAGGTTTTCTTGAAATACTCCCTTGTTCCAGGGTATACCACTCATTTTGAAAGTGGATACTGCCTTTTTCCTTTTACCAGCTGTTGACTTTGTCATGTCTGGTATAGATTGCCTCAATGTTTGACAAAAAATATGCACTATGTCACATGCTATACTCGCGTTGCTAGGCAAGGGTGAAGTTGTTGCTATGCATCATGACATGTTGCTATGTAGGCTAAGGGAGACTACTCTAGATAAGTTCTGAAGCAGGTTCTTTATATTTTGAGTTCAAGAATAAATGATTTTTCTGTACCCTGAATACTATGTAGATAAAGTACTCAAAAGTACATTTACAACACATATACCTTAATTTTGATTCTAAGAAGGGGAACAAAGAACAAAAAATACTGATAAATATGTAACTTTTCAGGAATTATAGTGCCAAGTTTAAGAATCTCTGAAATGCCTTAATTCCATCGGATTGGCACAGCTGACGTATCAAAATGCTCGAAATAACTTGAATAAGTGATTTAAAAGTAACAAATACAAATTATTTTTGCCCTTAAGGGGAGACTCCTTAGTTTCGAATGAATGTCCATGGGGAATTTCTTATAAATAGAAATCTAAAAGATTAAAAGCCATGTACAGGCTAGACAATAAAAAGCAAATCCACACATGCAGTGTTTTTGACTTAGTATGACATAATATTAATTTTGATATAAATAAACTTTTTGTACTATGACCCGTATGTAGCATGTAAACAGAAAATCGTAACTGGTGGCTATGTTGAAAAGAATAGCTTTTTTTTTTTTCATTTCCTGCAATTCTGGAGGCGACATCAGATTACGGGAAAAAAAAGCCGGTTAAGGTCTGTAGAAATAGCATTTTTATGACAATTTGGAGTTTTTGTCATTCAATTATGGATGTGTTATTTCTCAAATAATGGACAGGTATATGCTGTCGTGTGTCTATAAATGTCATGTTTCCCTTTTTTGAGTGCTGAGTGGGTGGGGTAAATGAAGTTGTATTTGTAGGCAGAGAAACCGATTTTGTTGCTTTCTAGCATGTATTTGCTATATTTTGAGAGGCAATTATATAATCTTTCAGGAACAATGCATGTTTGTTATTTTTGAAAAATAGAATTCAAGTTATTTAGCGTAATTAGTGTACATGTCTGAAAATAGTCTGAATTTCAAAGAAAAATGTAGATTCCGACCTCAACGTTGTCCCAACGTTTAAACAACGTTGGTCCAACGTAAATGCAACGTCGGTATACGACATCCTTGGACATAAAGGTCTCACTACAGAATTAACTCCATTGACCATGACGGTAGGAAGATTCTACACCGTAAAAAACTAGGGCTGTGTCAATCGGTTTGCTCTCAACTTGGAAATGTGCAACTGTTCTCTTATTTCTGTCTTCAGGTGTCAAGATATGTACATGTTCATGACTTCTGCCAAGTTAAGATGCCACTGGGTGATTTTCGAGGAAGATCTGATAATTTGAAAAGGGGTAGGAATACAGTTGAATTATTAATGATACGGAGCTAGTTTTGAGGGATGCTGAAAAAAGACTGGAATTTAAAAAAACTTTATCTGGTCAACTTTTGATTTTTTGTGGATATTCTGAGCTTCAGAGGAAGGTTTGCAGATTGAGGGGAGATTTAAACACCAATGAACATTTTGTATGTTTGCAGTGGTCCACGAGTGACGGTTTCTACATATATTATATAGTGTTGATTATTTCACTAGTGTGACGTAAAGGGACTTAATTACCTTTTTATATAAGCATACATTTCCTTGTTGATGACTTTAATTATTCTTTAAAATGTGTTTTAACTCTTTTATATATATAAACATACTAAATATATCAATATAAAGAAACCAGTTTTAAAGTTATAATAAATTTATACAAATATGACGATATGTCAACGATCATTAACATTGTTCTTTCTGAAGCAGAACAAGTTTGCTACATTTCCACCATGCAGCTCGAAGTGAATGGAACTGTGCATTCTTAGAAGTTGGCCACCATCACTTTAAACAATGTATGAGCAAGAAAATTTAAAACTGTTTGTATAGGCCAACTATTCCACTTTTAAAGACTGGAAAAAATAACGTTAATCCCACATTGGCACAACGGTCTAAACGTTGGTCGTTATAAATATGTTGGGCCGACGAGGGGCCTACTACTTGCCGATGTTAGCCAACGTCGGCCCTACCTAGATCCTAAGTCGGACCAATCTAGGATGCCAACGTTGGGCCGATATAGATGCCTATGTTGGGCCAGCATTGGGCCGATAGGGTCATGCTGGCTGGGTATATATACCTCGTCGTCAGTAGATTTAGAATTTTTTTATATCGGTTGTAAAATGGGCCTGTTGTTGGCGGGATAACTACTTTAACATACCTGCCTGTAATGTTATTGTTGTTTTTCATAGTATGCATGTTGTTAGTTCTAACGAGAATGTCGTTGAACATAGTGTGAATTATTTTGTTTTTAAATTTAAACATAGCGTGAATGTAATTTTTTCTAATTTTATTATCCGCTATACTTGTAGGGTTTGATAACAACCACCATGTCCAACATGACTATGATGGAAGAGAAATGGCGGATGGGGTTCAAGTTGCTCGACTTAAATCGTGACGGCGTCATCTCCAGTAAAGACCGAGATGATTGATGTTTATAAGCCAGACAGTGATCAAACCAAACGTATGTCTGATAAGATAAGTCTTGGAACACTGCTATTTTCCTAATTGAAACGCCCGAGGAAGTCATTTACTGCTGAGGACGTAAGAACACGCCGCGAAATGTTTGAAAAGTTTAAGGATGCAACTATCAAAGCTGTGCGACGTGCAACAGAATATCTGTGTCAGGCAGCAGATGTGACTGTTAACAAAGCCTACACGTTCGATCAGTTTAAGATGTTTCATAGCGCCTTTAATTTGAAGGATGAACATTTCGTGAGTGGACTTTTTCAAGTAATTGGTGCAGATAAAAATGGAATATGTTCGCTCAGCAATGTTGTAGAGTTCTACACGGAATTGACTATGGGTGAAAACATGGAAAAGCAACGAGATGTGCAAAGCTGCGTTTGTTGCCGCTGGTATGTTTTAGGTTAATACTTGGCTATTCTCTTATTTGCCAAAATAAAAGTCATGTGAACTACATATGTGTGTGACCATCGTTATTCTGCCGAAGATTAACATAACATGTTAGATGAAACAACTGCGTCTCTTGTAAAAACTTGTGTGTACCAGCTGTTAACAGTACCAGCGTGAAATATATAGAAAAGTATGTTAAAATAAAGCTTCGAGTCCATGTTAGAGACTGGCGTGGCCCAGTGGATAACACGGTGTACTTGAAATCGGGATTGCACGGGTTCAAGTCTCACCGGATCCACAGTTTCGTCGATGTGGTTTTAGGACAAGACACTTTCACTAATTCTCAAATGAAGACGTAAACTGGGCGGTCCTGGGTATCGGAGTCTATCCTCCGAGAACGGTACTGGATCGAAGTAATATATTCGTTAGTAAGAGTAGGGCATGTTCGCGGGTTCCTATGTATCTTCACCTCTCTCTGGGGTGGCTTTAAACAACAATTATCTGATAATTGTTGTCAAAGCTATTAGAATAAAGTTTTAAAAATATGGTATGTGTTGTTATTACAATGCTCTCCGATAATACGCTTCATCCCATATGTATATAAGGCTATCATACTCTTTTTGTATACAAACCATAATTACATGTTTTAATATCTCTCCTATTCCCTGTAAATGCTGACGTTTAATTTACTGATCTATATGAATCTTTGTTAAGTAAAAGGATGTGGTTATTGGATTAGCTTTACTCGTATCCATTTCGTAACATAATAGTTACATACGAGTTTCGAAATGAATAAATATAGTTCTTTCTTCATTATTAAAGGGGCACTGTCCGTAACTTTTACCTAATAAAACATCAAATAATTACGTTGATAAATATTCCACAAGTAATAGATTCTGGCGCAAGGAGTTGGTTTATTTAAACACCGAGATGGGCATAACCAATCGAGGCTTTTAAATAACCAACAAGCTGAGAAAGACTCTCTCTGTTTTTAGCATGGTGTGCTTAGTGACCCTGTCAGTACTCTAAATTCCATTTATCGGAGTATTATAAATCGCCGCCCCTTTGTTTAGCCTGAAATAAACGATTTGATGCTATGCTTTCATCAAAGGCAATTTCACAGACCATACTTCGACTACTATTATTACATATTTACTAAATAAAACAACATGAATTTAACAGCGGTACAAAAAGTACCGCAATAGCGGTACTAAAAAAGTACCGCATTGTAGGTTTAAACTCGAAGACTATACGAAAATTACACTCACGGGAAATAGTAACCGATTGAGCTAGACGGGTAAGTGACGTAACGCAATGCCTAATATGATCAAAACGTAATGCACTAGGGCTTATATAAATAGTTCTGTAAAAAATGTTTACAAGCAATAAATATTATTATTATTATTTTATTTATTTTTCGAATTCACGATTTTATCACTACAAATTTATTTGGGTCTATGCTTATCTTTTCATGTACACATTTCACTGAATAAAAATTATTTGCTTATGCTTAATATATGCTTTACTTACGGACAGCGTCCCTTTAAGTGATAATATATTTCGTCGAAACACAATACACGGCACAATGGAATTGTACCTTTATATGTGTCGCCTCTAGTTTTGACACTGTTAGTCCTTTCCAATGTATAGATAACTGAGGTCATGTTAGTAAACTTTTAGAAGTGCGTGCATGTTCATAAACACTTCAACTGTACCAAAGATGTGCGTGTGTAAACATGTATGCCACTGAATGATTCTTTCAATCAGATAAATATATCATCGCCAAAATAGTGAAGATGTTACAAACATGTGAAAAGGATTCGGAAGAAAGCTATATAAGCCTGTATAAATCGGTTTCCTTAGCATAATGATTTGAATACATGACACTTGAAACAATATATGTGATATTTTAGAGTTTAAATATTGGATTGTTTAAACAGCATTGTTGTGGATAACAACCAAATAATCTCCCTCTACATACATTGTTAATTCGTTATGTTATGTTAAAGAACATTGAATATGAAGTGAATCGGGGCTGAGAGAGAGAGAGAGAGAGAGAGAGAGACAGATTTTGTATTTTTCTATGTTTTCGACAGCACTAAGATCTGGCTTCTAAGAGCTGGTCAGTGATATCTTCTAAAAACTGATAAATAATATTCTCTTCTCCTATGCAAGTTAATAAGTACTCTTTTTCTTTTATAATATTTGATAGATGATAGACACCTGATTCAAAAACATTTCATTTTGTTCTTAAAATGAAATATTGCACTATTTTGAAATTCTACAATTTGTTTCATTTGATACTATGGGATCCCCAGCAAGAAGGGGTATTAATAGATATATTATTAAAGTCTTTCAATGCATTCAGTATTGCAGCAACGTTGCAAGAAAATCTTCAGGAATGCTGTCAGAAACTAATTTGCATGCGAAAAACGATACTGTTGCAACGTTGCCACAACATGTCGCCGGAGCTGTAACTTTGCTGCAATATTGCCACACATTATTGCCACATGCCTTGTATTTTGGTAAGGAGTATTACAATTTAAAATATATTTGTGAGAATGTGTATATATGCGTGTGCGTATGATAGTTCAACTTTCCATATTACGAACAGTACCTTTAATTTGCAGAATGCAGACGCTTGACATCTTTCAGCACATACTTATAGCCAAAGTTCAGTTAAAACATAACTGCCGCAAGTGTACCTACGGATAAATAAAGGAGGTAAGATCTGTACTGACTTCTTATTATATAAAAAATGTTTCTAGTTTTATTATTTGAAAGTGTTTCCACATATTTAATTAAGTTTGTGAAACAATATTTCCGGTATAAACAATTGTTAACACATTTGTTATTGGGTTCGAAAAAAAGGTATTGCATTTTCAAATAACGTTGTTCTAAAACTGATACTGAAAAAAAAGAAATAATTTATTTCAGAAGCTTTGGTTTTTGTTTCGCGAAGATTTGCATTATAATCAATACACATTTGAGATGAATTAATTTCATTAATTTTTTACATTTATTTTGTGTTTAAAGATGCTTTGTATGGTGTTTTACGTCATTTCGAACACATGTAAGGTTGTATATGACGGTCGATTGTTTAGTGGTGGAGGCAGAACACTTACATCACTTTTCCTGGGTAGAACCAGTACTGCACACCTCCCACCATCCGTAAGAATCTGTTTATCGATACCAGACGTATACAAATAAATATTGAATAATTACCTAATTTATAAAAGAAAAAGTAATAAAAACAACGATAATGTTTAATGCGTTCTCTAATAAATATTTTCAAAATTATCTAAAGGTTATAAGATGTGAACTGCTCTAGGCGAACGGTTTCAAATTTCCAAAAATGTGTATAATATCATGATGATTACGCATGTTATTGGACTGCATGTATGCTTGTTTGTTTAATGGTCGTGCATCACAAAAAGCACACGGAAAACTGTTTTGCTTCTGGTGGAGTCAACAATTTACAACGTAGTTTACGGTGCGGAGGGGTAATAAAGTCACCACATACTGCTATAGTGAACTACATCTCCAAAACCGAAGCCCGAATCATCATTCGAGTGTGTAATCGCGGGTCAAGATTGCCACGTCGATTTCCATAAAACCCCAGAATAATCGACGAGGCAATATTGATCCGCGAACGAGGCCGTTCCAACTGCACGTGTGGTACGGAGCAGCATACAGAGGCAGACACGTTATTATAGCTGTACGTTACGTGGCTTTATAGGAGTTGCGTTATAAATAGTATTATGGAAGTCCAACTACACGACTTCTAACTTCATCACTTATAACTTCATCAGTTCTAACGTCATGACTTCTAACTTCATCACTTCTAACGTCACGACTTATTAACGTCTAACTTCATGACTTCAAACTTCATCACTTTTAACTTCATCACTTCTAAATTCATCACTTCTAACTCCATCATTTCTGATTCATCACTTCTGATTCATCTGAAGTCGTGAAGCTGGAAGTCATGAAGTTAGAAGTCATGAAAGTTGAAAGTCATGAAGTCAGAACTAATAAAGTTAGAAGTCATGAAGTTAGAAGTAATGCAGCTGGACGTCGTGAAGTTAGAAGTAATGAAGTCATTTAGTTGGGAGTATTGCAGTTGGAAGTCGTGAAGTTAAAAATGATGAAGTTAGCATTAATAACTCAAGATATCATGAAGTTAGAAATAATGAAGTTAGAAGTAATGGAGTTAGAAGACATCAAATCCTGAAGAAGTAATAGGGGTAAGAAGTAAGAAATCCCGCCAGAGCTACAATAAAATATTGTGTCACAATTGTGCGTATTTGTTTTTAATATTGAATTTAAAAATAAATACTGATAAAGGTGATCCTTTGGGAGCAACAAACACAATTAAGAGAATAAAGCAGCAGACTTGGTTTTATTGAGTCTGTTCATGAGAAGTAATGAAAGAAGCAACACCTCTCACGACCTCTAGCACCGGCTTAAGCGGTATTCTACTTCAAAGCGGTATTCTACTTCAAAGCCACCTATATTGGGCTCGTCGGTCCCAAAGGACCAGTAAAAATAACACTACTGATTCGTAGCACGGGGAGACTTTTTACAGCCGCCACACTGCACTAAACGAACCCGTGTTACAGCCGCCACACTGCACTAAACGAAACCCGTTTAAGAAATTGATACAATGCTCGCGCCTCATATTTTATCCATCTTGTTTAATAAATTCAATATTAAACAGGCACTCGTGTAAGAATTTTATTAACTGGTCTTACCAAAATTCCATCTCCTGGTCCTTATATTCAATATCTATAATGTTTAAATAAACTTAAACTATTGAAATGCATGGTGTACAGTCTTTCAAATGTAAAGTGTATACCGGTAACTAACATCGTTTTTGTTTGTTTTCCTGTCTATGGTATATTTTCCCCATATCATTGTTATACTTTTCTTAATTCCGAACATAGAGGGAGGCATTACGTTTCGTCAGTTATATTTTAACATGTAATAATTTGAAAAGTACATATCCTTCTCAGTGTATTGTTTTATTACAGAATATATATATATATAGTCGCACCAGTACGATTACTAATGACTGATATATTGTCCAACAAGTTCCTACAGCATTATTTTTAAATCGTCTACTAAGAACATTGACAGAAACATTTTCCCACCAATATCGTTCTGGTGTTGTTATATTCTCTCATGTTTGGCCCCATTATATAAACAATTCGGTGTAAATATTGTCTAGATGCATTTATGCTTGTGCTACAAAGTGTTCCTAAAGGAGAATGACTATATTTGATGATGATACAGTACCCTATATAATTATGTGTATATGTGTATTATATATTAACGTGTTTACGCGAATATGCATGTGCATGTATGTGTTTATGCCTGTTTATGTAAGTTGTTTTACCACGTTTATGACGTTTGTAATTCAAGAAGGTCCTATATTAGGTCCGAACGATTGACCCTATGCGTAATGGACGTGTTAATGTTGAATCCCATACCCAACTAAACTATCCCTTACTATTAACAATCATAAATGTGTTGTGTTTTTCCGAATCTTTTAAATACATCAGTTAATCTTGTAACTCTCAGACTCCCAATTACCAAAGTAACTTTCCTACCTAATGTTTCGATAAACCCATTCTTCTTGTCTTAGATATGAAAACCATATCTATATTGGCTTATGATTTCTTTCTTTTTTTATTGGGAGCGACACACGGGTTTGTGGAAAAGGTGACTTTTTGCAACAGAATTCTTATTTATGCTAACCGTAGACATGGGTTAGTGTTGGCAACTGTCCTATTTTTGTACTTGCTATCATCAATATCACGAACGTGATTAGTTGCAAGACAGTTGCTGTCATGAGAACATGTCGTCATTTTTACAATTTTTCAATACTATTGACTTTGTTAGTTTTATTACGGATCTTTAAAGACGAATGTTGTGCATTTGCAATCCTAAATGGTATCCGCGAGACCAATCATATCTCACACAAATTAACTCATTCGTCTCATGGTACGAAATGTTACCCGGCTAGTAAGTTGCACATGCAAAACATTGAGTTTACATTTCATGTTTTGTGTTTTTTTTCTTTATAGCTACATTAATTGCTTGGCTTGTCATTCTCCTTATTATTTCTGGAGACGTACATCCCAACCCCAGTCCACTCCGGGAACCAAACAACAGTCATTCATCATCTCACCATTCATCAATCATTGCATCAATGGACCTCTCTAAACATTTATCATTTGTTCACTATAATGTCCAAAGTATCTCTCACAAACTTGATATCTTACGGACTGAGTTAAGTGAATTTGACATACAAGCATTTTCTGAAACTTGCCTTAACCAATCGACACCAAATAATGACCTTACTTTTGATTCCTTCTCCGCTCCTGAGAGAAAAGATCGCACTGGTGACAGTCATGGTGGCGTTATACTCTATATAAAAAATAATATACATTACAAACGTAGGCATGACCTTGAACCATTAGGTATTGAATGTATATGGGTCGAAATCTTCATGAAGAGATAAGGGAGATTATGATACGTTGAGACATTTGGCCCAAACTACTGACTGGACTATGTTCTACGATAACACTATGAATGTACATGCAAACAGGATAACCGAACATATAATTAAACTATCAACACAATGCATTCCAAACAAACTGGTTCGGATCAAACCTAACGACCTTCCATGGATCACTTCATCTATAAAATGTTTGATTAGAAAACGAAAGCGAGCCTATCGTAAAGCCAAACGTATAAATACACCAGCCCTGTGGGCTAAATTTCGTAAACTTAGAAATGAAACAATTGACTTAATTCGGAAAAACAAAGCCAACCACTTCCAAATATTGTCAGAAAAACTTAAAGCTGAAAATCATTCTTCAAAAAACTCGTGGTCAACGTTAAAATATCTTATGTCGTCAAACCGCAAATAATCCGTACCCACATTGTATCATAATGATTCTATTATTACAGATGACGTTGATAAAGCAAACCTGTTAAACGACTTCTTTCGAAATCAAACTCTTATAAATGATGATAATGTTCAAATTACCGTCTTACCCGCTGTAAATGAGTCAACACTTAATTCCACTGAACTGTGTCCACTCGAGGTCAAGCAAATCTTAGAGACCCTACCTTTAGGTAAAGCTGTACGTAGGTCCTGATTCAATTAATAACCGTATTCTTAGAGAACTAGCTACTGAATTCGCTGAACCACTATGTTCCTTATTTAATCAATCTCTTAACGATAGTTGTGTTCCATCAACTTGGAAATAAGCCCATGTCTGTTCAATTTTCAAATCTGGCGACCGATCTGTTGTTTCTAACTACAGACCTATTGCACTCCTTTGTACTATTGAAAAGGCTTTGGAGAAAAACATCTTTAAACATGTTTTTAATTTTTTTGAAACAAATAACATTTTAACTGCACTGCAGTCTGGGTTTGTTCCAGGTGACTCTACAATTAACCAACTTGCATACCTATATAACCTTTTCTGCCAATCCCTGGATTCTGGAAAGGCAATTCGGGCTATTTTCTGTGACATTAGCAAAGCCTTTGATCGCGTTAGGCACAAGGGACTCTTAGTTAAACTAAAGGCCGCTGGTATCACTGGAAAATGGTTTGAGAATTATCTTAGTGGTAGAAAACAACGCGTTGTTCTACCAGGTGTTCAATCTGACTGGAATAAAATTAAAGCCGGTGTCCCACAAGGCTATATCCTAGGACCTCTTTTATTCCTTCTCTACATAAATGATATTGTTATAGACATCAATTCAAATATTCGTCTTTTTGCAGATGATACAGGTCTATTCATTGTAGTTGATAATCAAATTGTCGCTGCAAATACACTTAATTCCGACCTATTGAAAATTTCGGCATGGGCAGATAGATGGCTTGTTAAATTTAACCCAACCAAAACCGAATCTCTTCGCATTTCACGAAAAGTCAATTTTATTAACCACCCTCCGGTATTTATGTATAATAAAGTGATAACTGAAGTTGAGGACCACAAGCACATCGGCATTTTCCTGTCAAGTAATTTATCCTGGCACAAACACAATGAATACATTCAATCAAAAGCATGGCTGAGAATTAACATTATGAGAAAACTAAAGTACACGCTTGATAGAGTGTCATTAGAAACTATTTATAATTCCTTTATCAGACCTATTTTAGAATACGGTGATGTACTGTTCGATAACTGCACACAATATGAAAAATATGAGTTAGATAAAATACAAAAGGAGGCTGCTCGTATAGTAACCGGAGCAACGAAACTTATTTCCATTGAAAACCTCTACAAAGAAACTGGTTGGGACACTCTCGGAGAAAGGCGTCGTAAGCACAAACTGGTTATGTTTTATAAAACGATAAACCACCTAACTCCAAATTTCTTTTCTGAACTTGTTCCACCTTCAGTAGGTAATTCTTCTAGGTATAACTTACGTAACTCCATAGATATCCAAACTATCAATGCTCGAACAAAATACTACTATAACTCTTTTTTTCTCCCCTCCGTCATTCGTGAATGGAATGAGCTAAGTGAAGACTCACGACAAGCCGAAACAGTTTGCTCATTTAAACATTCACTGAACAGTCAAAATAATAAAATTCCAAAACACTACCAGTTCGGAAAAATAAACTTTCAGATATTGCACACAAGACTGCGTACTAACTGCAGCTCCCTTAACAATGATCTGTTTTCAAAAAACATGGTTGATTCAGCTTTTTGTTCCTGTGGTCGTGTAGAAAACGCTGAACACTACTTCTTCCATTGCAATAAGTACAGCGATGCAAGAAACGTTCTCATGAATTCATTGCTACGTTTACCAAATATTACATTGAAAACACTGCTCTTTGGAGATCAACATGTAGCATACGATGCAAACATTCGTATTTTTGACGCAGTTCATAATTATATTAAAAACTCAAAACGTTTTAACCTGTAGATCGGTTCCTTCGTTTATTGAATTCTTTAAATGGTACACCCCTACCCCTACTCCCTTGTGTCGTCCCCAAACTCCCCATTTACATTTATATTCTTCACTTAAAGGAACACTTTCCGTAACTTTTAGCTTATAAAACACCCAATAATTATGTTCGCAAACATTACACACTAAACATTATTCAATATTTACTAATTAAAAGCAAGATACTTTAACGGAATTCAATCGCGGTACAAAAAAAAGCAAATCCACTTCGTGGGTTTGAACTCGCAGCCCAAACTCGCAGTAAAAATAAGTGTGCGTTAGCGTAAAGTTGTCGGAACTCGCTCCCGACTGAGCTGAGCGGGCTACACATATTACGCAATACATACTATGGTGAAAACCTAGTGCGCTATGGAAGTCACGTGAGCGGATAAAAGGTAAGTATTGTGGGTCCCACTTTATTTACATTTAATAATTTATTTATTTTAAACTCACGAATGTATTCCTACGTACTTTTTAGGGTCTATCCTCATGTTTTCATGTATACATTTCAATGAATAAAAGTCAGACAGTTATTTGGTTATGCTCAATATCTGCTTACTTACGGACAGTGTCCCTTTAAGATTTATAATTTCCAAATATATATATAAAAAAAAACATATTTCATTCATTTTGCCTATTTGAATGATGAATTCTCAAGTTCTGTTTATTAATTTTGTTCCTTTTGTTTGTTCTGTCTTTTTTCATTTTCTATTATATTTAAGTGCTACTTTATCTTATGTTTGCTAAGAATTATTCTAGTATCACTTCGTAAACGTAGCTTTTGCTTTTTTCATACTTCCAGCTTGTATATTATAAACGTATCGACTAACTACTGTTTATTATGCCATCAACTGTGTACAATTAATTCCATACATAGGAGAAGAACATCATAAGTGTTTTACTTTCGTTCTAATCCTTTTTCTGCTATTGTGTACTCATTTCATGTTGTAATAATAATGAGAAATAAAATATGTTTAAATCAAACCACGGCAAGGGGACAAACATGGCGGACAAAAACAAATGTTCGCAAATTTGAAACTAACTTTGTTCAAGGATTTATCCATTTGATGGATAGATGGATAAATCCTTGCTTTGTTGTATCTTTTGCATTTAAAGATGAAATTTGTCCTAAATCAACAAATCCGTTGTTGATATGTTTTTAATTATTAAATATCATTATAGATACGATGTTTACTATGCTATTGTTGTATGTTTAGTGAACATATGTTTTTAAAGATAAAAACCGAAAAGACGAACAGGCTTCGCTAAAAAATTGAAAAAAAATCAAAGGGGGAAAACTCTTCCTCGTAAAACCGGAAGTGACGTCATTGGGAACAAAACGAAACCATTTGTATATAGGGAAAGCACGCAAAAACAGTATAGTGTGTGTGAAAATGTCGGAATTAAGCGACTATAATGCTGAGTCAGATGAAATGCATATGCAACCTTACGATTTTGAGCCATAATTCGTGTCTGAGGATGAAAATACCTCGGATTCATCAACCGATGAGGAAGTTGAACGCGGTGCAGGTGCAAATGAAGAGCCTGGTCGTGTTGGCATTATTTTCATCGAAATTCTGACTGTAAGTCACCAGCAACGCTGCAATATCTCGGTACATTTACACTAAGCGCGAAATGCATTATATTCCGAATGAATGAACATGGTCTAATACTTGTACATTAATTCGAGCGTCAGATTAAGGACTTTATTTTTGCCGAAAAGTAGACATTGAAAAAATATATTTAGAGTCTAGTAAGTATAATTGATAAATAAATAAATAAATAAATGAAACAGCATCTAATTTCTATAGTATTCTATATACCATAAGTCCCCGCCGCCTCCAAACACTCTAAAGTGGTGTATGAGATTCGGATTTGCAGTATGACACGCTTTCTCCACGTGCTCCCAACTAACAATATACCACACACCGACTAATCAACTATTGCGGTGCCCTATTGAAGTGCAGCCTAATCAGGGTACATACGTCGGTATATGACAAAAGCACACACCGTTTAGGGAAACGTAGTTTTAAGATATGCCTACATTTCCTGTATATTGCAATGCCGTGAGCGGTGCAATACCGCCGTGAGCGGTGCAATAGGCGGATATATGATGCGTGAGAAACTAGTTCATCGCGCACGAAGAGCGAAAAATACTATGATCTAAATAATATAGTCAAATGTATTATGAGCACGACATTATGTATTATGTACATGTAGAGATCGAAAAAACAGACCTAACATATCAAATTTTTGATTTAGAATATAAAGTATATATATATGCTTGTAAAGAACTTAGTTTACTTACTGCATGAGGTAAAAGCCGTTATTGTTGTTGTTTTGCCATGCAACATTACTGAACTAATATAATAGCTAGTAACATTATCAATTTTCTGCCTTTTAATAGACATCCATGAAGCATTTTGTCATTATTTTCAAATCCAGAGATCGATATATAACGCTATATAAATCTATAAAACTATTGGAAGAAGAAGGTGTATAATTTAAAAAACAACAAAAAAAAAAAAAAACAACTACAAAATATATATTGAAACAACGACACAGTGTTTATTTCACCGAATTCATTTACATTTATATGCTAAACCTTTATAGCAATCTTTTGAAAAAGACGGCTACATTATATTAGCGCCGTTCACGTAAGACGCATCTAATTCAACAGCTAAACAATCACGATATACAGATCTAAGACTATATACCTTTCTACAATTTATCATACACATACCCGAGGAATTGCTAAGATAACTGAACAAAAACTTCTATCCTACCTCATTTAATAATTTCTTCCTCAACGCCGATCGAATCGGCGAATAAAACTTGCTCGGAGACGGCGGGGTTTGGCACTTCTCATTTTTGTAAGAAAATACTGTTGGTATCGCTGTTGTTTTTAATCTGCATGGCCGTTTGTCCTCCAAATTCAATGAAAATGAAACCAAAGGATGGACTTCCCACGAACCCAACTCAAAGTGTTTACTACAAACTCGCGCGTCTTTCGAAGGTTCCCATTTTTTTGACGACGGGCGATTTTCGTCAACAGCGGTCAACCCACACTTCAAATCTTAATCTATCATTAACCTGATTAGGAAAATGAAAGAAACTGATGTTATTAGATTGTCCTTTTTTATGCACACTTTGACACCCAGCTACAGCTCACGGCATTTTTAACACGTACCATAAAACGTAATCTTACATAGACAATACTATACAACTCAATGCGACACCGCTAATCGTTTGGTACCAATGACGTCACAGGATCACGTGACATTTACCTGTCTTCAAAAAGGGCGAAACTCGAAGAGTGTGCGCTATGAGATAAAATTGGCTACTGTGAAAAAACGGGACAACCAATAAGTGTAATATTTGAACAGATTGTATATAATATACATATGTTTCAGAATATATGCTCAAAAGACACGCTATATTTCACCTTTAAAGATCTTTGACTTGAGTTATAAACGTGCTATGTATATGTAGTCAGTTACTCGATACAAATATACACATTGTAACAACAACAATCAACTATTTTACAGCGAATTATTTGAGAAATTGCGTTGCCGGTGTCAAGGTAAAAAACGTATGGTTTAAATACACCATGTATCGGCAGAGTCTAAAACCTGGGATGGAATGGTATTAGAATGGTATGAGATTTTGATTCCAATCGCATTCCATTCCATTCTACTCTAAGTTCCCATTTCATATTTTAGTCTGTGACACATGTATAGAATAAAATATGGAACGAATCTAGAAGAAAATTGTAACACAATTAAAAAGTGTGAAATATGCTTATTAAGGGTCTAGCTGATTATCTAATTATCAGGAAAGCGTGGGAACACAAATGCAGTGTACTAGATCAGTAATTTTCTAAATACATATATAACCTCTAACCTATTCAAGTAATATTAGATATGAGAGGGTAGTATTAGCTAGCATTAAACTCATTTCTTTTAATCATTCGTCTGGTCGTACCCTAGATTACAGTTACCGGGGATATACTCTCTGTAAAGTTTACTATATTCAAAGCTCTAAATAACGATAAGTACCGCGAATGCGCATTTGTGTGTGTACATGTATTATTTTCTATTATTTTTCCTTTTTTTCCTGATAAGAAATATATTCTATATCACGAGAAAAACAAAAACATTGTACATGTATATGTGCAATACACTACTCTATTACCAAGAATGTTACAATCGTTTTGCTCATTTAGCGAAATGAATGTAAGTTCTTTTCTGGTATTTACTGTTTATATTTAATATACAAAAGAACACATGTTCTCTTTGTATATTGATTGCATATTCAGGTTATGGTGTCACCTACTGATTTAGTAACGGTACCTGTAGTTAATTATTGCATATGATATATGTGTGTTCAATATCCCAACATGTCATAGGATAACATATTAATGTATATGACTATATAAATTAATATGTATTGTCTCTTATATATTCCCCCATAGACCCTATATTAATGTAGTAATCCGTAAGGATATAATAATTGTAATAATATGCCTAGTAGTTAGATCGTGTAGCTTTATGGTATAAGGTAACACACTATTGACAAATCTAACCTGTTCACATATTATACCTGTGCACGTGCATGTAATACATTCACTATCCCTTTGATATGCTAATTACTTGTAAACGTTGACCAATAGATTTATCGAACTTAGAATCAGTCTAAGTCATGATTCGATGTTTGATACATCGGAGTTAGATCGTACATGAAATAAATATTATATATATTTATTTACAGGTAACTTATTATTACATCTTATTATTCATATCTTGTTTAAGGTCTATGTATGTTTTTGTAAAGATACATATTTGCATTTTGTGCTTTTATTGATGTTTAAAAGTAAAACCTTTGTCTGAGGATCCGTCGGCCATATTTCTATTGTTGTCCGCCATGTTTGTTTTCATATTGTTTTTATGTATATTGTTATTGATGAGTCTAAGCCATGATTCGATGTTTGATACATCTGAGTTAGATCGTACATGAAATAAATATTATATATATTTATTTACAGCCTCCCATTGATCTGTTGTTAACCCGACGAGAACCCACCACCCAAAAGTTATCATGAATACATTATAACGATAACATAGCGGTAAAACCCACCGGTAACATTGGCGCCCAACACAAGCCGTCGGCAATACAACGATTCGGGGAGGATCGAGCAAGATATGAGATGTCTTCGATTTGAGACGTATCAATATGGACATGTATATATAAATGGCGATTGATAGGATAGTGCGCACGAGACAGTTATAGAGACTAGCTAGCATGGATTGTTCACGTGTATATCGCGATCCCGGGAAACGATAGTAATGGCATGCAAGGACATTGGATAGAACCATCCTGCAGGACCGGACCTACACAGTGGATACAGGTGACAGAACATTGACATTGATATGTGCTACTTTTGTGGACACATTGACATTGTGTTAAATTTTGTTTAGCACAAAATTAACATTATTTGTTATAGTGATATTTTTTTATTGTGATGTATTACGGCCGATGGAATTTGGTAAGCAATATATTTTGTTATTTGAATTGTAACATGTAATATACACCCGACTGACATTCAGTACACCGACCGTGTTTACAATAAGTGTATTGTCACACATTTTGACGCTAGATCAAATAATTAGCCTGTTTACTTTTCACGGTCAAGCGCTTACAGTCAGTCTGCTGTATACCTGATATTCATCTTATTGTCGCCTGATCATGTGATTGTTATGAAATTGAGTTGTATTATTGGGGGTACTTATTGACCTATATCCACAGCACACATATAACCCAATTATACTAATACTTATCCTTTATTATCGATCTATCATAACCCTAACAACTGAGAAATAAAGTGTATAGGTTGGTAGATTGCAGAAGTTAGATAGTCAGGAGATTTACATATTAAAGTTAATTAGATAATTGGTAGTTAAACGTACTGCAGAATGTAGTTTATAGTTTAACAGGATATATAAGTAACGAAACAAAGTTATTTTCAGGGAATCCCTATACAATAAATCGTTCTAATATTTACAGATGCCGTTTTCACAGGTACGCTGAATTTATTTTAACTAACAATGCCAGATTTAAGAAAAATATTGTTTTGATCAGCATTGCAGGAATTTTACAGGTCACAGGAATTGTACAGTTAGTTTCACAGGTACATCGGACATCAAAGTAGATATTGGGATATTGAACACACATATATCATATGCAATAATTAACTACAGGTACCGTTACTAAATCAGTAGGTGACACCATAACCTGAATATTCAATCAATATACAAAGAGAACATGTGTTCTTTTGTATATTAAATATAAACAGTAAATACCAGAAAAGAACTTACATTCATTTCGCTAAATGAGCAAAACGATTGTAACATTCTTGGTAATAGAGTAGTGTATAGCACATATACATGTACAATGTTTTTGTTTTTCTCGTGATATAGAATATATTTCTTATCAGGAAAAAAAGGAAAAATAATAGAAAATAATACATGTACACACACAAATGCGCATTCGCGGTACTTATCGTTATTTAGAGCTTTGAATATAGTAAACAGTTACCGGGGATATACTCTCTGTAAAGTTTACAATGATATTCAAAGATATCGAATATTTATCGTGTTGTTCTATTAAGACGTGCTTATAAGCCGATGCTTATAAGAATCCCTTATATGAAACTCTAAAAGGTCGATAGTGTATCGTGGAGAAGTTGAGAAAGTGTAGCACATTGATGTTGACATTGTATCGCATTAATGTTGATAGTGTATTGCGAAGATATTGACAGTGTGTCGCATTGATGTTGATAGTGTATCGTGGAGAAGTTGAAAGTGTAGCACATTGATGTTGCCATTGTATCGCATTAATGTTGATAGTGTATTGCGAAGATATTGACAGTGTATCGCATTGATGTTGATAGTGTATCGTGGAGAAGTTGAAAGTGTAGCACATTGATGTTGCCATTGTATCGCATTAATGTTGATAGTGTATAGCGAAGATATTGACAGTGTATCACATTGATGTTGATAGTGTATCGCGGAGAAGTTGAAAGTGTAGCACATTGATGTTGACATTGTATCACATTAATGTTGATAGTGTATCGCGGAGAAGTTGAAAGTGTAGCACATACAATTTGAAAGTTTACTGCATTGAAGTTGATAGTGTATCGTGGAGAAGTTGAAAGTGTACCGCATTGATGTTGACATTGTATCGCATTAATGTTGATAGTGTATTGCGAAGATATTGACAGTGTATCACATTGATGTTGATAGTGTATCGCGATAAGTTGAAAGTGTAGCACATTGATGTTGATAGTGTATCGCGGAGAAGTTGAAAGTGTAGCGCATTGATGTTGATAGTGTATCGCGGAGAAGTTGAAAGTGTAGCACATACAATTTGAAAGTTTACTGCATTGAAGTTGATAGTGTATCGTGGAGAAGTTGAAAGTGTACCGCATTGATGTTGACATTGTATCGCATTAATGTTGATAGTGTATTGCGAAGATATTGACAGTGTATCACATTGATGTTGATAGTGTATCGCGATAAGTTGAAAGTGTAGCGCATTGATGTTGATAGTGTATCGCGGAGAAGTTGAAAGTGTAGCGCATTGATGTTGATAGTGTATCGCGGAGAAGTTGAAAGTGTAGCACATACAATTTGAAAGTTTACTGCATTGAAGTTGATAGTGTATCGTGGAGAAGTTGAAAGTGTATCGCGGAGAAGTTGAAAGTGTACCGCATTGATGTTGACATTGTATCGCATTAATGTTGATAGTGTATTACATACAATTTGAAAGTTTACTGCATTGAAGTTGATAGTGTATCGTGGAGAAATTGAAAGTGTACTACATTGAAGTTGATAGTGTATCGCGGAGAAGTTGAAAGTGTAGCGCATTCAGATTGACAGTTAGAGGTTGATCGTGTTCATATATGTTGACAGTGTAGCGAGTTGTGGTTGATTTAGGTGTATCATATTGAGGTTGAAGGTGTGTTGTATAGAGATTGAAGGTGTATTATATAGAGATTGATCGTTTACCACATACATGTTGACGGTGACGTGCATATTGCATATAGATTGATTGTGATTCACATATAAATTGATAGTTTATCACTCTGAGATTGAAGTGGTATCAAAGCGAGGTTGAAAGTTGAAAAAGTTATCGATGATACATAGGGTGATCAATTAGTTGTGTATTTGATGGGTTATTGAATGATGTAATGTCTATGTATCATTGTGAATGATACGGATATTCTAAGATTTGAAATTATACAGAACCCAAAGTATCATAATTCAATTAAAATTATAGATAAGGCATAAACATGGCTGAATATATCTCAGAAAGAGATTTAAGAGTCCTAGCAAGAGAAGCACAACGAGAAGAAGAAGAGATACAGAAACAGTTAGAAGAATTAAAGAAAGAAGAATTAAGGAGAGAAAGGGACAAGCATACACTGATTGATCCACAAAGAGAAGAAGAAGAGAAACAGAGACAGTTAAACGAATTAAGGAGAGAAAGGGACAGACAGACACTACGTGAACCACAAAGAGAAGGTGAAACAGACATAAAGAGACAGTTAGAGGAATTAAAGAGAGAAAGAGACAGGCAGACACTAAGTGAAATGACTGAACACAGTTTGGAAAATAGAAATAGGTTAAACCCTGATAGCAGTTATCAGAGAGAGAAGGGCTATACTAGTTTAACAAGAAAGGAAGAGGTAAATAAGACTGTGGATGGAACTTTTAAAGATTTCTTTCGCACCTTGCAGGAATTGAAGTCACATTGTAGTACGCCATATAGTACTCGTGATAAGAGAAATGTTACCGTTTGGTTTTACCGCTATGTTATCGTTATAATGTATTCATGATAACTTTTGGGTGGTGGGTTCTCGTCGGGTTAACAACAGATCAATGGGAGGCTGTAAATAAATATATATAATATTTATTTCATGTACGATCTAACTCAGATGTATCAAACATCGAATCATGGCTTAGACTCATCAATAACAATATACATAAAAACAATATGAAAACAAACATGGCGGACAACAATAGAAATATGGCCGACGGATCCTCAGACAAAGGTTTTACTTTTAAACATCAATAAAAGCACAAAATGCAAATATGTATCTTTACAAAAACATACATAGACCTTAAACAAGATATGAATAATAAGATGTAATAATAAGTTACCTGTAAATAAATATATATAATATTTATTTCATGTACGATCTAACTCCGATGTATCAAACATCGAATCATGACTTAGACTGATTCGAAGTTCTATAAATCTATTGGTCAACGTTTACAAGTAATTAGCATATTAAAGGGATAGTGAATGTATTACATGCACGTGCACAGGTATAATATGTGAACAGGTTAGATTTGTCAATAGTGTGTTACCTTATACGTTAAAGCTACACGATCTAACTACTAGGCATATTATTACAATTATTATATCCTTACGGATTACTACATTAATATAGGGTCTATGGGGGAATATATAAGAGACAATACATATTAATTTATATAGTCATATACATTAATATGTTATCCTATGACATAAACGTAATGCACTAGGGCTAGGCTAATCCGGGATGTCACGTGAGCAACAGAAATATAAATAGTTCTGTAAAAATGTTTACAAGCAATAAATAACATTATTATTATTTTATTTTTATTTTCCAAATTCACGATTTTATCACTACCAATTTATTTGAGTCTATGCTCATGTTTTCGTGTACACATTTCACTGAAAAAACATTATTTCTTATGCTTAATATATGCTTTACTTACGGACAGTGTCCCTTTAAGTGATAACATATGTATTTCGTCGAAACACAATACACGGCACAATAGAATGAAACTTTATATATGTCGCCTCTAGTTTTAACACTGTTAGTCCTTTCCAATGTATAGATAACTGACGTCATGTTAGTAAACTTTTAGAAGTGCATGCATGTTCATAAACACATGAACTGTACCAAAGTGGTGCGTGTGTAAACACGTATGCAACTGAATTGTAGTCGTCCTTTAAATGTAGCATCGTCAAATTAGTGAAGATGTTACAAACATGTGAAAAGGATTCGGAAGGAAGCTGTATAAGCTTGTATAGATCTGTTTCCTTAGCATAAGGATCTGAATACATGACAGTTGAAACAATATATGTGATAGTTTAGAGTTTAAATATTGGATTGTTTAAACAGCTTTGTTGTGGATACAAATCAAATAATTCCCACTACATACATTGCAAATTAGTTATGTTATGTTAAAGAACATTGGATATGAAGTGGATCGGGTCTGAGAGAGAGAGAGAGAGAGAGAGAGACAGACAGACAGACAGACAGACAGACATACTTGTATTTTTCTATGTTTCCGGCAGCACTAAGATCTGGCTTCTTCGAGCTGGTCAGTTATATCTTCTAAAAATGATAAATAATATTCTCTTTTCCTATGCAAGTTAATCAGTACTTTTTTTTTTATAATATTTGATAGATGATAGGATCATATATCGTTTATTCAGAATTTCCAGTAGGCCATGAGACCTGTGAGGATACAACATGATATACATAACTACAACTGATACAACAAATGGTGCAGTGATTACATGTAAAATGTGTAAAAATAAATACAACACACGCACGCAAGCACGCACACACACACACACACACACACACACACGTACTCAAGCACAATTATTATTGTTTTTGTCATGTCAGTGTCATATAATCAGAACAATAGTTATCGTAATATTTGTGTGGAGAAGGTGACATATATGTCAGTCATAATTTAGTATTACTGATGAAAATATTCCAAACATTTTGACTGTTAATTCAATTAACTGGAATAAGATGCATTTGAAATTATTTTTGTTGTTTCACATTTCATATAAGTTATGTAAACTTGAAACTTTTCATTGGAAGTTGTGTTTAACTGTATTTCATTATTCCTTATCTCAAAACCTGTAAAAACGAAAACACTAATGCATTCAATATCTTTTTCGTTTTGACTTTGCATATGTGCTAAAAAATTAAACTTACTTAGCCTTTTCCAATAATAGTTCTTTATATATGCTTGTCTTATCTGATTATATAAACTGCATCCAATAACAAAATGATATTCATCTTCTAATTTACCATATTTGGTAAATTAACGTTCATTTAAAGGTATACTATTTGGTTTATGCCATCTTCCAGCTTCTATTTGTAAGCTGTGAGATGAGAGTCTTAACCTAGATAGCGCAATTCTATATTGTTCTACATTAACCATATATAAGTACGATTTCAAAACAAAATTATCAAAAATTAAAGTATAGGTATTCGCTCTACTTGAGTTACGAAGACGAGAATGTAGGTTTTGAATGAAACAATCATTTAATCTCTGTTTTACATTATACAAAAACAAAGCGTTATATCCAACACCTTGGAATAACCAAGCGTTATGAAAACCAAGAAAAGATAATAATTTTTTAATAACGTTACCCAGTTCTTTTTATTTGGATGCAGATCAGCATCACTTTTCATCATATTATAAACCAGTTTTACAAATCTATTTTCACCAGAACAAATTATTTTTAACCAATATTTGACAATGTTTAAATACCTCTGTGTGACAAGATTTTTTCTTCCTAATTCTCCATAGATGAAATCATTTTGTGTACTCCTTTTTACATTTAGCACTTTTTTACAAAACATTGTATGTACTCTTTCGATATTTAAAGCCGAAGTAAAACCCCAAACTTCGGATCCATAGTTTAGTATCGGGCTTACAAGTTTATCAAATAAATCAAGTTTGTGTTTGACCGATATATTTGTGAATATATATAGATATTTATTTAATTTAATTTAAAAATAGCCTTCAATGCTTGACCTGCTAAAGTAATCTGTGTTTCGTTGAACGATCCGCCTTGTGTGAATACAATCCAAAGATAACAAAAAGATTTAACTATTTCAATTTCAATTCCTTCATACAAAAATGTTAAATTTCTAGGTAATACCCCCGCTTTCCGAAAAACCATTACTTTTGTTTTTTTAGTATTTACGTTTAATTTCCAACGTTTGCAGTAATTTGCTAAAATATCAAAACCCTTTTGTAACTCATTTGGCGTTTCAGAAAAGATCACTATGTCGTCAGCATACAGTAATATAAACATTTTCATAGTGCTAATATCAATTCCTTCAAAACCATTATGATAGATACCTGATTCAAAAACATTTTGTTCTTAAAATGAAATCTTGCAATATTTTGAAAATTCTACAATTCGTTTCATTTGATACTATGGGTGCCCCAGCAAGAAAAGTATTAATAGATATGTTATTAAAGTATTTCAATGCATTCAATACTGCAGCAATGTTGCAAGAAAAGCTTCAGGAATGTTGCCAGAACCTAATTTGCATACGAAAAACGATATTGTTGCAACGTTGCTGCAACATGTCGCTTGAGCTGCAACTTTACTGCAATATTGCCACACATTATTGCCACAAGCCTTGTTTTTTGGTAAGGGGTATTACAATTTAAAATATGTTTGTTAGAATGTGTACATATGCGTGTGCGGATGATAGTTCAAATGTCCATATTACGAACAGTACCTTTAATTTGCAGCATACATACGTTAAACATATTTCAGCACATACTTATAGCCAAAGTTCAGTTATAACATAACTGCAGCAAGTGTACCAACGGATAAATAAAGGAGGTAAGGTTTGTACTGACTTCTTATTATTTGAAAATGCTTCTAATTATATTATTTGAAAGTGTTTCCACATACTTTATTAAGTTTTGTGAAACATTATTTGCGGTGTATACAACTGTTAACATATCCGTTATTGGGTTCGAAAGGAAGGTATTGCATTTTAAAATAACGTTGTTCTAAACCGACACTGAGAAAAAAATAATACTTTATTTCAGAAATGTTTGTTTGCTTCTCGAAGATTTGCATTATAATAAATACAAATTTGATAAATTAATTTCTAAATTGGTATTTCTTTACATTTATTTTGTGTTTAAAGATGCTTTGTTTGGTGCATTACGTCATGTTGAACACATGTAAGGTTATATATGACGGTCGTTTTTTTTTGTGGTGGAGGCAGAACACCCACTTTTCCTAGGTAGAACCAGTACTGCACGCCACCCACCATCTATAAGAATCGATTTAATGATATCAAACGTATACAACTACGTTATTAAACAGGTACAAAGACTGATTTTTCTCATAATGAATATTGAATAATTGCATTATTTATAAACAAACAGAAACAACGATAATGTGTAATGTTTCTAAGCGAACGGTTTTAAATTTCCGAAAATGTAAAAAGACTGATTATTACGCATGTTATTGGAATGCATGCATGTCCGTTTGTTTAACAGTCATGCATCACAAAAGGCACGTATACCTGTTTAGCTCCTGGTAGAGTCGACAATTTACAACGTAGTTTACGGTGCGGAGAGTAATAAAGTCAACACATAATGCAATAGTGAACTAAATCCTCAAAAACGAAGCCCGAATCACCATTCGATTTTGTTTCGTTTAGCCCAGTGTGTCATCGCGGGTTAAGATTGCCTCGTCGATTTCCGAACCAGGTTATTTTGGGGTTTTATGGAAATCGACGAGACCGTTCCAACTGCTTTTGTGGTATGGAGCAGCATAAAGAGGCAGCCACGTTATACACATGTACGTTACGTGGCATTATAGGAGTTACGTCAGAAATAGTATGGAAGCCAACTTCATGACTTCTAAATTCATGACTTCTATCTTCATCACTTCTGACTTCATGGCTTCAAACGTCACGAGTTCTAACTTCACCACTTATTAACTTCAAACTTCATGACTTCTCATTGCTTGAAAGTCAAGAAGTTGGAAGTCGTGAAGTTGGAAGTCATGAAGTTAGAAAAATAAAAAAATGAACAGGAAAAGCAGCATTCAAGGACGACAGTCAACCATAAACACACACAGAAACAAAAAACACATTTAAAGATGAATAAACGGCCAAATAAGACATCACAAACACAAAAGGGTTGACAATAGGGCTACCGCCTTGGAACGGTCAGTAGCAAAAAAGGCCGCTAGGGGTTCAAACCAAGTTCTAGAGTGCACCAAACCTCAACTTACCCTACTGTAAACCCAATAAAACGGGACATTGTAAATAAAGAAATCCCCGCCAACTATTCTTTAACCAAAACAGCAGCATTAATAGGCACTATAAGTAAAATAAAAAGATGCTCGTGTATTTATAAATACAAAAAAAGAATAGCCTAAAAAGCCACAAAGAAGGTATTCAAAGACTTGGCAGAAGCTAGAGCAACAAGAGAATAAACCATTGAGGGTACGACAAGACAGTACTGATGACAAGCTTTAAACGTCACCGTCACCGTCGTTTTGGGCTTTAGTTAGACGTCACCATAGGGTCCACAGCCTGTCCGGTCATCGCACAATTAAAGAGGACAGCACAGTGTCGAATTGTAAATGAGTCCACCATCAAGCATGCAGCGCGTTGCAAAATGATAGGGCCATAACCTCTTTGATAAACCTTTCACCATAGAAGTCAGGTTGTGATAGTACTTGTCGCAGAAGAGTCCTTAAAGTATTTTTATATTTGGAAAGAAGATCAGGGTTACGATAATAAAATTTTGCAAAGGTTTTACGAAGTTTATGGTAACGGTAACCCTGATGGAGTAGCTTATTAGTTATACAACGATTACGAATATTAAAGTCCTCAATTCGAGTACAAGCTCTAGAAAAACGAATAAGATGAGACACATAGACCATATAAGAAGTTGCTCGCGGAACATCCCCATCTAAATGGGGATAATTAACAATTTCAAAATTAAAATCATCTCTCTTGTAAGATTTTTTGCTAATTATTTCACCATTTTCTTCTGGAAAGATGTAAATCAAAAAAAGAAGCGTACGAATCAGAAATATTATACTTGTTAAGTTGAAGTTCTTTAGGGTATATATTATTAACCATAGTAGAAAAGAAAGGGTTGTCAATGTTTAATATGTAATCCAGATACTGAGAGGTGTCATTAAAGGCCACAATAACATCTTCCTGGGTATCTGTTCAAAGACTCAAATTGAAATCTCTTTCGTAGCAATATGAAAACAAATTTGCACAGTTCATACCCATAGGGATATCAACAATTTGTCTATAAACGGTCTTCCATACCTGACGAAAATATTATCTAATAGGAAGATGAGTGGTTCACACAATTTTGGCAAGTCCACATAGTGTAATTGTCTATACTGCCGTTAGTAAACAAACGTCATGAAGTTGAAAGTCATGAAGTCAGAAGTAATGAAGTTAGAAGTCGTACAGTTAGAAGTAATGCAGCTGGACGTCGTGAAGTTAGAAGTAATGAAGTCATGAAGTTGGGAGTAATGCAGTTGGAAGTCGTAAAGTTAGAAGTAATGAAGTTAGAATTAATGAATCAAAATGTCATGAAGATAGAAATAATGAATGTAGAAGGAATGAAGTTAGAAGACATTAAGTCGTGAAGTAAGAAGTATTGAAGTAAGAAGTAACTACCATCAAAAAGTATGTTACAATTTTGAGTATTTAATATTGACTTTATAAAACCCGTTGGAGAAATTGATACTATGCTTAGCATCATATTGTATCCATCTCGTTTAATAAATTCAATATTCAATGGTTTATTCTCTTGTTGCTCTGGCTTCTGCCAAATCATCGAGTACCTTCTTTGTGGCTTTCTATGCTATTTTATTTTTGTATTTAAATATACACGAGCATCATTGTTTACTTTTATTGGGTTGACAGTAGAGTAAGTGTGAGGTTTGATGCACCCTAGAACCTGGTTTATACCTACAGCGGCCTTTTTCTTGCCACTTCCAAGGCGGTAGCCCTATTGTCAACCCTTTTGTGTTTATGATGTCTAATTTGGCCTTTTATTGATCTTTAAATTTGTTGTTTCTGTGTGTGTTTGTGGTTAACTGTCGTACTTGCGTGCTACTTTTCCTGTTCGGTTTTTATTTCTATATTAAACAGGCACTCGTGTAAGAATTGTATTAACTGGTGTTATCAAAATGCCATATCCTGTTCAATATATTCATTATCTATAGCGTTTAAACAAACTTAAACTATTAACAAGTAAGTTGTACAGCCTTTCAAATGTAAAGCGTATACCGCTAACTAACATCGTTATTTGTACTTTTCCTTTCAGTGGTATTTTTCCCCATATCATTGTTATACATATCTTGTACCATAGCTCTTATAATTTATGAAAACTGTATCATTAGCAAGAACAAAGGAAAACCATTAGGCTAATGGTTTTCCTTTGTTCTTGCTAATGATACAGTTTTCATAAACCTGAAGGTCTGAGCCTAAATCGTTCTGTAAATGCCGATATATTTCAGCCGTGCTATAAATGACAGATTCGGCAGTCATACCATGGTCGAAGTTGTAACTTACACACAACTTGTCAATCAAAACGACCAAAACAGCACTCCTAGACATTACATTTGCCCAATAATATAGAAAGGCGATTGGCTCCAATAATCAAAACATGAGTAGTAGTACATAGGACGGTTGGGCCCCACAACTGCGCATGCGCAGGAAATAAACAAGAAGTGACGTAATAAGATGATGAAATATTGCGAAATGGTTCAGTTGCAATATTTTGAGATAGCCATGTTTCTGCCGATTGTGAAATGTTTTACTTTTTTTAGGACATTCAAAGAACAGACATGTTTCATCGAATTTCTTGTTATACAATTTTAGGATAAACTGATTTAAACTAGTATAACTTTTTTTAATAGTTATCGGAAAGAAACCAAGTATCTAAATGAAATTATCAACCAAAAAAAGTCTGCGAGTATCTGATGAATGTATCTTCGCTGTATGTAGTTATACCTGTCTAACAGACATACTGTAGATTACCATTTCCTTAAAGGTTAAAGGATTCGTTTAGCGCGTAAACGACTTAACCCAGCGGTATATCACTTATGTTTAAGCGAAACTGTAATGTATTAAACAACAAACACAGTGTGTTTTTTTCCGTTGAATTATTGAAGAAATGTGTCTTTAGATAATTCAGTTTAATATCTATTAAAGTGACTTCTAAAAAAGACGAGACGAGACAATATTTTATGACAAGGTAATTTGTGCTCCACATTATACGGTGAATTTATTTGTTGAATATATAAAGTGTACCAAATATTTTTGAATTCTTGTATTTTGACCATTGAAATGAAATTATTTTAATAAAGGTACATCGGAAAATGCCTATATTCATTACATAATATATATCGTCATATTTGTTCGGTGGAGGAACATTTTGACCGATCGATAACAAGTGTGTTTAAACCTGTTTATGTATAGTATGAAATCTGCTATTCAATATAAAATAGGAGGAGGAGGAGGAGGAGGAGGAGGAGGAGGAGGAGGAGGAGGAGGAGGAGGAGGCTTGTTTGTCTTTTAAATGCTAAGTCAGGTCATTTATTACTCCATTAAGGCGTCAGTATTCGAGGAGATAATATCATGATTATATGATTATTACTAATGTGGTTTGTAGCGCCAATTTGGGTTGTAATCAGTACTGTTATTCATTCGATCTTTGGAGATCGCTGAGCCCGATACTTACATTTAGTTATCGGTGGTACATTTTAAATTTCTTTTGTTTTCTTACTTAATTTTTGATTCGGTGGTTCCACTACTCCGGCCGATAAAAGGCTCTGTGTATTGTGTAACCACTTATAGGATATGTTGTCTGCTTTTTAATTTAGTCTTTTGGCTGTTACTTGTGATACGCAGGCTTCATAACCGCTGCTCCCAACTAAATTCCATTATGTTTATTTCGCTCTTCGGGGCATTTAATTTTATAAGATACTGGGACCATACGCCGTACGACATGGGGAAGCAAATACCTCCATGTCCACCGCCGTATGCATGCCATCTTCGGGATGGTTACACTTGTGTACTATTGATTTGATTAATATTGAGTTCTGCTCAACCCGGAGCTAGAGGGCGTGAGCGGTAGCTAGCATATTTCACTACCGCTCATGAACAGTCTCAATCAAACCGAGACTGCAATATTTCGTATGTGTCGTGCTCGGCCGTTCTCCAAAAGTCCATTATCATACTCTTTTTTTTTGAGGCAATTATGTTATCGTATTACGAACGCTAAGTACAACCCTCGTAGGTTTTCTGGACTCATTTGGCAGCATAAGAGTATAGGAGGAAACTGTTTGGTGTTCTCAAATGGTAAAATCAATTGTAATGGAAAGGCAAAGAATTTTCAGAGGGCATCAGAAGATTGAGACGATGTGCCCGATGTTTGCAAAAAATGGGGTTTCGGGTCTTATTGAAAGATGTCAAGTACCTGACTGCCCCAGCTTTCCATACATTAAGTTTTGAGTTAGACCTGAAGCTTTTAGTAAAGGAAAGAAAAGGCATGTACGAACCTGAAATATTTCCATGCGCGATTATTAAACTAGAGGGAGTTACTTTTAGCTGGTGTACAAGAAGTAAAATCGTTATCACAGGTATCAAAGCACCATGTCAAATAGATGACGTCATCTATTTTACACTCATTGAACTGGAACTGTATATCAGAAAGACGTAAGAAAGACTCATATACCATCAATGAACAAAAGTGACTTTTAATTAAGAACCTTTTGTTGTTGACTATGAAAATGACATCAGAGGAAATGCTGCAGTTTGACACACATCAAGGCTATTAAGTGGATCGTATCGATAGTTATAGTTCTCGTGATGTGTATGTCTCCGATCTTAATATTGACTAGCATCACACTCTCAAAATCGACTCCACCGTTAGACTATGAGATAAAAGTGAACCCTAACGAGACTGCTTGTCGCTACATAAAACGATACCATCTAAGTGATCAAGTATATGCGGCAGTGTGTAATATAGGCGGAGACATTGTGATCGATCTAAGACAGTCTATCAATGATATGGCCACCATTAAAGGTATCCCACTGAATATTAACCAATGGTTATCCTTAAAACAGATGGCGTCTCTTATCAACACAGTTATACAGGAAGTGAGAACATACTGGAACACTGTGAATACAGCTACACTTTACCACTGAATATGATGTATAAGGTGTCATGTCAAACATCGTACGAACGAAGAGAAGGGAACGAGGACGTGTAAATATGACCGAGTTTTATTTTTTATCTCAACAGTCAAGATTCCGTTGATATACGTAAGAAGAATACCCCTGCTTATTTTGGATCCAGTACCCTCGAAAGTGACTGGGTGTGCCCGTTAAAAGAAATATCTTTGACTTGTAATTTTAAGCCAAAGAGTCCTAGACTATATTTCTATTGCGACACAGTGGAAGAGTCCTACGTCAGAGAAACGTCACTACCTCTATTGAGAAATATCGAGATTAGAGGTCATTACAATAAACTGAAGACGGAATAGTTTTTCAATTCACGTTCCTGTGAAAGTGACCAATTTGAATACAATTTGGTTGAGCTTGAAGGACGAACAGCTTAATCCGGTAGAGTTTCAATCCAACGACTTTCACTGTGTCTTACATTTGAAAAGAGAGTGGTTCCGGTGGAGTATACGATTATCAACAACAGAAATGGATTCCTTAAATTCCAGATCCCGACAAATGGTATCAACACTTCAAAGACCTAAGAGATGGTTACGTTCAGCCCGATCATATGTGACGTTACATCCTAGGCAGTGGCGCTATAAACAGGAAATTGAAAGAAGTCGAAGAAAAAGCTAGCCAGTAATCAAGCTCGTGACCCCCGTGGCTCAAGCGGTTGAGATCGCTAAAGCGGAAGCAGAGCGCGAAAATGACCGTAAGAAGGGGGAGGGAAAAAAGTTAAACAACGCAGTAAGCGTAATTCCAAGACCTAAACATTTATAACCTTATAGACGTAGACGTAGAAGTAGAAGCTCAACTGTACTAAATATGAACCGAAACCATTATCACCAGTAAGAATGACCTACACGCCAGATGAATAATTTTCAACTCTCAGATCTCCTTCGTGGATACCCCGTCACGTTATGTTCGTCGGATTAAGTCAAAATACAGAAAGGACGATTCGTTATTTCAAATACAGAAACCAGTAATGGGCCAGGGAAACATTCGGTTGCATTTTACTTTACCACCAAAGGAACGCGAATACTTCGATTCTCTACGTAGCACACCTAATTACTACAAAGTAGTCATCGACAGGCTATTACAGAGACGATATTTGATAAACTGTGATCAACTGCAACAATCTACTTCCGATTCTTGCGGACTTTATTGCGTATGAATCGTCACCATAAAATGACAATGAAAGACATTGTAAAGCCGTTTAACGTGAATGAACTGGCATGGAACGATAAATATGTGGGAACATTTGTAGAGACAAACGAATAAATATAGCTTTTCTGTATTTTTAATGTTTATAGTATTATTATATTATACAAGACATATGACAATAAAAGAAACTCTTAGACTACAATATTGCTGTCTTTGTTGTTTATTCAAAATTATATCCAACAGATTGATTCAAGAGTCTCCCTCGTGAGTGAGTGTCTGATTGGTTGCTTAGTTGTCTTTAGCATTCGTGTTCGGCGGTCGTGTGTGTGTGTTTGCAATTCTACACTTCTCCACACGTGCTTGGCGGAAAACTGATCTATCCTTCGATTGGCGCTGAATGTCATCCATTCTTGTCATGGTCCCTCTGAAGTAGTCCTGTGTATTCCACCAACTGCTGTATACAAGTTCGTATGCGCCTTCAACTAATCCATTTCATCAGATTCTATACTGTCATTTTCTTGTTCGGTTTCGACTAAGTGATCTCCGCTCATTTCCGGAATTAATAACTCGTCTATCTCGGTTTTAAACGGACAGCCTCTCTAATAGCCAATAGTATGGGAAGTCGCGAAGTGTTGTACAAGCGATTGCCCGTATCCATGTTATGTAATGGTTTGGTATCGATATAGTATATGGACAAGAGAGCTTCGGTAAAGTATCCTCTAGCCGCTTGACGCAGCTCGGACAGCATGTCATTAATTGTTTTACATTCTGCCACCCTCTGACTGAAGATAACGTAGCGTACCCCCCTGTCCTTAATGAGTGAATCATATTTTTTGAACATTTTAGGCATTACTAATTGACGCAAAACGTCATCACTCGTAGAATAGGCTGGTTTGGGCTTGTGTTTGTGTCGTTTTGTATCTGTTGAACTTGATCCGTTACCACGAGGGATGTCTGTGAGCGTATTGTACTCGATTAAACTCTCTTCGTCCGCTGAATGTTCGGATTGGCTCTCTTCTTCTTCATGTCGCCTTTTTTCTATCACCCTTCGTCCCATACGGCGCGGGAAACCCGGTGGTGTCATAACATACTCGCTTACACTATCTTCATATTCGTCTTCGTGCTTTCGCGTTGCGTTCATACTAAATTCATCCTTATAGCTTCTTTTTTTCTCTACGAAATACGGGCGTATTGGCCTTTAAGTCCACCACTGGGTACCCGTAGGGTCGTTTTATCGCTTCCTCGTATTGTCGCAAAAATGCTTTACTGGAAAGCGGGTAAATACGTCTGGCTAATGTCGCAACCTGTTGTCTATCGATTGGATTGTTGAACAAAAACCAAATACTGAGTGTTTAAGACTATATCTCTACAGGCTTTACCCTGTGGGAACAGATTTTGTGTCAAATACACGATCGATATGTTACGTTGATGTGATCATTTCGTAAATAGGTCGGCGATCCTCTGGTCACATTTGGCATCCGTCATGAGATCGTCGAAGATAATCAAGTTAGTTGTTTTTGATCAGTATAAACTCCGACTCGTTCAAATGATTAGGTATACCGCTTATGAATACAGTGGATGGCAGTATTGTGCTAAGTTCATCGTGAAGCGGTTGCCATTTACCGTAACACCATAGTATTCTTTGAGGAGGAGTTTGTATCAAAGTAGAAAGCAAAAGTTTTTCGGGTTCAATGCGTTTTCCCGCTACAACAGGGCCCCGTTATCAACATGGTAAAAGGATGCTGGAATACAATGTCATTGGAAGGTGAAGCTATTTCTTTATCTATACGAGTATGTGATCTTTGTATGTCTGTGTAAGTTACCAGATCTACTAAAGATCGCATACCGCACAGGAAAACATGATGTTGGCATACATGTATGATTTACGCCTTCTTATGTTATTGTTTCACCTCCTCCTCCTCCTCCTCCTCCTCCTCCTCCTCCTCCTCCTCCTCCTCCTCCTCCTCCTCCTCCTCCTCCTCCTCCTGATCCTCCTCCTCCTCCTCCTCCTCCTTCTCCTTCTCCTCCTCTTCCTCCTCCTCCTCCTCCACCTCCTCCTCCACCTTCTCCTCCCCTCCTCGTTATCTGTGTGTGTGTGTATGTGTGTGTATGTGTGTATGTATAATGGGTGATGAGTGTCTGCGTGCGTGCGTGCGTGCGTGCGTGCGTGCGTGCGTGCGTGCGTGCGTGCGTGCGTGCGTGCGTGCGTGCGTGCGTGCGTGCGTGCGTGCGTGCGTGCGTGCGTGCGTGCGTGCGTGCGTGCGTGCGTGCGTGCGTGCGTGCGTGCGTGCGTGCGTGCGTGCGTGCGTGCGTGCGTGCGTGCGTGCGTGCGTGCGTGCACGCGTGCGTGCGTGCGTGCGTGCGTGTGTTTGTGTGTGTTATTTTAATACACCCGCACTATATAGCCTAGTTTTAAATATCTCGTTATATTTAACGATATATCACTGTAATTTTTGCAACGTTAGGAGAGTAAGCAAAGCACTGCGAAATATTTCAGTTGTGTGCACTATTTTTGCATTTGAACTCCAAACCGTGATATATTACAATAAAATTCACCGTAAACGATGTTCTATTTCTTAAATGAAACATGATTTTAGTTTTAGCTATTAAAATAGAATGACTGGTGTTATTTATAACTTGTTAAGAAACTAATCCGCCAAATAAGGGCAATATTACACACAAAAAAAGTGTTAATCAAAACTATCTAGGCGTTCAGGTCATATAATAATGTATATGTGCCGATTAGCACCATAGTTTTAATCAATGGTTCTTAAACTATCCGTGAATTAATATGCGTAAAATAAATTATGAGTTTGTAACTCTTAATTCAACGCTCTTTTTCTTAGGCTTCTGTCAGGCTGATTAAAGCCGTTTATACTGTGTTTATAGTGTTTGGATTCTCAGAGTAAGTTATATATATATACGTCGTCGTCAGTAGATTTCGAAACTGTGTACATTCGTTGTAAAATGAGCCTGTTGTTGACGGCATGGTTACTTTAAAATACCTGTAATATTATTATTCTCAGAGTATGTAAGTTATACCCAG
The DNA here is from genome assembly GCA_037043455.1 of Cyrtodaria siliqua. Classification (NCBI taxonomy): domain Eukaryota; kingdom Metazoa; phylum Mollusca; class Bivalvia; order Adapedonta; family Hiatellidae; genus Cyrtodaria; species Cyrtodaria siliqua. The sequence goes on along the minus strand of JAWPHD010000551.1, from coordinate 95,682 downwards.
CTAGCATAACGACATCGGGCCAATGTCGGCGGATATCGGGTATATCGGGCCGTTATTGCCGATGCTGGGCCAGCATTGGGCCAATATTAGAGTGGCCAAACGTAGTAGTGTCAAGCAGCCCCAACGATGTCACGACGGTTTGCCCAACGTAAATTTGTTCAGCAGTCCCATCGATGTCATGACGTTGTCTACAAACGTAAAACCAAGTAGAAACAACGTTGGGACAATGCTGGACTAACGTTGTCTAACATCGTTTCAGTCAACGTTGGATCAACGTTTAAACAATGTTGGACAGTCAACGTTGACCCAACGTTTAAACAACGTTGGTCCAATGTCGGTGCAACGTCGGTTTACGACATCCTTAGACATACAGGGACGTAATCACTTTTTTTATATAAACATACATTTCCTTTTTGATGACTTTAATTTTATTCTTTTAAATGTCTTTTAACTCTTTTATGTATATAAACATACTAAATATATCAATATAAAGAAACCAGTTTTAAAGTAATAATACATTTATACAAATATCACGATATCAGTATAGGTCAACGATCATTAAAATTGTCCTTTAGAACAAGACTTTAATTTCCTACATATCCATCATGCAGCTCGAAGTGAATGGAATTGTCAATCCTTAGAAGTTGGCCATCATCACTTTAAACGATGTATGAGCAAGAAAATAAAATAAAAATATAATAATGTTTTTATAGGTCAACTATTTGACTTTTAACGACTGGACAAATAACGTTAATCCCAAACTGGCCCAACGTTGGTACAACGATGTCTCAACGTTGGTGGCTATAAAATATGTTGGGCCGACGGGGGACAATGTCCCGGGGGACAATGCCAATGTCGGCCATACCTAGATCCGAAGTCGGGCCAATCTAGGATGCCCACGTTGGGCCGATATAGTTGTCATTGGGCCAGATTTGGGCCGAGAGGGTCATGGTGGCTGTGTATATATACCTCGTCGTCAGTAGATTTAAAAACTGAGTACATCGGTTGTAAAATGGGCCTGTTGTTGGCGGGATAGCTAATTTAACATACCTGTAATGTTATTGTTGCTTTTCAAAGTCTGCATGTTGTTAGTTCTAACGAGAATGGTGTTGAACATAGTGTGAATTATTTTGTTTTTAATTTCATTATCCGCTATACTTGTAGGGTTTGATAACAACCACCATGACCAACATGACTATGATGGAGGAGAAATGGCTGATGTCGTTTAAGTTGCTCGACTTTAATCGTGATGGCGTCATCTCCAGTAAAGACCGAGATGACTGCACTGCATCGTATGTTGATGTGTATAAGCCAGACACTGATCAAACCAAACGTATGACGGATCAATTAGATAAATCTTGGAACATTGCTATTTTCTTAATTGAAACGCCTGATTGGAGTAAGTCATTTACTGCTGAGGACTTCGTCAGAACACGCCGCGAGATGTTTGAAAAGGATAAGGATGCAACCATAAAAGCTGTGCGACGTGCAACCGAATATCTGTGTCAGGCAGCAGATGTGGATGGAAACAAATCCTACACGTTCGATCAGTTTAAGATGTTTCATAACGCCTTTAACTTGAAGGATGAAAATTTCGTGAGTGGACTTTTTCAAGTAATTGGTGCAGATGAAAATGGGATATGTTCGCTCAGCAATGTTGTAGAGTTCTACACGGAATTGATTATGGGTGAAAACATGGAAAAGCACGAGATGTGCAAAGCTGCGTTTGCTGCTGCTGGTATGTTTTAGGTTAATACTTGGTTAATCTCTTATTTGCCGAAAAACTACAGACAAATCAACTGTATGAAACATCATAGAAAGACAATATGTTAAGGGTATTGTAAACTGCATAATTGTGTGACCATTGTTATTCTGCCGAAAATAAACATAACATGTTAAGTGAAACAACTGCGTCTCTTGTAAAAACGTGTATGTACCAGCTGTAAACAGTACCAGTGTGAAATATATAGACAATTAAGTTAATATAAAGCTTCGTTTCCATGTTAGAGGCTGGCGTGGCCCAGTGGATAGCGCGGTGTACTTGAAATCGGGATTGCACAGGTTCAAGTCTCTCAGGATCCAGTTTCGTCGATGTGCTTTAGGACAAGACACTTTCACTAAATCTCAAATGAAGAGGTAAACTTGGCGGTCTTGTGTATCCTCCGAGAACGGTACTGGACCAAAGAAATATATTCGTTAGTAAGAGTAGGACATGTTCGCGGGTTCCTATGTATCTTCACGTCTCACACCACAATTAATTTTCCATAGGGTCCCATTGTAATGTTTTTGTTCGTGGCATAGAGATAAACAAAATTTACAACGTGTATTTATGCTTAAATTCTGCATTGATCCAATATCTGCAATTTAAAACACAATTAACAAATATTTACCAGATTGAACTTTTTTTTATTTCATGTTCGCATGACACCTATTAAAATTTAGAAAAAAATGCAACCCGGTGGTGATTAGACCCATGGTGTGTAAAATGAGGCAGAATAAGCTAGAAATCTTATATCAATATGTATTTTTCTGTGACCTCTTCCTAAAATGATGTAGATTTAGAACCTGGTAAAGATACATCAATGTATCCTGTAAAATGTAGAAAAGCGGACTTGTTTTTTTAATCTACCTCCTTCATCTGTAGGGCATGAGTATTCAAGGGAGATCCTTCACCTCTCACGGGTTCCTATGTATCTTCACCACTCTCTGGGTGGCTTTAAACGAAAATTATCTGACGCCAAGCAAAAATAACATCGAGCGAAAAGAGAAAGAAACATGAAATATCACAGTCAGTGACAAATGCCACCGAAGAGACATTTGACCTCTAGGTATGACCTTGAACTTGGAGCCACGGACCTGGATTTTATTTTAAGTTATTTGAAAATCCGTCCAGCCATACAAAAGTTGTTGACCGGACACAATTTGACCTTTGACCTCTAAGTGTGACCTTGACCTTGGAGCCACATACCTGGATTTTGTGCGCGACACATCGCCTTGTTGCGGTGAGTACTTGTGCCAAGTTATTTGAAAATGAGTCCATGAATGCCAGAGTTATTGACCAGACACGATTTGACTTTTGACCACCAAGTGTGACCTTGAACTTGAAGACGTGGGTTTTGCACTCGAAACATCGTCTTGTTATGGCGATTACTTGTGACAAGTTATTTTAAAATCCCTCGGACACGAAAATGCGTACCTGTTTTTGACCTATAAACTGCAAGTGCGACCTTGACCTTTGAGGTACGGACTGGGGTTTTATGCGCGACATATCGTCTTGTTATGGTGATAACTTGTGCCAAGTTATTTGAAAATCCCTGCAGGGGTTGTAACGTTACGGTGCGGACACGAAAATGCGTACCTGTTTGTGACCTATGAACTGCAAGTGTGACCTTGACCTTTGAGGTACGGACGTGGGTTTAGCGCGCGACACATCGTCTTGTTATGGGATTACTTGTGCCAAGTTAATTAAAAATCCATGCAGGGGTTTTGAAGTTACTGTCCGGACAAGAACTGCGGGCTGACGGAAGGACGGACGGACTGACGGACAGACAGATTATGCAATTACTATATGGGAGCATAAAAATGATACCCACATAAAATAACAAGAAAGACACAAAACAAAAAAAGGATTAATATTGAGAAGTAAGCAAAACACCATGGGAATGACGAATAAAAACGAAAATCGCCATGGGAAAAAAACTCGTATCAAGACGCCACATTAGGCTCTTCGTTTGCGGTTTTTCGTTTTTTCTTTATTTCGCGTAACGTTATTTCGTCTTTCCGTGTGGGATCTTTTGGTATGGGGTTATTTCGCATGTCATATTTACGTTATATTGCCTGCAGATTCCTTTTGTAATTAAGGCATTAAGGGTTATCGTCATTTACTATGAAAGCGTCAAGGAAATTGTACATTTAATGTATCGAATCTATAAATGCGATTGAATGTGTTTGCTTTACCAGTTATGCTGTCTTGTATATAAATAATGAGATAACTAAACAAAATAAAACATTGACTGATGTGGAATCGTGTGCTTTTGATATATACACTGGCCCACCCAGATGGCATTGTTCTGTAAATGGGTATCATTTATATATGTGTTCTTTTATTTTTCCGGCTGAAACCTACATGACATATTCAATCTGCCGCATGTTGAAAGGTGTTAAATACTTCATAACATATATCTTAAAATGTGATAAACTGATCTACAATATAACTAACACTTAGATTGACTGTTTTGATCGACATGAGTACTAGCTTTTGGTGTTTATTCAGTGCAGTAAATTTAGTGTTTACCCTACCTTTTAAACCAATCAGATGGCTCAGAATTTCAAATACAGACAACATGTATTCATGAAAAATGTAGAGCAGAACAGAACAGATCAAAACTTTATTTACATCTCAGGCTTACATAAATGCAGTAAGAGGAAATGTAACAAAATCACAAATAATATATTATAGTGTGTGACCAGAGTCAAGAAAATTGTTCATTTAGTGAAATGTTGGGGGAAACAAATGCTATATTTGTAAACTATGTTCCTACCGATACATTTAGCTTATATATATATATATATATATATATATATATATATATATATATATATATATATATATATATATATACCACATTGTAGAGCATAAGGGATTTGAAAAAGCAAAACAAATAATTGTTATACACGAGGTTTCAACAAGTCTAGCAATGAACAATATATGAAGACTAGTAATGATTTGGCATAACAAACTAGTAAACTTACATACCAAATAAAGGCCGTTATCCTGATTGAGACTATGTATGGAGTGTGTTTGAAATACTTATCAATTAGTTGCATAAATCAGCGGAGTGTTCCACCTGAAAATTCTTAAACATGTAAGTAGCAAAATTACTTAATTTTAAAAGATTTTCAGATATCGATTAAGTTAGAAGGAATTTAACATCATTATCGGGGTTCATTTGTCTAATCAGGGAATGAAGGTGTTGCCTATTGTTCGAGAAGTAACTGCATTCTATTATGTTGTTCATTTCCTATTTTATTTGCGTTACATAAGTGACATATTCTTTCGTTTTCCGCTGTTCCATTCCATCTACCAGTTTCTATGGGGACATTATGATTCGCCGTTCTAAATTTATAAATTTGGATACATTTTGATATAGGCAGAAGCTTAAAGTACTTTTCAATTTCAAGATTTATTTTAAACGAGTTTTAAAATTTTCCTTTGTTAGATTGAGTCATTTGAGAAATCCAGTTCTGTATATTTTGATCTAGTAGTACTCGTTTAATTGGGTATTTAATATTTATTATCAGCGTTCTTCACGGGTTGGAGCGTGACCTATATAGAGACTATCGATAAAACATATGGCAAACACTAAGCCGGATAGAGTATATGAAGGAAAAAGTTCACCATTAAGAAACCGCAGTCGGTCGCTACGCTCGATCCCTTTCGGTTTCTTAATGATGAACATTCCTCTTCATAGATAATATCCTATGCTAAGAATTTCGTACATATACTTAATCCTGTTTACATCGTTTGCCAATAAACGTTTTGCACATTCAAATCACTGATAAGTTCTATATTATTACGGGAGCTAATCAACTTACTGGACATACTTTATTCAGCTCCTGCATACCCAGAGACTGAATTTTATAATCTAAACATAAATTATATACAAAAGTTACTGTCCTTATGAATTGCTAATTTTAAAAAAACATTTGAATTTATTGAATTCAGTGCTCTTGTAATTATGCTCGAATATTAACCGTGCTATCAACACTTGGTTAAATACTTATCACAAAAGTTGCTTTCATAATGAACATTTAATTTGATGCACATGTATTTATGTCCTTAATATTGTAATATTCAATCTGCTTTATTGGTTAATGCTTTCTACTGTAAGGGCTTGCCATAATGGTATATTATGCTTACCAGCAGCCCAGTTGTTATCTCCCATGCTTGCGGCTTGTTTTTCAATCCATGCCACGCCCAATTTATTTGCCAAAGCTATTAGTATAAAGTTTTAAAAATATGTTATGTGTCGTTATTACAATGCTCTCCACTAATACGCTTCATCTCATATGTAGATAAGGCTTGTATACAAACCACAATAACGTGTTTTAATATCTCTCCTATTCCCTTTAAAATTAAATGCTGACGATGAATTTAATGTTCTATATGAATCTGTGTTCAGTAAAAGGATGTGGTTATTGGATTAGCTTTACTGGTATCCATTTCGTAACATAATATTTACATACGAGTTTCGAAATGAATAAATATAGGTATTTTTTCATTATTAATGGGGCACTGTCCGTAAAGAAGGATAAAAATATCGGACAGGGAAAGCAGCATTCAAGGACGACAGTCAACCACAAAACACAAAAACAAACACGCAAACAGACAAACGAAAAGGCAAAAGTAATAAAAAAATGCAAACGACATCACAAACACAAAAGGGTTGACAATAGGGCTACCGCCTTGGAACGGTCAGTGGCAAAGTAGGCCACTGGGGGTTTAAACCGGTTCTAGGGTGCACCAAACCTCACACTTACCCTACTGTCAACTCATTAAAACAGGACAGTGTAAATAAAGAAATCCCCGCCATGATTAAATCTCTAACCAACAAGGCAGCATCAATAGGCAATATAAGCATGATAAGTAAAACACAAATATGCTCGTGTAAATATTATACAAAAAAACAATAGCCTAGAAAGCCACAATGAAGGTACTCAATGACTTCGCAGAAGCCAGAGCAACAAGAGAATAAACCATTAAGGGCACGACAGGAAAGATTATGGACAAACATCAAACGCCACCGTCCCAATGGGCTTTAGGTAGGCGTCATCATAGGGTCCACAGCCTGTCCGGTCATCGTACAATTAAAGAGGAAAACATAGTGGCGAATTGTAAAAGGGTCCACCACCAAGCATGCAGTACGTTGCAAAATGATAGGGTCATAACCTCTTTTGATAAACTTTTTAACAAGTTTAACAAAGATAGTATGAAAGTGATCATGACCATGAATCTTAAGAACTTTATAAATCACATCACCATAGAAGTCAGGTTGTGATAGTCCTTGTCGCAGAAGAGTCCTTAAATTACTTTTATATTTGGAAAGAAGATCAGGGTTACGATAATAAAATTTTGCAAAGGTTTTACGAAGTTTATGGTAACGGTAACCCTGATTGAGTAGCTTTTTCGTTATACAAAGATTACGAATATTAAAGTCCTCAACTCGAGTACATGCTCTTGAAAAACGAATAAGTTGAGACACATACACCCCATAAGAAGTTGCTCGGGGAACATCCCCATCCAAGTGGGGGTAATTAACAATGTCAAAATTAAAATCATTTCTCTTGTCATAGATTTTGCTAATTATTTCACCATTTTCAATCGAGAGAACTAAATCAAGAAAAGAAGCGTTATTATCAGATACATTAACTTTATTAAGCTGAAGTTCTTTAGGATAAATATTATGAACCATAGTTGGAAAGAAAGGGTTGTCAATGTTCAGTATGTCATCCAGATACCGAGAGGTATTGTAACTTTTACCTAATGCAATATAAAATAATTACGTTGATAAATATTCCACAAGTAATAGATGCTGGTCGCAACGAGTTGGTTTATTTAAACACCGAGATGGGCGTAACCCATCGAGGCTTTTAAATAACCAACAAGCTGAGACAGACTCTGTCTGTTGTGTAGCATGGTGTGCTTAGTGACCCTGTCAGTACTCTAAATTCCATTTGTCGGAGTATGATAAATCGCCGCCTCTTTGTTTATCCTGAAATAAACGATTTGATGCTATGCAATTTCACAGACCATACTTCGACTACTATTATTACATATTTACTAAATAAAACAAGATGAATTTAACAGCGGAACAAAAAGTACCGTAATAGCGATACTAAAAAAGTACCGCATTTTAGGTTTAAACTCGAAGCCGACATTACAATTACACCTTCGGGAAATAATAGATGATAATAGTAACCGATTGAGCTAGACGGGTAAGTAAGGCAATGCCTAATATGATAAAACGTAATACACCAGGGCTAGGCTAATTGATGTCACGTGAGCAACAGAAATATAAATAGTTACCTAAAATGTTTACAAGCAATAAATATTATTATTTTATTTATTTTTCAAATTCACGATTTTATCACTACACATTTATTTGGGTCTATGCTTATCTTTTCATGTTCACATTTCACTGAATAAAAATTATTTGCTTATGCTTAATATATGCTTTACTTACGGACAGCGTCCCTTTAAGTGATAACATATATATTTCGTCGAAACACAATACACGGCACAATGAAATGGTACCTTTATATGTGTCGCCTCTAGTTTTAACACTGTTACTCCTTTCCAATGTATGGATAACTGAGGTCATGTTAGTAAACTTTTAGAAGTGCATGCATGTTCATAAGCACATGAACTGTACCAAAGATGTGCGTGTGTAAACATGTAGGCCACTGAATGATTATTTCCATCAGATACATATATCATCGCCAAAATAGTGAAGATGTAACAAACATGTGAAAAGGATTCGGAAGGAAGATATATATATAAGCTTGTATAAATATGTTACCTTAGAATAATGATTTGAATACATGACATTTGAAACAATATATGTGATATTTTAGAGTTTAAATATTGGATTGTTTAAAGGGGGTCCCAAAGGGTTTTTGCGTGAAAACGTGATCGGGGTGTTTTTAAAAACGTGACACGTGAAACAAACAATATTTTTGCGTGATTGCGTGAAATATATATCAACTTGAATTTTTAGTCCTTTTTAGTCTTTTTAGTGTCCCTCCTCCTCCCCCGAGCCTCCCCCGAGAGCTGAATGCTGTTGTCAATTTGAAAGCCTCAGAATACATCTGACGGCTCAAGTTTGTGTGTGATTGTGTTAGGTTTTGTTTTGTTGTTTTTGTTGTTGTTGTTGCAACCCATACATTGTACTAGAGAAGCTCGAGCCTATAGCGCTTCACGTCTGCTCATCCACATTTAACGTGAAATGTGAAAGTTCTGCTATTTTCACGTGAAGACGTGATCCTTGTTTTTATTTTACGTGATCACGTGAACACACACCCCCTTTGGGACCCCCTTTAAACAGCATTGTTGTGGATAACAATTAAATAATTCCCACTACATACATTGTTAATTCGTTAAGTTATATTAAAGAACATTGGATTTAAAGTGGATCGGGGCTGAGAGAGAGAGAGACAGACAGACAGACACACAGACAGACAGACCGACATACTTGTATTTTTTCTATGTTTCCGGCAGAACTAAGATCTGGCTTCTTTGAGCTGGTCAGTGATATCTTCTAAAAATAGACAAATAATATTCTCTTCTCCTATGCAAGTTAATAAGTACATTCCTTTTAAATAATATTTGATAGATGATAGACACATGTTTCAAAAACGTTTAGTTCTTAAAATGAAATCTTGCACTATTTTGAAAATTCTACAATTTGTTTCATTGGATACTAAGCAGGGGGGAGAACGTAAACCTGCTCATGACGAGCTTTAAGTGGAGAAAATGTTTCTGATGTGACAAAATGGCGATTTTTGGATGATTTTCGTTATTGTCGGAAGCATTTTGACAGGTAGGCGCATATCATATGATTTATTTGTTAAATGATTGTGTTAATAAGGGGCTACTGTATCTCCGATTCACTCGGTTTTTTATTTCAATGTCCTAGCTAGCGGATTTAAAAAGTTATTCCATGTACAGTTTGAGAATGTCTTTGTTTACAAAGTTGAATCTGTCCTTGCCGTGCCTTTTTTTCGCATTTTAAAAGAAAATGCATTGTTTATACATGGTTTAAGCGTGGAATTCGTATAGAAAATACATAATCGGTCTTATTTTCCTTCATGAAGTTTTGGGGAGGCATTTATGGCCGAAAAAAACAGGTTTATGCAGATTTTGGCACATGACTGTAACTTTATGCAATTTTGGTTCCCTGATGAGGCCAAGTAATTGGACGAAAAAATGCATTCCTGACTCTACCATGTTAAAATAAAGAACAAAAGCTGATCCAAAGTATCTAATAATATTTTTCAGAGAGACTGTAACAATGCCGAGATATAGGAAGAAAACTTCCCTAACGTTGTATTGTAGGAAAGGCCGGAACCGATCCAAAATAGTAAATGTAGTATCTCCAACTAAAAACTATAAACGGCCTTGTATAAGATCTACAACTATACGGTTTAAACGGCCAATCATATATTCAAAATCCCCTATTGTCAAAGCAAGGTTAACGACATCACCTAGTAGTCACTCCACCTTGACAAAGATATATACGGCAACGAAATTGTCGGAATCGCCAGTAAAAATCAACGACTTCATGGCCGATTCTATTTTGGACGATGTTATTGTGACTCCTGTTAAAATTCAACAAGGACTAAGCATGTGCGTGCAAGAATGTTCACCAATCAGAACATTAAAGTCTAAGAAAACGTTACAATTTGGACATGCCACCACAGACGCAGCTGAAACAGTAACAATAGGAAAAGTCAGTAGTCAGGAGAATGTGACAAAAAGTGCAGATGAAATTTCTGAAACAATGCAGCTCTTGTCTAGACTAGTAAATGAAGGCACTTATAGTAGTGTTGCTCACCGGGCATTGGGTTTAGATACACTTGTATCTCTTGAAGTATTCTCAGACGCATGCCACTTAAGGGAATCGCGAAATAACTGAAATGATATACTAGATGTGGAGTAAGTGCCTTAACACAATCATTTAACAAATAAATCATATGATATGCGCCTACCTGTCAAAATTGCTTCCGACAATAACGAAAATCATCCAAAAATCGCCATTTTGTCACATCAGAAACATTTTCTCCACTTAAAGCTCGTCATGAGCAGGTTTACGTCCTCCCCCCTGCTAAGGGATCCCCAGCAAGAAGGGTATTAATAGATATGTTATTAAAGTCTTTAAATGTATTCATCATTACAATTCTGTGCTGGTGAAAATTATTACAGTGCAACAGAATATGTTTTGTATCTTCAATATTTCCACAAGTACAAAGAGGAATGTCAACAATGTTCTTGGAGTAGAGGTGTTGATTAAAAGGAAATATAAAAATATCGGACAGGGAAAGTAGCATTCAAGGAGGACAGTCAACCACAAAACACAGAAACAAACACGCAAACAGACAAACAGGAAGGGCTGCTGCAGTGAGTGCATAGACGTGTGTGTAGTATCTGAGCTTTTCGGTCACCTGAGTTGTACTACTTTGGAGTTTTACTAATGTCATTATTTATTCGGGTTTTAAAGACAGAAACAGAAACAGATTCTGATTGTTTTAGTTCTGGTGAAAGGGCATTCCATTCACGCACAGATGAGGGAAGAAATGAGTTTTTATATAGCTGGGTGCTGTACTTGAGAGATTGAGTGTTGTCACGATTACGAAGATTGTAATCACCTACACTGTCCGGCACTAGAGAGATTAGATAAAATGGACACAGATCGGAGTTCATGTTATAGAATAGTAGCAGTTTATGTTATCTTCTTCTAGCTTTGAGACTTCCCCACCCAGTTTCTTGATTAAGTTTATCTAAAGATACAAGTTTAGTTGTTCCAGTAACAATGCTGGCTGCTTCGTGTTGTATTTTCTCGAGTTCTTGCTCTTGAGCTATTGCACAGTAAGTAATGTTCCTACTACGTCCGTCTGTCCCAAAATGTTTTATTTCAGAAATATTGCCAAAATGTCGCCAGAACATCTCAGGAATGTTGCCACAAACTATTTGCATACGAAAAACGATATTGTTGCAACGTTGCCGCAACATGTAGCCGGAGCTGGAAATGTATTGCAATATTGCCACACATTGTTGCTCGATCCTTTTGCCGGAGTGATACGGAAATAGCCGATTAGTTACGATTGTATACGATTTATCACGGGTATTGTTTATCGACTGCGTTTCATTAGTTATTTCCATCCTGTTTTCGCGGCAGATTATTGGGTATAGAATCATTATCCGTGGATAAAATAAACACTTATGACAATTCACATTGATTAGAAAATTTAAAATTCAATGGAATTCATTTTCAATAAGATTTCAGACAAAAATAAATGTTGTGTACCACACGCGACAGACATGAGCACATCAAAATGCACTAGATATAAACTATTTTTTTCTCCCTGGAAAAAAGCGTAGTGAGTCAGCTGAAATTGAAATTTCGAAAAATCTCAAGTATATAATAAATAGAATAAAAAATGTGTATTTTCATATCACACCCTATATCAGGCCCTCGACCCATAAGTCAGCCCTCGCGCTAAAGCTCTCGGGCTGATATGGTGTCTCAGGCCTGATATAGGGTGTGATATAAAAATACCCATTTATTATTCTCTATTTATGTACATTAAAATGATTTGTTTGCGGCTAACATGTTAACTTAGCATAAATGAAAATGAAACATGATTTTAGTTTTAGCTATTAAATTTGTTAAATATGGTAATATTTATAACTTGTTAAGAAACTAATCCGCCAAATAAGGGCAATATTAAAACGGATAAAAAAGGTTTATCAAAACTATCCAGGTGTTCAGGTCATTTAATAATGTATATATGTCGATTAAACTATAGTTTTATTCAAGGGTTCTTAAACTATCCTGATTGAAAATGCGTAAAAATGAATTATGAGTTTGTAACTCTTATTTCAACGCTTCATTTTGTGCCGATTAAACCTAGAATTTTATTCAAGGGTTCTTAATCTATCCTGATTGAAAATGCGTAAAAATGAAGTATGAATTCAACGCTCCATTTTGGGGGTTTGGTCTGGCTGATTAAAGCCGTTTATACTTTGTTTATAGTGTTTGGATTCTCAGAATATGTAAGTTATATATATACCTCGTCATCAGTAGATTTAGAAACTGTGTACATCGGTTGTAAAATGTGCCTGTTGTTTGCGGGGTAGCTACTGTAATATACCTGTAATATTATTGTTGTTTTTTCATAGTATTCTTCTTGTTAGTTCTAACGAGAATGTTGTTGAACATAGTGTGAATTATTGTGTTTCTAAAATATAAACATAGCGTGAATGTAATTGTTTCTAATTTCACTATCCGCTATACTTGTAGGGTTTGATAACAACCACCATGTCCAACATGACTATGATGGAGGAGAAATGGCGGATGGGGTTCAAGTTGCTCGACTTAAATCGTGACGGCGTCATCTCAAGTAAAGACCGAGACAAATGCACTGCATCCTTTATTGCAACATATAAGCCAGACACTGATCAAACCAAAAGTATGTCGGATCACTTCGATAAATCTTGGAACACTGCTATTTTCTTAATTGAAACGCCTGATTGTAGTAAGTCATTTAATGCTGAGTACTTCGTCAGAACACGCCGCGAGAAGTTTGAAAAGGGTAAGGATGCAACTATCAAAGCTGTGCGACGTGCAACGGAATATCTGTGTCAGGCAGCAGGTGTGGCTGTAAACAAACCCTACACGTTCGATCAGTTTAAGATGTTTCATAGCGCCTTTAATTTGAAGGATGAACATTTCGTGAGTGGACTTTTTTAAGTAATTGGTGCAGATGAAAATGGAATATGTTCACTCGACAGTGTTATAGAGTTCTACATGGAATTGATTATTGGTGAAAACATGGAAAAGCACGAGATGTGTAAAGCTGCGTTTGCTGCCGCTGGTATGTTTTAGGTTAATACCTGGTTAATCGTTTATTTGCCGAAAAACTACTCAGATAAAGCAAATGTATGAAACATAATAGAAAGACAATATATTAAGAGTATTGTAAACTTCATAATCGTGTGGCCATCGTTATCCTGCCGAAGATAAGCATAACAATTTAAGTGAAACAACTGTTTCGGTTGCAGGGAATATGCATCCAAATACTACAGGAAGTGTTTTCTACTGAAATCGGACATAAGATAACGGCAGCAGTAAATGTACATGCATAATGGTGTGGTGACCACATAATGTTTTTTTTTTTTAAAATAAGTCATATAAACTAGGACATTTATTGGGCTAACTTTTTTAATTAAAATATTTCTGCACTAAATGTCTATCTGGGAAATATCTGGGGGAAAAACTATAGGTAATATTCACCTCCTTGCAAAATGTACTGTGACACCGTTTAAAGGGACACATGGCAATCTTGAGTTTTATTGAAACATTAATATTTGCTCCTCAGATTAGTTTTGAATTTAAAACTGCTCGCATATGATTAAATAATAAATTGAGATTTCTATTTTCTTCACTTTATCATAAATATATTATTGAAGGATTGCATAAAAGGTCTATTTATTCAATATTGCTATAATATAGGCCTATGAGGATGAAATTAGATGCATTTTCCCTGCGTCAACTTGTGTGTACTAGCTGTGAATAGTACCAATGTGCAATATATAGAAAACATGTGTTATGTAAACTTATTTTCCGTTTTTTCGTGTGGGGTCTTCTCGTATGGGACCTGTTCGTATCGGGTTATTTCGCAAGGCGTATTTTCATTATTTTGCCTGCAGATTCCTTTTGTAATTAAGGCTTTAATGGTTATCGTTATTTACTATGCAAGCGTCAAGGAAGTTTAATGTATCGAATTATAAATGCGTTCGAAATGTTTTCCTTTACCAGTTGTGTTGTCTTGTATATAAACACTGAGATACTAGTAACTAAACATGGACTGATGTTGAATGGACTGATGTTGAATCTTGTGGGTTTGCTATACACTAGCCCACACAAATGGTATTGTTGTGTAAATGGGTATCATTCATATATCTGTTCTTTTTTTGTCTACTGTAACCTACATGACATAATCAATCTGCTGCATATTCAATGGTGGTAAATACTTTATAACATATAACTTAAAATGTGATTAACTGATCTACAATATAACTAACGCTTAGATTGACTGTGTTGTTAGACACGAGTAGATGTTTTGGTGTTTGTTCAGTGCAGCAAATTAAGAATTTCGTACAATTACTTAATCCTAACTACAGCATTTGTCAATAAGCGTTTTGCACATTTTAATCACTGAGAAGTCCTGTATTATTACGAGAGATAATTAACCTACTGAACATACTTTATTCAGCTCCTGTATACACAGAGACTGACTTGTAATCTAAACATAAAAATTATTCACATTTGCTGTCCGTACGATTTGCTCAAACACATTTGGATTTATTGAATTCGGTCCACTTGTAATTATGCTTGAATATTAACCCTGCTTTCAACACTTGGTTAAATGCTTATCACAAAAGTTGCTTTCATAATGGACATTTAATTTGGTGCAAATGTATTAATGTCCTTAATATTGTAATATTCAATTTGCTTTATTCTTTCTGCTGTAAGGGCTTGACATAATAGTATTTTGTGCTTACCGGCCAATTGTTAACCCCCATGCTTGGGGCTTTTTTTGCAATTCATGCCACCCACAATTTATTTGCCAAAGCTATTAAAATAAAGTTTTAAAATTATGTTATGTTTTCTTATTACGATGCTCTCCAATAATACGCTTCATCCCATATGTATATAAGGCTTGTATACAAACCATAATAACGTGTTTTAATATCTGTCGTAGTCCCTTTAAACTTAAATGCTGACGATGGATTTAGTTACATAATTTTCTATACGATGCTTTGTTAAGTATAAGGATATGTTCATTGGATTAGCTTTACTCGTATCCATTTCGTGAAACAATATTCGACCGAAATGAATAAATATAGGTCTTTCTTCGTTAGTAAAGGGGCACTGTCCGTAACTTTTACCTAATAAAACATACAATAATTACGTCGATAAATATCCACAAGTAATAGATTCTGGTCGCAAGGAGTTGGTTTATTTAAACACCGAGATGGGCGTAACCTATCGAGGTTTTTAAATAACCGACAGGCTGAGACAGATTATCTCTGTTGTGTAGCATGGTGTGCTCAGTGATCCTGTCAGTACTCTAAATTCCATTTATCGGAAGTTACAGTATGGTAAAGCGATGCACCGTTGTTTATCCTGAATTTAACGATTTAATGCTATGCATTCATTAAAGGCTATTTCACCGACCATACTATAACTACCATTATTGCATATTTACTAAATAGAAGCAAGATGTTTTTACAGAATTCAATAGCGGTACTAAAAATCGGTAACCTTTGAGCTAGACGGGTAAGTGATACATGTATAACGCAATTCCTAATATGATCAAAAGGTAATGCGCTAGGCTAATGGATGTCATGTGAGCAACAAAAATATTAATAGTGCGGTCCCAACAATGTTTCCAAACAATAAATAACTTTTCTTTTTTTTTTAAATTTAAGATTTTATTACTCTAGATTTATTTGGGTCTATTCTCATGTTTTCATGTACACATGTCACTGAATATAAAATAGACACTTATTTGCCTATGCTCAGTATATGCTAAATATACTGAAAGGAAAAAGAAACGCAGGGTGCGTATTTCCGCTATATATTGCATATACTGCACACTTAATTCCATATATATTCCAAGGAAATCCCAAGATGTTTTGTAAAAAAAAAAAGTGCAGTTAGTTACAGAAAAGACACAACTGTAATGTTGTAGACGTTTTAATCACAGTACACGTTGTAACAAGAATTTCATAAATGCTGAAGTTCCTCTTTGAAAAATTGAGCCAGTTCAGTACTGTATTTAATGTTAAGTGATTGCAACATTAAAAGCCTAAGTTTGCTCACCTGCTTGAGCCAAATGCGCATTCTGACGACAATGAAACTTTAAAGGGGTAACCATTGGTGTGTTCAGTGCTGTTTAAACCTTCTTTCTAAAAGGACAGGCCTTATGTCGCCCTGTACCATTCGATTAGCAGTAGCATATTAAACATACAATATATAGCGGAAATACGCACCCTGCGTTTCTTTTTCCTTTCAGTATACATACGGACAGTGTCCCTTGAAGTGACAACATATCTATTTCATTGAAACACAATATATTGCACAATGGAATGGTAACTTTATATGTGTCGCCTCTAGTTTTAACAATGTTACTCCCCTTTCAAATGTATGGATAACATGAACTGTACCAAAAATGTGCTTGTGCAGACATGTATGCCATTGAATTGCAGTCGAATTTCGTCCTTATTCCAATCATGATAAATCATAGGATCGCCAAAATAGTGAAATTGTGTATTTGTATCTGAAAACAAACAGACGAAATTTATTGACTGCTATGGAAAACGTATTCTTGCAAACCGAAACACAGTTGAATATCTTAATATCAAAATTCACCTAACTCGTTGAACACATTCATGAAATAGCTTTACACTACGCATTGTAAAATGCGTCGAAAATCACTACGCAGACAAAAAGGTCAAATAATGCGTTGACATGGTCGATGACATGGTAGTATTTATATTCGATTGTTCGTTTTACAAACCCTCATACGATAAAACAAACTTAGGAATTTTATTATTTTTCCGTAGAGAATTTGATCATTCGTCATCAGCCATTTCTCCCCCATCATAGCCATGTTAGTCATGGTAGTTGTTATCAAAAGTGTTTTTCAAGTATTAAACTAAGCACCTGAAGTTATTAGTCCTGTATTATTTTGGCTTTCGACCTGATTACACATATAATTAAATCAAAATAGTGAAAGTACTGAATGGCGATTCCATTGCTTGAAATAAATGAAGTAGTTGTGGGGAATAATTTTCTTACATATTTAATCTTGAAGCAGAATGGTGTCAAGAACTTTATGGAACGACGTGGTTTAGTGGTATAACGTTGGATGTATACAAGGTTACCCTCATTGATCATCGCAAGACACAAAAACACAAACTTGAGAGTACGGTGCCTCTTGATCAATTCTTAAAATAATTCCCAAAATACCCAAAATCCATGATGCGATTCTGGAGAATAAATTTGTTTGAGATTTCGAATATTTAAGTAAATTCGACCATCTTGAATTGCGCATTGACCTATTGTTGTTTTATGTGTGTCCCCTCTATATCAGAATTGTTCGCGTAGAATTTAATTAAAATTGACCAAAAGGTTTCGGACAAAGTGCTTCTTACGCCTTTTTATATAAATCTATACTAAACATGTAACATATATACAAACATTGCACCACGAGTTGGAACAATTTATTACACAGAAAAGATAACAAATCTTTATAGTTTACTATGTCTAAATGGGGCAAACTTATGTTGAAAATGTAACCTGACTGCAGAACATGAATGTAACAATTACTAAGTTGTTTGCCCTTGCATGAGAGAGTGTAGCGTGCACTCGCATTTGTTATGTTACCATGATCTGATCTTTAATACCTGTAAGTTGTGGCTCATAACTTGCATATTTTGTACCATTGGTGCAAAAAAATGTACGAAGTGACATTTTCATAGTTTTGAGAAAAACGCAATTGATGCTTTGGATTGTTGCGAAAAATCACATACTGCTATTTAAATGGTGCAACTTTGCACAACTAGGAAAAATACTATTAAGAATATGATAGTAAATGTTTATTTCACTAATCTTTCTTTTTAAAGATGATTTTTGCCATTTTTGTACTTGGATCCTTTTTGCATGAAACAATTTCGGCATTGTCAGATGGTATCTTTTGTGCTCCAATGGGATAATATTATAGTTGTCTTGGTAATACTGTACATTTTAAGTGAAAAATCGTCAGGCTAATTTTAAAAATATAATTTTTACCCTTGTCCAAAGATCTAATAACCAAAAACACCATAAGAATGATAATGCACAAAGATACTAGTGTATGCACTCAGGTACCATATGATGGTATATGTCAGCTGGCACCTTTTTGCACAAAATAAATAATATATAATGTATTGTTTTATTAATGCAATAATGATACACTTGGTAATGCAAAAAGGTACCATAATGACACACTTGGTACCATTTTGCACCAAGGAAATGACAGAAATGTGAATGGCCTTCTTATTACATATATGTCATAAAATCCTTAATTGAAGGAATATAGCTTAGATCTTTATACAGTATGACGATTACATGAAATTATAATGAAATATGTCAAAAAGTCATTTTTGGCCAAAATGTCGGATGGTACCTTTCTGCACCAATGGGACGATTTGCAAATCATTATTTCAATAATGCAAACAAATTGTTTAAGAAAAGAACATCGTTTACAGTGAATTATCGTGTAATATATCACGGTTTGAAGTTCAATTGTAAACAATAATTGAACGACAAACCGTGATATTTTACAAGATAATTCACCGTAAACGATGTTCTATTTATATTCTAATACCCGTAAAATTCGAAAATAGTGCACACAACTGAAGTCTTTCGCATTTCCTTGCTTACTCTCCTAACGTTGCAAAAAATACGGTGATATATCGTTGAATATAAAGAGATATTTTAAACTAGGCTATATACTGCGAGTGTGTTAGAATATAACGTATAACTTTTTGTTGATTATATTGCACCAATAATTTAAACTCCCAATTGTATTACCTTTATTTAGTATATGCATGCAGGTTTGAAGTTAAATTAATACTGCAATAATAATAATAAATCGAGGTACTTATTTCAATTCTGGATAAACATTTCAAACTTGCCGTATGACCCTTTAAACGACGTGTACATTTGATCAAATATTTTCCCTTCTAATCTGTCGTCATTTAGTTCTGTCGTTCTTTATTCCACATGATATTTGTCGGCTTTCCCTTGTATCGTGTTTCAGTTTTGTTGTCGTTTCGTTCTGTCGTGTTTCTTATACAGATACCACACGTTGATCACTTTAAACAAATCTGCAGTGACATATCAAGAAATTTTGTTTCTAGCTCGATATAAAAGCAGTTTGAAAACAAGTGATTCTGGTGAACATTATAATTATAATAATTGAAGCAAAAAGCTATTAAATAAGACTTCTAAATATTATCAAATTTCTTAAAATATGTTACTAGTATACAGGCACTAGTAGTATACAGACACTAGCATACAGGCACAAGTAGTATACAGGCACTAGTATACAGGCACTAGTAGTATACAGGCACTAGTAGTTTACCGGCACTAGTATACAGGCACTAGTAGTATACAGGCACTAGTATACAGGCAGTAGTATACAGGCACTAGTAGTATACAGGCACTAGTATACAGGCACTAGTATATAGGCACTAGTAGTATACAGGCACAAGTATACAGACACTAGTGTATACAGGCACCAGTATACAGGCACTAGTATACAGGCACTAGTATACAGACAATAGTATACAGGCACTAGTTGTATACAGGCACTAGTAGTATACAGGCACTAGCATACAGACACTAGTATACAGACATTAGTAGTATACAGGCACTAGTATACAGGCACTAGTAGTATACAGGCACTAGTATACAGGCACTAGCATACAGACACTAGTATACAGACATTAGTATACAGACACTAGTAGTATACAGGCACTAGTATACAGGCACTAGCATACAGACACTAGTATACAGACACTAGTAGTATACAGGCACTAGTATACAGGCACTAGTATACAGACATTAGTAGTATACAGGCACTTGTAGTATATACAGGCACTTGTAGTATACAGGCACTTGTAGTATACAGGCACTAATATACAGGCACTAGTATACAGGCAATAGTAGACAGGCACGTGTGGTATATATGCACTAGTATACAGGCACTAGTATAATTATACAGACACTAGTATACAGGCACTAGTATATACAGACACTAGTATACAGGCACTAGTATCCAGACACTAGTAGTATACAGGCACTAGTATACAGACACTAGTAGTATCCAGACACTAGTAGTATACAGGCACTAGTATACAGACACTAGTAGTATACAGGCACTAGTATACAGACACTAGTAGTATACCGGCACTAGTATACAGACACTAGTAGTATACCGTCACTAGTATACAGACACTAGTAGTATACAGGAACTAGTATACAGACACTAGTAGTATACCGGCACTAGTATAGAGGCACTAGTAGTATACAGGAACTAGTATACAGACACTAGTAGTATACCGGCACTAGTATAGAGGCACTAGTAGTATTCAGGCACTATTAGTATACAGGCACTATTAGTATACAGGCACTAGCAGTATACAGGCACTAGTATACAGACACTAGTAGTATACAGGCACTAGTATACCGGCACTAGTATAGAGGCACTAGTAGTATTCAGGCACTATTAGTATACAGGCACTAGCAGTATACAGGCACTAGTATACCGGCACTAGTTGTATACAGGCGCTAGTATAAATCTTCTAGTATACAGGCACTAGTATATACAGACACTAGTAGTATACAGGCACTAGTATACAGGCACTAGTAGTATAAAGGCAATAGTATACAGGCACTAGTCGTATACAGGCACTAGTATTCAGGCACTAGTAGTATACAGGCACTAGTATATAGGCACTAGTAGTAAACAGACACTACTAGTATACATGCACTTGTAGTATGCAGGCACTAGTAGTATACAGGCACTAGTAGTGTAAAGGCACTAGTAGTGTACAGGCACTAGTATATAGGCACTAATAGTATACAGGCACTTGTATACAGGCACTAGTAGTATACAGGCACTAGTAGTATACAGACACTAGTATACAGGCAATAATAGTATACAGGCACTAATAGTATACAGGCACTAGTATACAGGCACTTGTAGTATACAGGCACTAGTATACAGACACTAGTAGTATACAGACACTAGTATACAGGCAATAATAGTATACAGGCACTAGTAGTATACAGTCACTAGTATACAGACACTAGTATACAGGCAATAATAGTATACAGGCACTAGTAGTATACAGTCACTAGTATACAGACACTAGTATACAGGCAATAATAGAATACAGGCACTAGTAGTATACAGACACTAGTATACAGGCAATAATAGTATACAGGCACTAATAGTATACAGGCACTAGTATACAGGCACTTGTAGTATACAGGCACTAGTAGTATACAGGCAATAGTAGTATACAGGCACTAGTATACAGGCGCTAGTAGTATACAGTCACTAGTATACAGGCACTAGTAGTATACAGGCACTAGTAGGCAGGCACTAGTAGTATACCGGCACTAGTATACAGGCACTAGTATAAAGGTACTAGTATACAGGCACTTGTAGTATAAAGGCAATAGTATACAGGCACTAGTATTCAGGCACTAGTAGTATACAGGCACTAGTATTCAGGCACTAGTAGTATACCGGCACTAGTATACAGGCACTAGTATAAAGGTACTAGTATACAGGCACTTGTAGTATAAAGGCAATAGTATACAGGCACTAGTATTCAGGCACAAGTAGTATACAGGCACTAGTATTCAGGCACTAGTAGTATACAGGCACTAGTATTCAGGCACAAGTAGTATACAGGCACTAGTAGTGTAAAGGCACTAGTAGTGTACAGGCACTAGTATATAGGCACTAATAGTATACAGGCACTTGTATACAGGCACTAGTAGTATACAGGCACTAGTATACAGACACTAGTAGTATACAGACACTAGTATACAGGCAATAATAATATACAGGCACTAATAGTATACAGGCACTAGTATACAGGCACTTGTAGTATACAGGCACTAGTAGTATACAGGCAATAGTAGTATACAGGCACTAGTATACAGGCGCTAGTAGTATACAGTCACTAGTATACAGGCACTAGTAGTATACAGGCACTTGTATACAGGCACTAGTAGGCAGGCACTAGTATACAGGCACTAATAGTATACAGGCACTAATAGTATACAGGCACTAGTATACAGGCACTTGTAGTATACAGGCACTAGTAGTATACAGGCAATAGTAGTATACAGGCACTAGTATACAGGCGCTAGTAGTATACAGTCACTAGTATACAGGCACTAGTAGTATACAGGCACTTGTATACAGGCACTAGTAGTATACAGGCACTAGTATACAGGCACTAGTCGTATACAGGCACCAGTATACTGGCACTAGTAATATACAGGCACCAGTATACAGGCACTAGTAATAAACAGACACTACTTGTATACATGCACTAGTAGTATACCGGCACTAGTAGTATACAGGCACTAGTAGTGTACAGGCACTAGTAGTATACAGGCACTAGTATATAGGCACTAATAGTATACAGGCACTTGTATACAGGCACTAGTAGTATACAGGCACTAGTATAGAGGCACTAGTATAGAGGCACTAGTATACAGGCAATAGTAGTATACAGGCACTAGTATACAGACACTTGTAGTATACCGGCACTAGTATACAGGCACTAGTAGTATACAGGCAGTAGTATACAGGCACTAGTAGTATACAGGCACTAGTATGCAGGCACTAGTATGCAGGCACTAGTATACAGGCACTAGTAGTATACAGACACCAGTAGTATACAGGCACTAGTATGCAGGCACTAGTATGCAGGCACTAGTATACAGGCACTAGTATACAGGCATTAATAGTGTACAGGCAATAGTAGTGAACAGGCGCTAGTAGTATACACTCACTAGTATACAGGCACTAGTAGTATACAGGCACTTGTAGTATACTGGCACTAGTATACAGGCACTAGTAGTATACACTCACTAGTATACAGGCACTAGTAGTATACAGGCACTTGTATACATGCACTAGTATACAGGCACTAGTAGTATACTGGCACTAGTATACAGGCACTGGTATACAGACAATTTTATACAGGCACTAGTATACAGGCACTAGTAGTATACAGGCACTAGTAGTATACAGGCGCTAGTATACAGGCACTAGTATGCTGGCACTAGTAGTATACATGCACTAGTAGTATACAGGTACTGGTATACAGGCACTAGTATACAGGCACTAGTATACTGGCACTGGTAGTATACAGTCACTAGTAGTATACAGGCACTAATAGTATATAGGCACTAGTAGTATACAGGCACTAGTATACAGGCACCAGTAGTATACAGGCACTACTAGTATACAGGCACTAGTAGTATACAGGCACTAGTATACTGGCACTAGTAGTATACAGGCACTAGTTATGTACAGGTACTAGTATACAGGCACTGGTAATATACAGGCACTCGTATACAGGCACTAGTAGTATAAAGGCACTAGTTACAGGCACTATAATTTCGCAGCAAGACATTTTCTTAACTTGGTCACTTTTATGACACAAATTTGCGTTGGTCTTATTTTAGAGGTACGGTATGTATTGTTGTGAATGATATTGCTAATCAAACAGGTTTCTTCAGGTCGGACTAAAGAATAATCTCTATTGAATGCTCACGGGCCGAGAGGCAAATGGAAAACCATAAATAATTCTCATTTGTTTATATTTTTTTTATTTTTTTATTTTATTTTTTATTAAAAAAAACAAAACATTTTATTCGCTTTATAATACAGCATCACTGTACAAGACATATGATACAGAAGATCTTAAGATGATATGAGGTGTCATTACAATTCCAGCAGTATTTGACCGAAGCATCGTATGCTCGGCTAGATATATATACAATATCAAGTCTTCAGCCCTGCCGTGAAGTAAATACCTATTAGAAAGTTAATAGTAGATCGGGTTCTTTGGGTAGACTGGCTTAATCGGATTTTTTGGGTAGATATGTCCAATCTGCTTCTTTGGGTAGACTGGTTTAATCGGATGTTTTGGGTAGATTGGGCCAATCGGCTTCTTTGGGTAGACTGGTTTAATCGGATGTTTTGGGTAGATAGGGCCAATCGGCTTCTTTGGGTAGACTGGTTTAATCGGATATTTTGGGTAGATTGGGTCAATCGGCTTCTTTGGGTAGACTGGTTTAATCGGATGTTTTGGGTAGATAGGGCCAATCGGCTTCTTTGGGTAGAATGGTTTAATCGGATATTTTGGGTAGATTGGGCCAATCGGCTTCTTTGGGTAGACTGGTTTAATCGGATGTTTTGGGTAGATTGGGCCAATCTGCTTCTTTGGGTAGACTGGTTTAATCGGATGTTTTGGGTAGATTGGGCCAGTCGGCTTCTTTGGGTAGACTGGTTTAATCGGATGTTTTGGGTAGAATGGGCCAATCGGCTTCTTTGGGTAGACTGGTTTAATCGGATGTTTTGGGTAGATAGGGCCAATCGGCTTCTTTGGGTAGACTGGTTTAATCGGATGTTTTGGGTAGATTGGGCCAATCGGCTTCTTTGGGTAGACTGGTTTAATCGGATGTTTTGGGTAGATTGGGCCAATCGGCTTCTTTGGGTAGACTGGTTTAATCGGATATTTTGGGTAGATGGGTCCAATCGGCTTCTTTGGGTAGATTGGTCTGATCGGCTTCTTTGGGTAGATTGGGCCGATCGGCTTCTTAGGATACACTGGTCCGAATGGATCCTTTGGGTAGATTGGGCCAATCGGCTTCTTGGGATACACTGGTCCGACTGGATCCTTTGGGTAGATTGGTCCGATCGGCTTCTTTGGGTAGATTGGTCCGATCAGCTTCTTAGGATACACTGGTCCGAATGGATCCTTTGGGTAGACTGGTCCGATCGGCTTCTTGGGATACACTGGATGATTACGGTAGTTTACTGCAAATAAACATATATCGTCCGCATTAACACTCATTTCTGATATGTACACTCATTTCTGATATGCACGGTTTATTTAATGTGTTGGTGTTACAACTGGATGTTATGCTGATTATGATTATTCTGATGATGGCGATTATTACGATGAAGATTGTGATGAGGATGATTATGTGGTGGTGGTGATTATGAAAGCTGATGATGATTAAGAGGAGGAGAATGGTGGTGGTGAGGATGACCAGAGGCAGAATATAAGCAACATCATCATCCTCCTCCACTCCATAGCCAACACAACAACAACAACAACAGTCTTCATCACCATCATCATCATGTCCATTGCCAACGTAACCACAGCATCAGCAGTCATGATCATCGTCATCCACCCCTTAGCAAACATGACCACAAAAACAGAAACAACAGCAGCAACAGCAAAACCACTGTATCATGATGATCATCATCATCAACATCATCTTCATCATCATCATCATTATCATCATCATCATCATCATCGTCATCAACATCATGTTTCTTTCTTGCTCTTGTTTTCTTCATTTCATGCTTTATTCTTTCATTTTATGGTTATCTATATTATTGTGTACCTTTGTCTTGATGTATGCGTTTATAGATAGATATTTTATTCAAACATAAGGCATTACGCCCAACATTTCACATGCAAATAGTACATGAAATACACACAATATTTTCCAGTTAATGACAATTTGTATAATTTCATAGGTGAGTTTCAAGATCATCTGTATATGTTCCTAGTTAAAAAGTATTTGACAACTATTAAGTATATAAGTGTTTAATATATATTTTTAAATTAATATTCCTAAGTACTGATCAGAACACATTTATATCTGTGGACAAAAATGGAGAAAAGTGATATTTATTTATAAAACATGTCGTCTCTTCTTTTAAAACTTTTACAAATGAAAACGGACAGTTTCTTTAATAAACTCTTGTTTTCTGTTGTCATAAGTTCAATAATTTTTGGTGTGTTTGGCCGTTTCCAAAAATATTTGTTAACATATTCTTTTCTTATATCTTGATATAGTGAACACTCCAATACAAAGTGAAATTCGTCTTCTAGTATATTACATAGCTGGCATTTTCTTTCGGATCTTGGTGTTTTATTTGGTCTATGCCATCGACCAGTTTCTATTTCTAACCTGTGACTAGAGACTCTTAGTTTTGTAAAAAAACTCTAAATTTCTTTATATTTAGTACATCTAGATAATACTTAAACCTGAAATCTGATATTATTCTGTATGTACTAGCTCTAGTGGAATCCGATAATTCAGCATTCCAATTTTGTATAAACATATCTTTAATTCGTTGTTTAAATATATTAATGAAATACGTTATGTTTTCTACTCCTTGAGAATACCAAACTTCATTAAACCCTGTTCGTTCCAATAACCCTTTAACTTGAGATGCCCAGTTTAATTTATTTGGGTTTACGATCAGATCATCTAACATAACATTATACATATTTTTTATATATTTGCGATCACTCGTACGTGTAATTTTTAACCAGAACCGGATAATATAGGCCATACGTTGAATTTTTAAAGGGACTCTCACGAGTTCTCCATATATGAAATTGTTTTGAGTTTGTGTTTTAACACATAAAAGTTGTTTACAAAATTGAAGGTGTACTTTCTCTAACTTTTCCGCATTTGAGAATCCCCATATCTCTGCGCCATAATTTAATATTGGCAAAATGAGTTTGTCAAAAATGTCTAAAGTGTGACTGACCGATAAGCCAGTAAATTGATTTATATACGACTTCATTTTGAAGATTACCTTTAATGCCTGGCCACTTAATGATTCGAACGTTTGTCAAAAGAACCGCCTGTGGTAAAGACAATTCCCAAATAGGTAAACTTATTTACAATTTCAATTACAGTATTATTATATGTGAACAATAGGTTCCTTTTTATCTGACCGCCTTTTTTAAAAAGCATGACTTTCGTTTTATTTTCATTTACGACCAGTTTCCATTTCTGGCAATAACTGTACAGTATATCTAACCCATCTTGTAGCCCCTTTTCATTATCCGAAAATATCACTATGTCATCAGCGTATAATAGTAACAGCAACTTTAACATTCCAGTATCGATACCTTTAAAACCATTTAGTGTAAAAGATTCTTCTAAATCATTTACATACATAGAAAATATAAAAGGTGACAAACAATCGCCCTGCGGCGCTACAAGAAAACAGCTAAAACTGTCACTAAGCTGGTTTTGATACTTTACTCTTGATTTTATGTTCGTATACAATGATTTAATAATATTAAGGATTTTACCTCTCACTCCATATTGCATAAGTTTATAGAATATGTTTTGTCTAACCAACAAATCAAAAGCTTTAGTGAAATCTATGAAAGTTACATATAACTTTTTTTTTCCATTCAATATATGATTTATCAAACCATGGAGAACGACTAGGCTATCAATAGTTCCCATATGTTTTCGAAAACCAGCCTGTGCTTCAATATAAATATAATAATCCTCAGCCCATGTAGTTAACCTGTTGTTTAAAATTCTTGTGAATAATTTACCGAATGTACTCAGTAATGTTATCCCTCTATAGTTTTCTGGTTGGTTTATATCTCCTTTTTTAAAAAGTGGTACAATATAGCCTTCCGTCCAGTGAGAAGGGGACATAACCCATATCAAAAATCTTATTAAAAACGTTCTCTAAGTATGAATCTAACTACATGCAACCATATTTGAACATTTCATTTATGACATAATCCGATCCGCCTGAGCGGTTGTTGTTTAAATCTTTACATGCTTTATGAATTTCTGCTTGACTGATTTCAATATTAAGTTCGTCAAACATTATTTGTAGTTCATTGTTTAAAATTCTATTATTAAAATCTAAAATATCATCATCTGGTTGGAAAAATACAGATTCTGGATCGTTTATTGATTTGAAATAATTTGCAAATTGAGAGGTCGTTATATTTATATATTCATCCTTTTTATGTCATAGTTAAACAATAAAATATGTCATTACAAGCGACATTGGGAAAGATGTCGTTTGGTCGATTACTAGAGATATTAACTTTCTGAACACGCGCCCATTCATGAATATTTCATGGCCACACATTAGTGCAAAATATTAAAGTTAATTACTTTCGAGAAACCATTTATGATGTTAGAAATTTAACCTGTTAGCAAAGTGATAAATCAATTAGTGAAGCATGAAACATATGTTCTATTTGTAATAGGTTTAAGTAAATTATATTTTTTCCGATCGGAACGACCGCACAAGAGAACGTAACTATTTGTATTTGTATACATATTTTGAACGTGTTTATATCTAGATACAGCTTTCCAATTGAAAATATTGTGTGTAATTCCGCAAGAAAACGATAAATGATTGCCTAATTGCGGCGTATATTATTTCGGAATACACATTTAATTAGATGGCATAATGGCATGAATCCGCAGAATTTCGAATTATTTGGCCTGTTTTTACTATTTCCATAACCATATGTATTATTTGGATGCGTTTTAGATGCCTGTTTCATATCTGTTGATGGCACATTTTTTTTTACAAAAAGCAAGCAATATTTATTTACAAGTCCGTTCCAGTTAAATAACAATATATAATGAGTTTTTAAATCCGATCAATCAAGAACATAAATTTATAAAAGTAAAACATTATATAAACACATCTAGAACAAAAGATTTAGTTTACAAACTATACATAATTATAAAATTAAATCATTCAATACTGGGAATGACAAACAGTATTTGTACAAGATTCGTTAAACATTATAACATTAAATAAACATGTTTTAAAAAGTACTAAAGCAGTTGCAATAATGTGACCATGTTCGTGATTCACTGTTTTATGATATGAACAACTGATTTAAACTGCTTCAAAATATATTTGCATATCTAGCCAAATACCAAATTAACAACTTACCTATTCGTGCTTGGACAACAGCAAGATATGCGGAAACCACACATAGTATAACAAGCGTCCTCATCTTAATATATATTCGACTGTACACCAAAACTATATTGTCGGGATCCCGGTCGAACTAATATTTAAAACACAACAACAGCATACTTCATTTTATAGACATTACCAAAATGTTATTCCGCATTGAGTGGCCAATCAAATTTCAACTTAAAATAAATTACGTTACCACATTTTTATGTAGTTGTCAATTAGCCGTGAGTGCGTGATGTGAGGTAATCAGTCAGCTTGTTGTATTTGTTTGAATGACGTCATACCTCATGTTTAGCTCATTATAGACCATATATGACGGTGGATTTCTTTATGGTAGAGGCAGGCCAGTTGACCAATTTTGTCTGGGTAGAACCAGTACTGTATACCTCCCGCAATCCGTAAGTTTCGACACTTTCTCACAAGTCGAGCTTCTATGGGAATTTTAACCCGCAACGGCGAGGGAAGCAATTCTAATGCTTTAGTGTTCAGTAGGTCAAGCATCATATGATTTATGCATTCTGCACTACATCTCCGGAAGTATAAGACTCACATTCACGCTTATATACATTGTCCTTGGTGAGAGGAGAAACTCTATTTCGTTTGGGACCATTAAGTTATAACATCAAGGTTGCTTTGACCTGACAATCATCCAACTCTAACAAGAGGCCTAAGACGGCCTGTATCTCTCCACTTGCTATATGGTGTCCATGGTGGGGTTGGGTGGATAGAAGGATTGTGTTCCAGAAATGGGAGTATCAAACTAGTTTTTTATAAAGTGTCTTCATTTACCAAGATATAGTGGGATGGATGTAATAAGCCCAAGTTTGGGTAGCTTTAAAACAATTCAAACTTTCGTTAATATAAACACTCAAACCAAGTGTGACATGTGACCCAGTGGCGGGGCCAAATTTGACCCCATGAGTGTAAATACAAAATAATAAACCGTTGGCCCTTGTAATTTTGGAGAAGAAGATTTTTTTAAGTTTGTCCCTGTAACACTACCAGACCCTTTAATAAGTAATAATAATAGTTTAATAACAAGTGGTAGAAGTATCTCGCAGTTAATAGTAAATGACCAATATCCTACCATTTGGGATGTTCAGATATTATATTAGCTTACTCAAGTATATCGTAGGATACCTTGTTATGACCAATTGAATAAATGTGTAGAAATCCAATATGATGATTGCAGGTGGGTGCAGGTATATACTGGGATGTTTGAGTAGCGAGTGGGAGAATCTGTTGGGATCTGGTAGAATCTGTAGTATGTAGAGACTGGTTGGACAGTAGAGTCTGTTAGAATTAATATATCGCTATACGATCAGACATTAAAATCGGGTAGCTTTAAAGGTTATTAAAGCGTGTATTTAAGAGTTTGCACTTGTTATTTATTGATGGCCTGGTGACATAGTGTCACAGTCCCTATATAAGTCCATGTTAAACATGTGACCCCGGGGACAGAGCCAAATTTGACTCCAGGGTCACCATTTGAACAAACTTGGTAGAGGACCATAACCTGATGCTAAATACAAAATATTAAACCTCTGGCTCTTGTAGTTTCAGAGTTGTTCTCTATGTAATGGGGTGGGGCCAAGTTTGACCCCAGGGTCACCATTCAAATAAACCATAAGCTGAGAATAAAACCTTTGACTCTTGTAGTTTCAGAGAAGACGTTTTTCCCTATATATACGTCTATGTAAAACTGTGAAGTTCCCTGGAGCGGGGCCACATTTGAACTGAATAGAGGACAATAAGCTGATGGTAAATACAAAACATTAAACCTTTGGCTCATAGTTTCAGAGAAGAAGATTTTTGAAGTTTTTCCTCATATAATCTATGTAAAACAGTGACCCCTGGGGCGGGGCCAAATTCGACCCCAGGGTCACCATTTGAATAAACTTGATAGATGTCAATTCGCCGATGGTAAATACAAAATATTAAACGTCTGGCTCTTATAGTTTCAGAGAAGAAGAGTTTTTGAATTTTTTCCCTATATAAGTCTATGTAAAATTGTGACCGCTGGAGCGGGGCCAAATTTGACCCCAGCGTCAACATTTGAACAAACTTGGTAGAGGATCCATAAGCTGAAAAATCATAAAACATATTTAACCTTTATCTCTTGTAGTTTCAGAGAAGAAGATGTTTGAAGTTCCTACCTATAACTCTATGTAAAACTGATCCCACAAGGACCAATATGTTCCCAATTTAAGAAATATGAACGAATGTTTCTTATGAGAAAATAAAACTTAAAAAAATAAAATAATTAAAAAATAAAATTAATATAAATAAATAAAAAAATAAATCAATAAAAATATTCAAAACAAATTGAAACCCATGAACCAACGTTTCTTATGGAAAAAAATAATTCCTCCAGTGAGATTTGAACCTACGTCCCCTTGGGGTTTTCAGTGTATCTTACCAAATATTGAAAAATGTTACTTGTTCGATCTGTCTGGTTTTCAAACTCTTTTGAACTTTCTTTGATATCAACAATCTGGCGAAGTATGGGAAAGATCGAATACAAAATGAAGGCGTTAGAGTTTCACAAAGCTGAAAATGGCATTTTTCAATAATTCAAATAACTCTGGTGTTCCTTTTTCGATATAGCTGGTTTTCCAACTTGTTCGATCTTTTATTATTAACAATCTGCTAAATTTAGGTAAAGATCGGATGAAAAATGAAGACCTTATCGTCTTAACGAGGCAAAATATATCAAGGCCCATTACTGGTTCGATCTGGCTGGTGTTTGAACTTCTCTCATTGATATTAACAATCTGGTAAAGTATGGTAAATATCGGATGAAAAATGAAGGCTCTGTCGTGTTAATCATAAAAATAACTTAACGAAAAATGAAGGCTCTATCGTGTTAATGATAAAAATAACTTAACGACGGACGACGGATAACTCATGTCATAAGCTCTGCTGGCCTTAGGCCAGTATGGCTAAAAACACTTTCCGCGACTTATAACCTACAACACCCACGATCTTGAAACTGTACACAAATAGTAATCACGGTAAAGCAATCACCCCTATTGATTTTGATGTTAGTAGGTCAAAGTTCAAGGTCATACTTTACATCATAATAGGCATATTATGTAATGCTTGTGGTACTCTTGTTTTACTTGTTACGGTACATTCTAAAAACACCTCATATTCAAACATATGTTTTTAGTGAGGTTTACCTGTTGTGTTAGTGTTGATGGAGTGACAAGTGCTTCAAAGCAACCAGCTCATTTATAATTGATCACGGTGTATTTATAACAGATTCGTGAAAATTTACCATGTCGCAAATAAAAATGCATGATGATTAATTGTTTCATATTGGTGTTGTTTTTCATGTAGGTAATGCATCAAACAGCAAATTGGTGATATTTGATTATAATCGCTCTCTTTTTTTTTTATATCTTAAACGTAATTGTGTTGTTTTTTTAAATAGCTTTTTGTTTTGAGTTGATAGAGGAGCAAATGTGTATTTATGATAAAAAAAAATAACAACGTATTATAATTACAAATTTAATAAACTGATGTGTATGTCACTATAATTAGTACTAAATGACTTGTAGCTTGACCAGGCCTGCCAAATCTCCGGATAAAATATTTTTATTCAGTCGCTCTTCGGATCTAAGGATTTTCCACCAAAAGAAAATGTTCATGATTTAACAGCTATACTTTCACAGTTTATCAGCTATTTGCCGTGATGGTCCTGTTACGTTCCCTAGTCAGAGGAATATATACAAGTGTCAAAACAGTGGGGCTCATCCGTGTAATGCACTGACTGAATATACAACTAACAATAATAGGCCGTGAGTTAATAAGGTAAACCCTCCCTCCTCCGGGGAATTTTGTAGACCCTATTTTTCTGAAAGCCCATTATGTATGTAGACTTTTGTAACCTGTCTGCCATCTGAACGTTGGGGCTTTGTCGTGTTACAGGGTGTAGAACACGTTACCTATAAAATAATAATTTTACTGCATTTCGAAGACTAAATATGAATGGAAGAAAGTGTTTGTATTTTAAATTGTCTTCATTATGCACGCCTTTTATAATACAAACTTTCGTTTCACTTATATTTTATACATTGGATACCTGCGTTAGTAAGCCTACGTTACTGTAATTTACCTTACCTTGTTTTATTAAGTTTTTAACGTATAAAAAATCTGAAATCATTACAAAAAAATGGGATTGCTTAAAGAATATTCTCAACTCTTAGCTGTATTTCTCAATACTAAATGTAGTTGATGAATCTTATGTAGACTCAACATATACTGTTTTATTTACTTAGTTCGAAAATTTTATAACAATGCTAAGAATAAAATCACAACTATAATAAAGCGATAAGAAGTCTAAATAGGATCCACCAACATAGCTGTTACTCTGCAATTGATACATTGATGTGTATACATAAACATGATGCTGCTAACATTGATTTACTCAGTTTTTGCATGCTATTTTATCTATCTTTGTTATTTTTGAACTACTGTAAGAAATATGACCAATAAAAAAAATCTAAAAACCAAAAAAAAGAAATACTAATAGGCCTATTTATTTGAGTGATTAAATCTCGAGAAAAAAAAAGGTTTTAACGTAATACATTAAGAACATTAATGATGTTACATCCGAAAATTATTCCAAACCTTACTGATATCACAGACATACGTGTCCATGATGTTAATAATGTTGGGTTCTTGTAATGTCCGTTACATTGTGTGTTTTTAAATAATTTTCTATTTTCCGCATGTTAAAAGAAATTAGAATAAATCATCCAATAGACTATTAAAGTTCTATTGCAACATTCCTTTAAACATAATTTATTGTAACAACTCATTTTGAACATTATTTATGCTTTTCAAACTACAACATTTCGTTTCACTCAATGTTTATACCTTTGATAACTGCGTTATTAAGTCAACGTTACCGTAATTTACGTTGTTGAATGAAGGTGTTTGGTTTCATAAATAGTTTATATTCGAAAATTATTTCAAACAACTTAGTTATAATAGACATACGTATCCATGATGTGAACAATGTTTGGTTCTTGTATTGTCCGTTACACTGAGGGTTTATTTAAATAATTAATATATTTTTCCGTGTGTTACCAGAACTCTAGCCAATTCAGCCAAATAGCTTATAAAGATGTTAATACAACATTCCTCTAAACATCATCGATGGTAATAACAAAGTTTGAACAGACATGAAATTATGTCAATGTTCATATGTGTTACCTCAAGTATTAAACGTTACGTACGTTACCAATTAGGCTTAAATCATTGTATTTAAATACCACATCTAATTATCAAATAAAAACATCGATATATATCTTTATTTTCCTTTTTATTCTGTTTATACATAGGCAAACATTGAATGAAATGAAGTTTGTATATAATTTACACGACACTTCCATACTTTTTACCTTACCAAATACAAAGAAAAATAGCAAATTGTATGCACAATTTTAACTTCATATATTAATCAAATGTAACAAATTAAGCAATTTCAACATATTCACAAACTGAATTGAACTTTACTGAAGTCACTAACAAATATAAATTAATAGCTCTATGATATAGCATGCATTTTCATGGAAATATATTACATCCTTTGAGCTTATAATTTCTCTTTGCATTGCGATCACTTTCTTCAAACTCAATATCAATCAGTTTGTTGGCTTCCATATCTTCGCCCCGATTATTGCTTCCTTCTACAGTGGCAGGTTCTTTGAACATCAGTCAACCTACTACTGTGACGCAGTATACCCAATAGTCCAGTCAAATTAAATAACTCTATCTTCTCTCATTTGTTTCTGCGTCTGGTAGGTCTGGTTAAGGTTGGTCAGTATGGTGCCACAAAAACACTTATGCATGATTATAGAAAATTGATACGGCGGTAACAAGCTCTGAATTTTCGCGAAAACGTATTTGACATCCGTGTAAAGAGGTTTGCAGTATAGGCAGCACACTATTCTCTACGTGATCTCCGTACTTTTCTTTTGAAGATCATCCGAACATTCATGCTGCTGTTCGAGCAATCCAAATTGACACAAACTTGTGCTTTTTAATCGTCTTAAATGGGACAACCTTGCCTCTCTCTATAAAACCACTAGTTGTATCACAGCTTATAATCAATGTAGTGTGGGTAGTAAAGAGCAAATATCAGACCCCTTAACCGCTGCAATTTGTTTCACATCAACATCTCCTTTATTAATCACCCCAGTGCCAAACATGACATACGGCTGTATTACTGAAACTAATTTTGAATTCAGGATCAGTATGTCTATGTCAGGAGAACACACCACGATGGTGAGGATCGATAGTGATATGTTCATTCGGATGTCTGCTTCCTCCAATGATGAAAACCCATCTTCCTCATCATCTGCAATGGTAAGCCGAGGACATTTTTTTCCCAGACAAAGTAGGTGTCATGGCCTTGGAGGTTTGGTGCATAAATTATCTGTCTGTTTTCCACAGGCCGGCCGCAAATGAAATTAATGAATTTGTATTGTCGTGATTACGCATGTAACTCTTGAAATCGCATGATATCTTCATTTTCGGCCCTGACAACAGGAAAGTCTTGGTTTCGCCTCGCCTCTTGCACTCAAACTACTTGATAGATTTAGGGATGCAAGTGTCTGTCACAAAATCGACTCAAGTCAGTTTGAAGATAATGCAACACCTCACAGTCAGTCTTCAGTTCCTGGTACGTTTGACGATTTGGAAGAGCTGAACGCTGACTGTGAAGTGTTGCATTACCTTCACATATATACAGAGTATATTCAGTAGGCTGTTGTGTAGCTGGCTAAAGTGATATTTCTAAGCAGTAGAGAAATTTGGTTTTGTCAGTTCTAACTGAATTGCCATCAGCTGTTGCAAGGGACCATGGTACTGAGCCTAGAGGATATGATAGCTTCAACTTAAGATCTGTCTTATACCTGATCAATAAGGGAACCAATTAACCAAATATAATGTGTTTTAGATCGGATCGGCGTGTCAATTAACAAGTCATTGACAAATATGTCATGGTCTTCTCAGCCTGATGCTGTAATAGATCATCAGCAACATCTCTCTATGCTTGAATACCGGACGATCGGTGGTATAGTTCATAGTCATTGATATCAACTCGGAATGGGGTTTGTGAAAACAATGATAGATTCCTTTGCTCTTCTCAAGTCTTTCTCATTGTTCTTTGTTAGGGATGGATGCAGTTCTTTGCGCGAAGAAATACTTCAAATGTCATTTTTGCCATATGGAGAGTGGCCTCAAGCAGCTTTTCTCTACACTGACGTGTGATGTACCAGTGGTATTACCTGTATGGTGCATACTTTCTACTGAATGCAATGATGTTACCCTGAAAATGTGTTTGTTGATTGATAGTTTATTAATAGAATGTGACGTGTGGATAAAGAACACTGAATCTCCGGTTTTGGAGAAGTTCATTTGATCCGGGGATGGGTTGTGTCAAGAGCCAGGGTGTCATTAAATATACTGGAATGTGTCTGCCACAGTTCCAATGGTCATACTCAAAGAACAGTAGACATAGGCGGTAGAGTGAAGATATATGTATGTCAAGGTCATTTTCCTTTGTGCCTGTCTTTGATAAGAGTTAGTATTATTAGTATTTTGTCCAAATACTAGTAATCAGAATAAAGCAAGACTAACTTACATTGGATGGGGACAAAATATGATTATTTTTGGAGTTTGTCTCAAAAGCAGGATACATTGTAACAAAGGGAATATGAAATAACTAGTAAAAAATCATTTCCAATAATGGATAAGCTCCCAGTAGTTTAATGTACAATTACTACTTTTCTGATGTATTAACCATTCTAAAATAGTTATTTATTATATATTTATTTTATTTTTAGACATTATATTTATTTATTTACTTAAACTAATAATTTGCATTATATTAAAAACAAATCATAGTTAAAAGTAAAATATTAGCACCTTTATTTCTGGAAACTTCCAATATTACATGTAACTTTAAATGGTATCGTAATCTCTCTCTCTCTCTCTTTCTTTCTCTCTCTCTCTCCACACACATTGTATTTATTCATTCTTTTATATATTCATTTAATGAATAACACGTTATTAATTATTATGTTATCAGTAAAGAAATAGAGCCTTTGTTTCTGGAAACATTCAATATTTATGACAAATAACTTTAAATAGATTTAGTTTTTTAACATGTTTGATAAATAATATAAAATATACATAGTGTTTTGTTGCATATAAACAATTTTTGAGTATTACATTTTCAAAACATGATAATGGTAACGTATTTCAAATGGATGTCACGCCCTTATGTCCCGTCTCTCATTTGGCAAACATACTTCATTTTGTAGAAAATGCATACCCTTTCAGGAAAATATATCCTTCAAAATGTTCCCAGAGTCGGGATGGCGTCTTTTTGTAACTTAAGGTCAAGTTATTATTAAGTGTATTTATGATTTTCTGATAACGAACCGGGTGTAACGTAAACTACAGTATATTTTCATATTTTCATTATGGTGAAAAGGCTGAAAATTAAACAATTTATAAATAACATAAATATATGTAGTATTTGTTGTTCAAATGCAAATTTTTTACTCATATTCAAATGTATTAAAGGTGTTTTGTTATTGTTATGGTAACGTAATTGTCACGTGTGTTACACACAAACGCCAACTCTCAGATAGCAGAAAAGTCTCATTTTGAAACTTTTTGTATGAACTTTCAGAAAATCATACCCACAAAATTCGCCCAGGTTGGGGAGGGTGTTGATAGCCAGCTCAAGGACTATAATGACATAATTAGTTCCTTCAATGGCATAACGGCATTGGTAATTCAGCAATATCTGTTATTTCTTTAATTGGTCAACGTAACTGATATAGCAAGTGTGAGGAACTAGCAATTTCTTGTGTGAGGTAGAAACTATAACAGCTGCTGCTGTGTACGATGATTATAATTTGTAGAGTTCACTTTGTATTTGCATTTAGCACGCATCTGTGTAGGAAAGTAAGTGCACTTCAATAAAAAACGGTCGTGGTAGAAACTTCTAATCGAATTACTATGCTAATTTATTATTTTCTATAACTATCAAACAATGTATGAACTCGTATTAATTGCATAAATAATTTAAATTTGCGCTTTCGAAAAATAGTGTGGAAATCAAGTCGCACGCTCCAAATTTCCACTTCAATGTTCTTCGCGCATTTTAAATCTTAAACTTTTAAAAAGGATTTTGTTTTAAAAAGTTTTGGCAGACCTGCTTGACAATGTATGTGATCATTCGTTCATATTTACTCTTTAAAATTAAAAGTAATATATATTATAAGAAGCGGATGACGTCGACGTCATCAACACTTTATTGACGTCATGCCTCAACACCACAGTAAGTTTCTGTTGTCGTTCGGAGTCAGTAATTAACATTTACAGGCCTTTAGCCAGCCCTAAATTTTAACGAAAACAAACAAATATGTCGTTAAATTGTTTATATTGTTAAATGTTTATATTATTGTTAAATTGGACTAAGCTATTATTTTACTTCAATATCCATGTCAATGATGATATAATGTCTAAAAAAATATTAAAATATACTAATTTTTGGGTTTTTTACTTTAAATCAAAACTGGTATAAAAATATCAATTTAAAATAAAAAATATATTGGGATTTTTTCCCATCATATATTAAATTTTAATCAGAACATTTTTTGTTCGGTATAATAAAACAAATATTGCATCCAAGTGAGGGTGACAGTAGATATTGTCAATCTTCGGAAAAAATAATGTCAACCGAGGCCTATTTTCCTTAGGTTGACAATATCCACTGTCAAGTGAGGGTGACAGTGGATATTTTCCTCAGGTTGACAATATCCACTGTCACCCTCACTGGAATGCAATATTTATATAATGTATGTGTTTAAAAATATGGATATAATTATGTAGTTTATAATTAATGGTTGTTTTTCAATAAATGTAATGTTATGAAAAAGATTGTGAAAATGTTCAATGACTCTATTTTCCTCTTTTTAGTGAAAATCTGAAGTTAGAAATATGTGTCTTCTTCAAAGACGTCTAGTGAGAAGAAATTTGATGACCTACCCTTTTTTTGATAAGATGTATCTAACTGATACCAAAAAAGCTTTAAATATCAATTTAAAAAAAATCCCAGCCAACATCCTTAAATGATTAACTGAGAAGAAATAGTAATTTCGAGTTAATATTCCATGGAAACAGACTATATATATTTTTTTTAAGTAAATATATAATTTTTAGCTCTAATGGCCAGGGGCCAGCAAAGCTTATGGGATGGCGAGTTGTCCGTCGTCCGGCGTCCGTCGTCCGTCGTCTGTTAACTTCTACGTCATTAAGACGATAGGGCTTTCATTTTCCTCCCATCTTTACCAAACTTTAACAGATTGTTAATATCAATGAAAGCTCGGACACATTCGAAAACCAGCTAGATCGGACCAGTAATAGCAGAATCATGGCCCTTGATTTATTTAAATGCTATATTTTGCCTCGTTAAGACAATAGGGCCTTCATTTTTCATCCGATCTTTACCAAACTTTACCAGATTGTTAATATCAATAAAAGCTTGGACAAGTTTGCAATACAGTCAAATCGAACCAGCATCAGCGGAGTAATGGCCCTTGATTTAGTTAAAAATGTTAAAGTTTGCCTCGTTAAGACGATTGGGCCTTCATTTTTCATCCGATCTTTATCAAACTTTACCACTCAGTTAATATTAATAACAGCTCGAAAAACCAGCTAGTTCGGACCAGTAACAGCGGAATTATGGCCCTTGATTTAGTTAAAAATGCTATATTTTGCCTCGTTAAGACAATAAGGCCTTCAGTTTTCATCTCATCTTCACCAAACTTTACTAGATTGTTAATATTAATAAAAGCTCGGAAAAGTTTGAAAGCCAATCAATTCGGACCAATAACGCCGGAGTTATGGCCCTTGATTTAGTTAAAAATGCTATATTTTGCCTCATTAAGACGATAGGGCTTTCATTTTTCATCCAATCTTTACCAAACTGTATCAGACTGTTAATATCAATAACAGCTCGGACAAGTTTGAAATCTGGCTAGATCCGACTAGTAACAGCGGAGATATGGCAGTTGATTTAGTTAAAAATGCTATATTTTGCTTCGTTAAGACGATATGCCCTTCATTTTTCATCCGCTCTCTACCAAGAGTTTTCAGATTGTTAATATCAAGGAAAGCTCAGACAATTTCGAAAAACAGCCAGATTGGACAAGTAACGGCGTTGTTATGGCCCTTGATTTAGTTAAAAATGCTATATTTTGCATCATTACAATAGGACCTTCATTTTTCATCCGATCTTTACCAAACTTTAACAGATTGTTACTACCAATGAAATGTTGGGACAAGTTTGAAAACCGATTAGTAAGACCGGAGTTATGGCCCTTGATTTAGTTAAAAATGCTGTATTGCCTCGTTAAGACGAAAGGGCCTTCATTTGGCCGGGTTTAAAGGAAACTTTACAGCGATGATCAGTATCAAGTCTAGTTTTACATATCGTCACCGTGTTCCGGTTGAATTATTTTGGCGGAGTTATGGCCCTTTAAAGGTTTTAATATACAAACATTGTCCTGACTATTTCTCCTGAATTCCTAGTCGTATTTCAACGAATCTTTGCAGGAATTATCAGCACCAAGCCTAGTTGTGCATATCATCGTCGAGTTCCGGTTTACAATTCTTTTGGCGGAGTTATGGCCCTTTAAAGTTGTTATAAACAAATTCTATCCGGGCTAGTTCTCCTGAACCCCTGGCTGGATTTCAACGTAACTTGACAAGGATGATCAGTATTAAACCTAGTTGTGCATATCATCGCCATATTT
Source organism: Cyrtodaria siliqua (assembly GCA_037043455.1). Classification (NCBI taxonomy): domain Eukaryota; kingdom Metazoa; phylum Mollusca; class Bivalvia; order Adapedonta; family Hiatellidae; genus Cyrtodaria; species Cyrtodaria siliqua. The sequence goes on along the minus strand of JAWPHD010000551.1, from coordinate 54,394 downwards.
TGGTTGAATGATTTTTGGAAGAGTTATGGCCCTTCAAATGTTTTAATACACGAACTTGTCCAGATTAGTCTCTTATGAACTCCATGCCGGATTTCAACGAATCCTGGCGGGAATGATCAGTACCAAGCCTAGTTGCGCATTTCATTGTCGTGTTACAGTTGAATGAATTATGGCAGAGTTATGACCCATTAAATGTTTTAATACTCTAACTGTGTACAGACTAGTTCTCCTGAACTTCGGACTGGATTTCAACGATTTCAATTAAACTTGGCAGGGATGATCAGTACCAAGTTAGTTTCATATATCGCCATGTTCCAGCTAAATGAGTTTTGAAAGAGTTATGGCCGCTTATAAATAAACTTATCTTTAGCCAGTAGAGCGTCCACAGGCCCTTACGGACCTCTTGTTAAAACGTCCGTTTAGTCCAAAAGCATCGGCTTAAAGTCATAATGACAGTATTTATTTAATATTCCTTCCTAGACAATGAACATTTTTTTCACATGTTGCACACTTAATTATTTATAAAAACACATAATGACTTGTATGAAAAGGTTAATATATCAGTTTGTGTATATATATATATATATATATACATATCAGAGTATGTTCAGAAAGAAATAACTTACATTCAGGGGGAGAGAATAGAATATAATAGAAAATAGACATGGCGGACGAAAACGAAAGAGACAATAGTGAAGAGATTAGGGGATTTATAGAATTAGGTCTCTGAGCGTTGAGGTTTATCGTGTTACATGGTGTAGAATACGTTACCTTTTAAATAATAAGGAATTTTACTGCATTTTGAAGACTAAACACGTATGGAAGAAATTAAATTAAATTGTCTTCATTATTCATGCCTTTTATAGTACAAACTTTCGTTTTACTTACTTTTTATACCCTGGATACCTGAATTATTAAGCATACGTTACCGTAATTTACTATGTTACCTTGTTTTATTAAGTTTTTAACGTAAGACATTAAGAGCAATAATGATGCTACATCCGAAAATTATTCAAAACCTTACAGATATCACAGACATAATGCCCGTAATGTTAATAATGTTGGTTTGGTTCGGTTCTTGTAATGTCCGTTACATTATGTGTTTTCTATTTTCCGCATGTTAAAAGAAATTCGTACAAATCATCCAAGAAACTATTAAAATTTTATTGCAACATTCTTTTAGAAGTAATTGATTGTAACAACTCATTTTCAACATTATTTATGCTTTTTAATCTACAACATTTCGTTTCACTAAATGTTTATAACTCTTATACTTGGGTTATTAAGCCTATGTTACCGTAATTTACGTTACCTTGTTAAATGCAGGTGTTTGGTTTAAGACATTAAGAACACAAATATTTCATATCCGAAGAATATTTCTAACATCTTAGTTATAATAGACATACGTATCCATGATGTTAACACTGTTAATTGTTTGGTTCTTGTATTGTCCGTTACATTGTGTTTTTAAAATAATTAATATATTTTTTCGTGTGTTACCAGAAATCTAGAAATTCAGCCAAATGGCTTATAAAGATGTTAATACAACATTCCTCTACACATCATCGATGGTAACAACAAACAGACATGCAATTATGTCAATGCTGATATGTGTTACCTCGCGTATTAAACGTTACGTACGTTACCAAGGTGTATATCTGTCTGTTTTCAAATGGCCGCACATAAGATTAATGAATTGTGTAGTGTTCTCGTGATTACTCATGTAACTCTTCAAATCACAATAGGCCCTGACAACAGGAAACTTGGGGTTTCACCTCGCCTCTTGCACTCAAACTACTTGATATATCTAAGGATGCAAGTGTCTGTTACAATGTCGACTCAATGTGCGTTGGTAAGTAGTTCAAACAACAGCTCTGCCAAATCGTCAAACGTAGCAGGAACTGAAAGCTGACAGTGAGGTATTGTGTTACCTTCACACACTTACAGTAAAACAATGTGGCTTTGCCAGCTCTAACTGAATTGCCACCAGCCATTGCAAGAGACCGTGGTACTGAGCCTAAAGAATAGGATAGCTTCAACTTAAGATCTGTTTTATACCTGATCAATAAGAGGGACACTGAATCTCCTGTTTTGCAGAAGTTCATTTGACCCGGGGACGGGTTGTGTCAAGACACAGGGTGTCATTGAATATACTCCAGTGTCTGGCGTAGTTCCAAAGGTTATACTCAACGAAGGGGAGGGGTCGGTGGTGGATGGGTGTCTATAAATCAAGGACTAAAGTATGTTGAATTAACAATTACACGTGATAGAATAGATTCATGTTTTTAGTTTCATTAGTTTATTAACATCTCTCTGTCTACATACAAAAAATAAATAAACAACTCCAATAACAGATACAAAAAGGATCTCTTGGAAATACAAACAAGGGAGATACATAGCAGACGTGTTTGTTTTTTAGTCTATTAATGAGAGGTAATTTGTGATGCAACACCTCTTGCGCCCAAATCACATAAAACGTAGAAGCTATTATTTAAAGAGTTAACGGAGACGGTTTAGATAATGCAATCATTTCACAATATATATCATAAAACTATATGTTTCAGCCGATACAGAAAGTACAATTTCTATTCGCCCTGATATGCGCACGTAAATGTTTGAATAAGTGTACCTTTGGAAATAAGCACCTATCCATCTTATAAACGTAAATACTAAAAAAAATAATAATAAAGCATTTACCAACATAAAATGTATTTATACATTCTTTGATAAATCAGCCCTAACATTACAGATTATACGGAAATAGTTGTGTCGACATTGAATAATTATCATGATAATAATTACATGAATTATTATGGTATACTTAGTACATTTGAACTTTTATTTTTTCCGAAGGAGCGTTTTATATATTGATATCGCTTCGCTTGTCTTTATCTATTGGGCGAGCAGTTTTCATACTTAGCAAGACATTTCCTACAATATCTGCTTGCTGGAATTAATGTTATTTGCACAAGACATTGCTTCAGAACCAGGTCCCTAAATAAATATTGTAGCATGGTCGGTGACATTTCCTTTGATGAATGCAAAGCATTAAATCGTTTAATTTAGGGTAACTAAAGGGGCGTGGCTATACCGTACTACAACTACAATAAAGAGGAATAAATACACTCTGACGTCACAATGTTTCTTAGTACTCTATGCTACAAAAAGATAGAGTCTGTCTGAGCTCGTTGGTTATTTAAACCCCTCGATGGGCAACGCCCATCTCGTTTTTTAAATAAGCCAACTCGCTGAGACCAGACTCTATCTATTACTTAAACGGTATCCTAGAATTGTTTTAACTCATTCTTTCAAAGACAACATTGGTACTTCAAACGAAGATGTAAAACAACTCAACACCGACAGATAATATCTAATAAGATAATATCTTTACCCACTGATATACCGAGTAAAACTTTTTCTATAAATAATTAAAAGTGAGTTTAAAATTTGTATCCTTATATGTAATGATAATAACAATTCATGTATAAACTTTCTACTTTCTACTTTTAATAACAAACGATAACACTAAGGTAAATTTGCAGAAAGTGTGCGTGGAATTTTTGAGATAAAACTTCATGATGCGAAGCATCGAAAAGAACATAAGAAAAACGTGCGTTGGCCGGGAATCGAACCCGGATCGACTGCTTGGAAGGCAACCATGCTGACCTTTACACCACCGACGCCTATGAGTTCTGTCTAGTTTTTCTCGTTGTTAAAGTTTTCCAAGTTGTCAATATACAGTTTTGCCGTGATTGATTGTCGGTGTTTTGTCCTCAGGGCACTAGCCTGAGTGCACAGAAGTATCAGATTGCTATTAGCAACTTGAATAAAGACCCTCTAAATCTGCATCTACATGGGATCTTAACGTTTTTGAGGATCCAGTGTACAACAAATTTAATGTTTTCTTTTAAATTAGTGATCTATTCAGCTAATCCTGAATCACATCAACTCACGCTTGCAAACATTATTAAGCATATTTAATGTTCTAATCGTTAATCGTAGCGATGTTACGCACGATATGGTGAACGTAGCGATGTTACGCACGATATGGTGCAATTGTTTATTAGTTTTGTACATATTTACACAATAACGTGCAGTTGTAACTTCATCACAAAAACTAAAACAAATGTCATTATCAGTGTGAGAAATAAAACTGTAGTTGAGATTCAACATCAATCTCCTTGTAGAATACAGCACTGACTATACTATATTGTTAAAAATGAATCGTTTGATAGGTTAACTGGTAAAACTCATACAATGTCAGATGGCGTAAGTATTTCTCGAACGACGTCACGGTAGTGGAATTAAACAATAAATAACATTAATTATTAATTAACTACTTAATATCAGCCATGGCTTGCAGGAAACTGCACGCATCATATGGTAAAACCAAGGCCAATATGGAGAGAAGCTCGGCCAATATGAGAAAACTCGGCCAATATAAAATTCAAACAATCTGATTGGATAAGCCATCACGGCCAATATGACCAAGGCTTTGTTTTCGTAAAGGACGCCATTTTGAAGGAGAAAAACACAACGTCGCAGCTATGTTTGCCTATGTAATGTAGACAATCAAAATAATTAAGGTTTGATTTTTTGTAAATTCAGTTACATTGACTTCGCTGAAATATGGCTATTATCACGTTCGTGTCTGATTTTCCCACGCGCCTTCGAGCGGTAACAGTGGATGATTTATTTGAATCAGATACTTGTTATTACATGTTATATTGAACATATATCTCTTGTTTTTTCTTACCTGTAAATGATATTTAAAACATAGGAATAAAGAGAGATATTAAGTAGTTATTAATAAAAATGTCATTAATTAAATGTTTTCATATTGGCCGAGTCCTTGGTCCTCGGACTGTCATATTGGCCCGCGGCCTTCGGCCTTGGGCCAGTTTGACAGTCCTTGGACCAAGAACTGGGCCAATATGAAAACACTTAATTAATAACATCACATTACCGTTGAATTTCGTAAATGATAAAGCAAGTATATTTTTCTCCGTAATTCTCTGTAATTTTAATTGTTTTTTTTTAAAGACTAAATAGTTTCTACATACATGTATAGAATACAGTTAGTAGGAAAGTCCGTGTTTTGATATATACAACTTTTCATGTATAGTTTGGGGATTTCATTAGACATAATATATTCAAAATAGTATGTGATTATACGATTACAACACCTGTAATATTTCGCCTTTTTTACAATAACCTTCTATTCGTGTATAAGTGCTTGGTTTTGTTGTAGAGTACCAACATGTACTGTACAACTTGTAGGCTGAAATGGACTTCTTCAATGAGAGTCTGGACATCGAATATATATGTGACAACAGTCATAAGTTTCATAAATCCTTTCCAGATAAAGTTTCAGTACTATAATTGAGATGGAAGTGTTTCTTTTAGCAGAACAAAATCATTCACACTTAACCTAATATATGTATGGGTTTGTATTTTATAATAGAAGATACTGACATGTAAATGAAGACCTGTACTCGTTGGTGGTTTCCACTTTCGAATACGTGGATACATGGTAAGGATTAATCAATGTCTACACGGCCAATGATTCCGTCAAAGCCATCGAAGTTTGCTGTTCGACGGTTTCTGGTTTGAACGTTTACAAAGCCTTAACATATACCATAAACCATATACAGAGTGGCATATGGTCTCCTCAAATATATCTGCCATTTAATTTCAGAAGTGAAAGTATCCATACTTGCAGTATCACTTTTATTGTATTGAAAAGAAAAGTTTTATTTTTCATTTTAATTGAAAATACGTTTTTCAAATAGTATTTATGATTTTGTATAATAATTATGTTCTAGTGGTGTGTGAATGTTGCTATGATAAGCGACAGCATTTTCAAACAATACTTATGTAGCCGTTGATGATTTTTTCTTAAGGTTTATATTGATCAGGAGTGGCAGTGTTTACAGTTTGCATTTGTATTCTGTATTCACACCCATACATTCTACGCGCCTAATAGATATACATCAGTCTGAGTTAATGTAATTCGTTAACAATATATTTTCTAATATCTCCGGTAATAGATTATATATAACTGATTTCTTAATAAATGCATATGGTAGAACTTGTTTAAAGGAGCATCTGCTATAAATTATTGTCTTGTTTTATGTAAAAGACAATGCATACTATTTTCAAGCTTAGATTAAATGTTGTTTCTGGATGTTAAACACTTTGTTTATCCTGACCATTCGTTTCTCAAATGGAAAGTAAATTAGGGGATTTGTGTAACTCTAACTTCTTCAGCAAGGATTTCGTTATCACAAACTGCTTAGGTCTTTCTCAAACTTCTATCGCTGAAACGAAAATCTACTGGAGAAGTACAACACCATCCTTAAAACATTTCTACGACTAGGAATATCACAACCTTTAGTTTATGGAGATGTGGTCTATCACACTGATCAACCGGCTACAGTGAAGTCAGATTGTAGCAGAGAAGTCAGATTGGCGAAATTGTTGGAAGTGGATGAAGGGGTTATAATTTTTGCTTTCTTTTGCGTATTTTGCTAAAATGTTTGGAAAATGATTATGAAGATTTGAAAAGGAATGACAGAGGAGGCTTTCACTTTACAAATCCGGTAATAAAACGACGTAAGTGCGTATAGCACCCTGTATAAATGTTCAAAGATTTGTAAAAACAATGAAATTTTCAAAATAAACACAAATAACCAGTTGATATTCGCAATTATAATTCAATTTGAAGCACTTGAAAAACAAATAAGTTGAGACACATACACCCCGTAATAAGTTGCTCGGGGAACATCCCCATCCAAGTGGGGATAATTAACAATGTCAAAATTAAAATCATCTCTCTTGCCATAGATTTTTCTAATTATTTCACCATTTTCAATCGAGAGATCTAAATCAAGAAAAGAAGCGTTATTATCAGATATATTAGCTTTATTAAGCTGAAGTTCTTTAGGATAAATATTATTAACCATAGTTTGACTGAAATGGTTTCCAATGTTCATTATGTCATCCAGATACGAGAGGTGTCATTAAAGGCTTCAATAACATCTGCCTGGGTATCTGGTGAAAGACTCAACATGAAATCTCTTTCATAGCAAAATAAAAACAAATCTGCGACAAGTGGTGCACAGTTCGTACCCATAGAGATACCAACAATTTGTCTGTAAGCGGTGGTTCCATACCTGACGAAAATAGTATCTGATAGGAAGAAGAGTGCTTCACAAACTTTATAGCAAGTCCACATGGTATAATTGTCTAAACTGCTGTTAGTAAAAAACGCTTTAATATTATTACATGCCAAAAATGTAGTATTTTCCTTATCGAATGATTTTTGAATAAGAGAAAATAGCTTGTCTTCAATAAGGTGATGTGGTAAGGTTGTAAATAGCGTAGAGAAGTCATAAGTGCTTATTGATGAAACTTGACCTATATTGAACATTGTATCAAGAACGTCTCCTGAATTTTTTATAGACCAAAATAAATTAATCCCAGAGTTTTCATAAGTTTTATCACAATATAGTTTAACGTGATCTTTAACGGCAGTAAGACAAGAAGTTAAACGTTTAGAGATGTTTGTTTGAACTTCGGAAGTTAAACGGATCTGACAGGTGTCATGACCACTTTATAAAATCAATCAGGAAATTCGTCAGAGAAGGATACGACCCTTTAGTATTACAACGCACTTCACATTTAGTGATTGACCCCTTTACATTCAGTCACTACGCTTCACCTTTCCCTTGAGCGATAACTGGGCAACCTCTTGGGACTCTATGATTGCGCCTGAAACCTTCGTACAAAGGTTTTTTTGGTCGTTCACTAGATTGTTTTTTCTCTTTGGCTGCGACTGCTGTGGTTGTTCAGTGCAATTCTGGATACATCCAGAGGTTTTCTATTTATGCTTTTTATATATTTTTACAACAACATGTACGTGTATTGTTTGTTAATTTCTTCCGATGATGGCTTTTTTGTTAGGGATATTCTTTTGATCCGATATACTTTTATTTACACTGTTTTGTCAATTTGGGCTTTAAAGGCAAGATATTAGCCAGGTTGTGTACACTTACAATTGATTTAAGCTAACCTGTAATCCTGTTTGCCTACTGACCTTTCCGTTCTTTATCTTGCGTATTGTCCTTTTCATTGACATTTTAAATATGCTCATATTTCGGTTTATGGTGCAGTGCGGACCTACGGTGTCATTGCGTTTGATTGCAGAATTTCCATAGGAAATTGTATTCTTCTCGTTTTCGTTAACCATCTTAGACATTGTTTGAAATTAAAAACGATTCAAAATAATTGTGGTTGTGTTTAACATAGTGCGGTTTGTGGTGTAAATAAAAACAAAACAATACCCAGTGTTCAATCATTTCCTTGTAAGTGACTGATTATATATCTTTGCAGTGTTTATTTGTGGTATTTGTGGTAGTCTATATCAACATGCAATAGTCAGAATCGTTATGACACAATTACACAAGCAGATTTTGCAATAAATGGCATTTTATTAAAAGTGCTCAGTCGAAATCTAAAACAAATAGAAGAATCGGCACAAATAGACGGTTGCAATGGGCACACATTCACTTAACAAATGAATCATTATCATATCTTTACTACAAGAGCTACACGTGTTCCTCAAACTTTCTGGAACGTATTTGGTTTAAACGTATTTAGTTTCATATATCTACAAACATTACTCACTATCTAAGCATGAGAAAAAAAAAACGATCAGAATAAAAGCTGAGCTCGTATATAGTTCTTAACAGAAACATGGATGTGTGTTGCACAGATGCATTTCATGAGACGCCATTATACAGATAACGCCTATACTAGGTGCGTGAGAGGTGCTGCAGATTATGTTGCATCTCAAGAGCCGACTCAAGAAAACGAGTCTGCTACTTTTTTCTATTGGCTGTATTTGTTGATTCCAAGGCATTCCCTTTTCCGTATATATTGACATTCACGCTATCGTTTGTTTAGTGCTGTGTGACGGCTGTAAAATGTCTAATCAAATCAGTATTGTTATTACTTACTGGTCTTTTAAAATCATCAATATGTGTGGCTCAATACAACCCAGACCGCTACTTTTCTCTATTGTTTGTGTTGGTTGCTTCTAAGAGATTCCCATTTCAGTAGTATTGACATTCAAACTAGCATTTGTTTAGTGCTGTGTGGCGACTACAAATCAGTGTGTTAGTACTTTTTGGTCCTTTGGGATCATCAAGTTCAAGCTTTATAGTAGAATACCGATTAAGTCGTTGCTTGAGGCGTTATAGGTATTGTAAATGATATTGCCCCTCATAAACAGACGCGATAAAACCGAGTCTGTTACTTTTCAATCTTGTTTGTGTTTGTTGATTCAAAGGGATCCCCTTTTCAGTATGTATCTTAACATGAGACAAACGTCAGCCCCAAACCTTATATTATAGGGAGATGGATGAGGGGAACGTGAAATAAAATTGAGCAAAAAGTAGAGACTGTGTCCGAGGATTGTTTCAGAGTGTTCCAAATGTTACAGGAAGACATTAAACAAACACTCGGCAGGATTTATATCTACTGGTAGTCGCATTTTGTTTTAATAAAAAAGACGTTTCATAGCAGCAGTTTTAAAATAAATCAGCATATATTAGGCCGTCTTCTGGATTATCATATTTAGCATGTATTGGACATTATGTCACTATAACGTGTTTCAAGCTCAGAAGTATTTAAAGTTCTCTCTTAGAGTAAAGTATATAACTTCATTTCAGTATAATAATTTTGAAGACACTTAAACTTAGATAGGTTTAAAACAAATGACGACGTTTTCTAGACATTTCTAAGAGTTGTGAGTAAACTGCAAGTTGCAACAATCCGTGTTTTCAGTCGTTTCATTTGAAGATTACACGGTTGCATTTTATATAACTTCTTGTGAACTAACTCAATAAAACCACGTCTGTTAGTGTCCTCTGTTGTTTGTGTTTGTTGCTTCCGTTTCCCCTTGTCGGTATTTATTGACATTACACTAGCGTTCGTTTAGCGCTTTTTTCATGGCCACAAAATGCATCCCCGCGCTACAAATCTGTAGCGGTATTACTTCGTGGTCCTTTGGGACCATCGAACCCATTTATTGTAACGTTTAGTAGAACAAATTTTAAACAGGTGCTATGGTGGCTTCAGAGGTGTTGCATCTTATATAACCTATAACAGATAACAGAGTATGTTACTTCCATCTCTTCTTTGTGCCCCACTTCCATGTATTTATTAGCATTACACTAACGTTCGTTGCAGTGCTTTGATGCGGCCGTATGAAGTCGCCCCGCGATACGAATAAGTAGTTATTACTTACTCGGCCTTAGGGATCGATTTGTGAGTAGTTATGTGGCGTGAGAAGTCCTGTATTATATCTCTTGAACAGACTCAATAACACCGAGTCTGCTACCTCCTCTTATGTTCAATGCTTCCAAATGATCCCGTGTTCTATATGTGTTGATTGTCTTTGATTAGAAACAAATAAATGTAAGTCGTGTTTATATTTTGTATTTGTAGCATGATCACTGACAATTACTTTGTAATTGCTCAGTTCTAAATCATTTAATTGAAAATAACACCTGTCAGAATGAATGGTGTACTATCGGAAGTTAGAGTATGGCATACAGCTTAAATGAACATGCTACTAAACAAATAGAGTATGGCCTCATCTCGTTGGTTGATTTACACACCTCCATGGGCTACGCCTATCTCGATGTTTAAATCGACCATCTCAATGAAACCATACTCTATACATTACATAGACGCATGAAGATACAAAATCATTCCAGATGATGATCAAAGTATAAAGATTTTTGATACAAAATATGAGCATCAAAAAGTAAACAAAAAACGTGCGTTGGCCGGGAATCGAACCCGGATCGACTGCTTGGAAGGCAACCATGCTAACCTTTACACCACCGACGCATATGTGTTGTGTTTGTTTTAGCTCTCCTAAAGCTTTCCAAGCTGTCATATAAAGTCGGCGTTGGAATGATTAATGACGGATCAAACGCTGTCAGTGTTTTGTCCTCAGGGCAATAGCCGACAACGAAACACAACGTATTTGATTGCTATTGGAGCATTTAAGGACCTATTCCCAGCCTATTGAATTTAGTTGGTGGTGATAAAATTCGTATAGGTAACTGTAAATCACTGTTAGACGTACAATTGCAGGAAAAAATGGTGGTATTCAATTTTGTTTCAGATGATGAGGCTCTCCCAATACAGCTTTTGTGTGAAACCAAAATATTAAAACATAAAAGAAGGTGTTTCATTAGTTGTGTTTTTGGTGTTTTTCTTCGAAAACAATGAATTATGAACAGGTGTTATATTTAGTACAGCTTACTTGTTAATTTGCTCTATTTTTTCTTTATAAAAGTAAAGTTTGAAGCATTATATATGCTATATATCTAAATACTGTACACTATACCAATGCTTATTTAAAGAAAAACTTTACTCGGACCTCAGTTTATCTACTAATCGGTCATGTAGCCTGTTAGCAGTAAATAATAAAGCTTTCCATGACTTTTCAATAATCATTTAGCGTTAACATATTTGGCGTTTCATTTCGATTTGTGATCCATTCGACTAATCCTAAATCACATCAACTCACGCTTGCAAACATTCGCCAATCATAACCAAATCAAGCCTGAAATTCATCAACTATTCTTCAGACTATTCTTAGACTTGTTCAAAGTACTCAGATTTCGTTCCCAACTATTTCCATGACCTTCAGATATAAACAATTGTATGACGTTGCTATTTATTAATATATATCATATTTTTTTATAAACGTTTATACTTTAAACTTGTAGAATTATTTCTGATTGAAAGTTGGATACTTTGGCTTAAGTCTAAGAATATTCTTAAGAATGATTGGTGAATTCAAGGCCAGACATTCAGACCGTCAATCGTAGTAAGTTACGCACGATATTGCGAAGGTGTTTAATAGTTTTGAATATATTTACATAATATAGGTCAGTTATAACATCACAAATCCTCAAACAAATGAAATTATCAGTGTGAAAAAAAATGTGGTAAGGATTCAACATAAATTTTTCAAAAATGTGTACCTGAAGGATACAGCCATGAATCTATATATGATTGTTATATGGAAATAACTCGCGCTATGTCAGATGATGGTAAACCACGAACGCCCGTAGTGGAAACAATTAATTGCATTACCATTGAATTTTGAAATATTACGAAAATGATAAAATATGTATATTTTTCTCAAATGTCAATATAATTCATATAATAATACATTAATATCTTTAAAACAAATTAGTTGTCTATATACTATATACGGAAATGTAGGCATAAAAGTCGAACAGGAAATGTAGCATTCAAAGAACACAAAAATAATTATCAAACTCGGATGATTTTAAAAATATGTAAGTTATATAATTATAACTCGTCGTCAGTAGGTTTAAAAACGGTATACATCTTTATAAAAAGTGTCTGTTAATTGAGGGATAGGGACTTTAAGGAGGTTGCATTAATTTGTAATGATTTTCTTTGCATTAAATGGCATTATCAATATGTTATATATGGTAATTTAGAACATAGTTCAATATTTGGTTTAGAATATTAAAATGTTTTGTGTTCATGTCGTTCATTTCATCTTTTCTTCCAACAAGTGATGTTTGTAAAACATATATATGTCCCCCTTCAACGACCATGACACAAACATTTCTGCCAAGTTTCGAGTTTGTAGTGCCAGTTGTTCTTGCGTTATCGCGAAGACAAGCAATGTTTAGTGTTTTTTTACAAGTTGTGTTACCATGGCTACCACATTTCTTATGCGAATCTACCCAAAAGGGGAGGTGCACAACTAGACCGTGACACAAACATTCCTGCCAGGACCATACGCCGATGGATATAGGGGATGAAATAAAAATACAACTATTGCTATATCCACCGCCATATGCTTGCCATCTTCGGGATGGTTAAACTTCTGTACTGTTGATTTTTATGAATATTGAGTTCTGCTCAACCCGGGGAATAGAGGGCGTGAGCGGTAGCTAGTATATTTCACGACCGCTCATGAACAGTCTCAATCAAACCGAGACTGCAATATGTCGTATGTGTCGTGCTCGGCCGTTTCCAAAGGTCCATTATCATACTCTTTTTTGGAGTTTATAGTGCCAGCTGTTCTTGAGTTATCGCGAAGACAAGCAATTATTAGTGATAGTTTTTACAAATTGTGTTACCATGACAACCACATTTCTTATGAGAATCTACCCGAAAGGGGAATTGCACAACTAGACCGTAACACAAACATTCCTGCCAGGTATCGATTTTTTTACAAGTTTTGTTACCATGGCAACCACATTTCTTAAGCGAATCTACCCAAAGGAGAGGGTACACAACTTCACCATGACGCAAACATTCCTGCTAAGTTTCGAGTTTGTAGTGCCACCTGTTCTTGAGTTATCGCGAAGAAAAACAACTTTTAGTGATTTTTTTACATGTTTTGTTACCATGGCAACCACATTTCTTATGCGAATCTACTCAAAAGAGGAGGTAAACTACAACATGACACAAACATTTCTACCAGATTTCGAGTTTGTAGCGCCAGCTGTTCTTGAGTTATCGCGAAGACAAGATTTCGGGACGGACCGACAAACAGACCGAAAAACTGACCGACAGACTGATCGACCGACCGACAGACTGATCAACCTACCGACATTTCCAAAGCAATATGAACCCACTTCTTCGAAGTATGGCAAAAATGTGTACTGTATTCCTAAATTACAAAGACAGCCTTATAAAGTCCGCTTTTTTTCTAATTCTAGTGCATGCTACACTACAAACATCTCGGAACGTTTAACTTCTTGTCTAAGCTAAAGATCAAGTTAAACAATATTGTGCTTCAGCTTATAACAACTCTGTGATTAATTTATTACAAATTCAGGAGACGTTCTTGATAAAATGTCTAATAAACATCAAGTTTCATCTAGAAGTACTATGATATTTCAACGCTATATACAACCTTACCACATAGTTTTTCTAGAGCTAGCAGTCAAGTTGAGGACTTTAAAATTCGTGATCTGTGTATATAAACTAAGAAGTTACTCCATCAAGGCTACCGTTAACTTTAACTTCGAAAAAAAACCATTGCAAATTGTATTATCGTAACTCTGATCTACATTTAAAATATAAAAAGAAATTTAAATTGCGACAACATGACTTCTATGGTGATGTGATTTACAAACTTCGTAAAATCCTTGGTCATAATCACTTTCATACAATCTTTATCAATCGTTTTAAAACGTTTATCAAAAGAGGTTATAACCCTATCATTTCCCAACGCACTGTCTGTTTAATGGTTTCCTCTTTGATTGTGCGATGACTGGACAGATTGTGGACCTTATGATGACGTCTACCTAAATCCTCATATGGCGGCAGCGTTTGTTCTCTTGTTGCTCTGGCTTTTTCCAAGTTATTGAGTACTTGCTTTGTGGCTTTCTAAGCGTTTGTTTTTATATTCATATATACATGATCATCTGTGTGTTATGCTTATAATATTATTACCTGTTAATGATGCCATATAACCCGTTTCGGATATTTTCATTTGCACTGTCCCGTTTTATTGGGATGACAATAGGGTTAGAGGTTTGAAATTCCCGAGGTGCGTTTCTTTTTCGCGTCAATATATCTTATTTGAATATACACGAAATCCCTTCCAAAGACTTACTCAGGGTGAGCAATAGTTCCTGTATAGGATAACTGAAAGGCGAGACTATATTTAAATACAATGTAGTTTATCAAAAATCGTGCTTTATATCATACTTATCAAAATACACAACATAGACAACGTTTTAACTTTTTTTATGAATTTAGTCGATAGTTTCCTCCAAAAATGTATGTTGTGTATTTTGATTTTAAGTCTTGTATTCGACGGTTTGACTGTTTAATAAGCATTAGCATGCAAATGTGTATTACAGCAACTTGTAGTGCGGTGTATACCTGATATGAATGTCGTAATACTACATCATTTACGGTTTACAATTAGCAAGGAAGTGGTGCACCACCAGCCATTTAATTAAATCAACTGTAGCGGCTCAAAAAGTAATGTAAATGTAAATGCAAATCACCACTATTATTAATGTCTTGGTGTATAAGCAGACTCACGCAGCAACATAAATCAAAATATACAGCTTGCCTATATATACATTATGATCCTCTTAAAGGGACACATGGGAATCTTGTAGTTTTTATCAGAAATTAAAAGTATCATCTCAATTTATTAATCCTTTATCATCTTTGCTTTAAACCTGATTTTATATAATTGAGTTTTGATGTTTCTTCGTTATTCTGCCATAGGTTTAAATACATTATTGGTGCAACAAAATCAACAGTAAGTAAACATTTCTTTGAACTTTCTTTTAAGTATTAATAATGATGCAAAACCTATCGGGACGCTTCGAGTTTTAAAAGAAAATCAAGATTTATGTGTGTCCTTTTAAAACTAATATACAAATAGATCTGCCATTTTATTTCCGTGTGGAAGTTGTAAATATTACTAGTATCACATTTTGAGAAAAAAAAAATGCAAATATATATGGTGTACGATCAAGGACATAATTATTTCATTAGTATTATACTATATTTTTGAGTATTTGACCATCATTCAAAACTTTTCAGTATCATACAAAATAAGTAAGTATCATACTAACATCAACAATAATCACCCTCGCGGTATTTAACGCATGGTAAGGTTTAATTAGTATGATACTGTATCATACTCAATAATTTCAGTATAATTCTAAATAATTTTAATATCATACTAACTTATTTAGTATCATACTAAACATTTCAGTATCATACTAAATAAATAATTTGATTATCATTCTAAATAATTGCAGTATCATACTTAGCTATTCAGTATCATTCTACAAATGCCATTATCATTCTAAAAATGTCAGTTTCATTCTAAATAATTTGAGTATCATTCTAAATAATTTCAGTATCATACTAAATAATTTCAGTATCATACTAAATAACTTCAGTATCATACTGAACTGTTCAGTATCATACTAATGGTTTCAGTATCATACTACATAATTGGGTCACGATAAAATCCCATAATGCAACCAGCCAATCAGAGTAAGCCTTGCACATTTTAATTACGTCATTGTCACGTGGAAAAATGACTGCCGGCCTCAACTTCACAACAGGACATTTAGGGAAAGTTCGTGCGTGCGTGCGTGCGTGCATGCGTGCATGCATATAGACAGTACAAAACAGCAGTTATAACGATACAAATAAAGCAAATTCATGGAATTGATATCCCCCGACTTTTGAAGAAAACAAAATTAATAGGGCACTGCAGGCAATAGGAAAATTGAGACTACAAAAGAAATGACAACACCTTTAGATTGAATTATGCGTACATGCAAGTGTGCGTGCATGCCTGCGCGCGTTAGTACGTGCGTGCGTGCTTGCGTGTTCATATACATGTATGCAGTACAAACCAGCAGTTATAACGGTAAGCCTATACCTACCTAAACAAATACCGGAACGTCATGCAAGAGCTACCAGTAGCATGTTTTATAAAGTGTTTGGTATTGTGTAATGACCTGAGGATTATTATATTTTATAATATATTCCCTCTGTCCGTGCGTCATTGCCTAAGGATTTATTACCAACATGCCTTCGCACAAGCGGGAGATATAATAAAATATGCGTTGTCTGTCTGTTTGCCCGTCCGTCAGTGTGCGTCCGTCCGCAAACTTGTGTTGTGTTCTCCTCAAAATCCGTTATACCTACATGCACAAAATGTGCAGTTGAGAGTGAGGCCAATCGTTTTTATCAACGTTGTTCTACTGTAGAAACGTGCGGTATGCGGGTGTGCATTTTCGTGCTGGAGGGTGCCTACCTCTAGGGTAGTTCCGACGTAATAATGGAAGTGCAACCGACTGGAGGATATCATCGATGTAAGGTAATGATCTTAGATTGTCGAGGTCGGGATAGTAAAGATGCTGCGGCTAAGACCTTCACGCCTCTCACCGCTGAGTGTTCAAATCCCACTGGGAGCTCGACTTCTGACAGTACTTGTTCTACACAGAAAAGGTGCCTGAGTGGTCTGCCTCTTCTACGAAAAATCGACCGTCATATATGGCCTTACATGTGCAAGAAAGGCTGTACCCTGGTGGTAAAAATGTTTGTATATGAGCTTTTGTATGTTTAACATAGAGTTATATAGGGACACACTTAAAAAATGTGTTCAAATGGTGACCCTGGAGTCAAATCTGACCCGCCCCATTTTTTTTCTATGTAACTACAAGTGCCAGAAATGTAATGTTTTGCATTTACCATAAGTTTATGATCCTCTACAAGGTTTGTTCAAATAGTGACTCTGGTGTCATATATGGCTCCACCCCAGAGGTAATATGTATTTAATAGACTTGCATAACCTCTACCAAGTTTGTTAAGATGGTGACCTTTGGGTCAAATCTAACCCGCCCAGTGCGTCAGTTTTGCATAGAATTATAAAGGAAAATCTTTAAAATCTGAATCTACATGAACTACATGTTTTATATTTTGCATGTACCATAAGCTTATGGTCCTCTATCAAAGGGGTCGAATGTTTTACATAGACTTATATAGGTAAAATCCTTCAAAGATTCTTCTCCAAGTCATAACCTGGAAACAGTGAACCTTGAAACCGTAGAGAACCCGTAGAGATACCCACCTCATACTTGGCATGAATAGACGGATATACAACCATCCAACAAGCATCGGCCCTTTCGTATATCTCCAAACCTGGAGACATAACCTCTTGCTCTTGAGAACCCCCAATTTTTTACCATATATACACGTACTGGGCATGAACAGATGGATACAACCATGAGCTAAAGGTCTAATAGTTTGCAAATACAATTACCTTATGGTTCTCTATCACAGTGGGCGAATGTTTTACATAGACTTATATAGGGAATAACCTTCAAAGATGTTCTCCTCTGAAACCTTAGACTGATACAACTATCCAACCAGCATCTAACGTTCCCGGGGTCCGTCCCCACTCCTAATGACATAGTCACTGGGTCATAACTTGGAAATCGTTGCGATCCCTACCCTATAACCATATCTAACATGGTTTATGAAAATACTCAATGCTGATTAGCTATTGAGGATTTTTTAAAAAAGCTAAATAGACCTCTGATGTCTAACCGTTAGAACGTCATTTTAAACGTTTTTAAACGTCGAAAAACAACCAAAACAACGATAACGTTATTTTAAGGACAAGTTACGTTCAAACAACAAATTAAACCTGTTTGAAACACGATAAAGCTGCATATTTTGTCCCTTTGGTGCTGAGAGATGGATGTACAATGTAAGTTGTGAGAATGTGTTTGTATTATGTTCAATCTCTCGAAAATGTGTGTATAAAATTCACAAAATTCCTTTCAGATAAAAAATAAAATATTTCCATCTGGTTTGTATTGTGCGAGTTAAAAACCTGGTGGTTGGGACTTGAAACACGTCGGTACCGTGGGCCTTCGGCCCATGGTATCGATGGTCTTCAAGTCCCGCCCATTAGGTATTGATCTGGGACAATATAAACCCGCTGGAAATATTTTATTTCTTAAATATACACTTACTAGGCATGTACATACGGATACAATCACCCAACCAGCATCGGCCCTTTGGTATTTCCCCACTCAAGGGTACATAACCCATGGGTCATAATTTGGAAACTGTTGCGATTCTCATCCTATAATCATATATACACTTACTACGCATGAACAGACGGAAACAACATCTTCGGACTTGGGGTCCGTCTCCACCCCTAGGGAAATACCCCTTGGATCATAACTTAGAAACCGTTGAGATCTCCACTCTATAATCATATATGCACTTACTAGACATGAACAAATTGATACAACCATCCAACCAGCATCGGGCCCGGGGTCAATCTCCATTCCTGAGGACATAACCCTGTGATATCAATTGGAAACTGTTGAGAACCAGCTATAAACTACTGGGCATGAACAGATGCCTCTCCACACCCCTGGTGAAATAGCCCATGGATCATATTTTCGAAATTTAATTGTTGCGATCCTCACCCTATAGATCTACTGGGCCTGAACACTTTTAGTTGGCCTTCGAATTTGCGATGGAATCCATCAACTGCATGATCTAATTGTTATAAATTTCTAAGCTGGACTTTGTTTCATCTTTGCAAAGATCATCAAGTGAGCGGTTTATTGCCATTTTAGCCCCCTTATTACTTTTGAGGGTGTAATGACTGGAGGGATTTTGTTTA
This sequence comes from Cyrtodaria siliqua, assembly GCA_037043455.1. NCBI lineage: Eukaryota > Metazoa > Mollusca > Bivalvia > Adapedonta > Hiatellidae > Cyrtodaria > Cyrtodaria siliqua. The sequence goes on along the minus strand of JAWPHD010000551.1, from coordinate 35,124 downwards.
ACAAAATATATTCTTGTCGCAAATGAAACAAATTTTTCAACAAGGTGCATCAGATTTAGTTCTATTATTCTTTGTTCATCTCTGTGAAAATCGACAAATAATAAAAGCAAAATAAAATTACAAAAATTGTCGAGGTATATATATAGTATATAGACGTCGTCAAACAAAAACGTTATATACAGGCAGCTATAGTAATACATTTTCTTTATGAGACTTTATTTTGGAGTTATGTTATAAATTAATCTCACATTCGTGCGAATTTATTATATCATTCTATCCAACTTTTTAATACATATTTAATATTGAATGTACTAAACTCGTTGGATAAACGTGATATGATCCGAGGCTGTTGCTCATTTTATCCAACGAGTTTAATAAATTCAGTATTAAACAGGCACACGTAAGATATTTTATATACTATATACTATATGTAATATATTCAATTCAAGACTAAGGTGTTCTGCCCATAAATTAGCTATAGAAGAAGGTAGATTTAAAAATGTAGAGAGATCTGAACGTAAATGTGTATTCTGTCAAATGAATGTAATCGAAGATGAATATCATTTTGTTTTAGTTTGTCCATGTTTTCGCGATATTAGAATTGAGTGTCTTCCTAAATACTATTGTCACTGGCCAAATTTACAAAAAAATAAATTGTTACTTACTTCTAGCCAGTCTAGTGTATTAAGTAAATTGGCAAAATATGTATATTTAGCGAATTTGAGACGTGAGAGTATAATAGATAATTAACGTGAATTATCGAGATTAACGTAATATTTATTATGATTGTAAACCATTATTCAAATATCTGTCTGAAACACATAGTTTTTGCCTACTGGCCTTAGACTTATTTTCCGAATAATTGCTATTGTGTGAAACCACTAGTGCGAGGACTGATAGCACGAGTTGTAAATAAGCTTGACCGAAATGTATCCACTGTACAAACAAATTATATGTATAGAGTTGTTTTGTTTTCTTTCTCTCTTTCTTTTTCTGATGATTTTCCCCTCTGTATTAGTTATGCTATATACTATTCGAAATTGTTTGTTTAAAATACTAGGTGTAAGTGCTCTTTTGTAGCTTTACTCCATGATAGTATTATACATGCTCTTCTCAATGTAATGTAACCGCCTCATTGTAATAGGCGATGAACATTGTATGATGTTTATGCTGAATAAAATAATTGAATTGAAATATATGTAATATAAAAGAACGTCATTGTGACGTTTGTTATGTCAATTAGCATGATTAGTGATACAGACTGTATATTTGTTTAGTATAACCGCGGTATTCGCACGTATGTGTCCCAATTTCTCCTCATTATTTGTTTCTCTAAATATTTCTTTGGAAAGTTGGGATCGGCTTATAGCAAGGCATGCAGTCATTTGTCCACGCGCGAAAAAAATAGGTAGAGTTTATTCTAATTGAATAATTGCATTATGGGATTTTATTGTGACTCAATTTATTTAGTATGATACTGAAACTATTTAGAATGATACTGAATAGCCTAGTACGATGCTGAAATTATTTAGTATGTTACTGAAATTGTTTATAATAATTCTCAAATTATTTAGAATGATACTGACATTTTTAGAATGATACTGGCATTTTTTAGAATGATACTGAATAGTTTGGTATGATATTGAAATAATCAAAATGATTCTCAAATTATTTAGAATGATACTGAAATTATTTTGAATGATACTGAAATTATTTAGAATGATACTCAAATTATTTAGAATGATACTGACATTTTTAGAATGATACTGACATTATTTAGTATGATACTGAATAGTTCAGTATGATACTGACGTTATTTAGTATAATACTCACATTATTGAAAATGATACTGAAATTATTTAGAATGATACTGACATTTTTAGAATGATACTGATTTGTTTTTAGAATGATACTGAATAGTTTAGAACGATGTTGACGTTATTTCGTATGATACTGAAATGTTTAGTATGATATTAAATAAGTTAGTATGATACTGAAATTATTTAGAATGATACTGAAATTATTGAGTATGATACTGTATCAACTAATTAATAAATACTGAAAAGGTGTTCCCTTGGAAGCAACAAACACAAACACGAGAGAAAAGTAGCAGACTCGGTTTTATTGAGTCTGTTCATGAGTGGTAATTATAAGATGCAACACCTCTCACGCCTCCTAGCACCGGCTTAAGCGATATTCGACTTTAAAGCAACACAGAATGGGCTTGGTGATCCCAAAGGACCAGTAAATAATAACACTACTGATTTTAGTCGGGGCGACTTTTTACGGCCGCCACACAGCACTAAACAAACGCTAGTGCGAATGTCAACCTTACCATGCGTTACGTAGCGCGAGGGTCATTATTGTTGATGCTAGTAAGAAAGATACTTAATTATTTTGAAACGTTTTGAATGATAGTCAAAAATACATTATCATACTCAAAAATATAGTATCATATATGACCCTGATCGTACATCATCATTATATATTTAAATAGTATTTATGATTTTGTAAAGTAAGTATGCTCTAGTGGTGTGTGAATGTTACTATCTATGATAAGCAATAGCATTTTCAAGCAAATAGGTATGTAATGTAGCCTTTGATGACCTTTTCTTAATGGTTATATTTTTTGCATTGTTATTTCTGTCTTCCACCCTAGAATTATACACGCCAATTATATATCAATAAATAATACATTTCAGTCTCAGTCTGTGGTATTCATAAACAGTCGATGTTCTAGTAACTCTGATAGTAATCAGGGAATCGATTACATACCAGACTTCCCAATAAATACATATGGTAGAATTTATTTTATCGAGCATCTGCTGTAGGTTATTGTCATGTTCCATATGAAAACAATACCTTTATATTTTCAAGATGTAATTCAATGGAGATATCTGAATGTTAAACAGTTTGTTAATAATGGATATCATTCACTTCTCAAATGGAAGCTTAATTCGGGGATATGTGTGGGTCTAAGTCTTGTCACTAAAACATTGTTTAGGGTTTACTCTACTTTTTAAACCAAGCAGATTGCTCAGAATTTCAAATACTGGCTACATTTATTCATGAAGCATTTTGCTACAAGCGCTCTTCACAAGTTAGAGCCTGGCCTATACAGAGAATATCTATATATTTATGGTAACCACTAAGTAAGCCGGATAGAGTCTATGAACAGAAATCTTCACCATTAACCGCCCTTTCAGTTTCTTTATGGTGATGCTTTTTCATCATATCCTCTAATAAACTTACAAAAGCTCCAACATCATAATTGTGTTTTTTTGTTTTAAATAGTGTTGTTTGTGGTGTAAAGAAAACATAAAAACAACACGATACTCAGTTAAGTTGTTAATTTATTCAAACATTTCCTTTTCTGAGATTGATTATATTTCGTCGCAGTGTTAATGTGCGGTATTTGTGGTGGTATATATCGCCGCAGTAATTATGCAATTGCTAGTATGTCAGCATCGTAATGGCAAATTTAGACAAGTGGGTTTTGTAATAAATCGCATTTCATTATTGGTTACTCTACCGAAATCTAAGAACAAAGAAGGCAAATGGTGATAGACAGAAAGCAATGGGCACATCGTGCAACAGATATTATTCCTTCTCATACTTATTTACATGTACGAACTGTCCCTGTAGTTGGTTTGAACATGTTTTGTTTAATGTATTTACAACGATTACACACTATTTATTTACGAGAAACAAAATAATCAGATCGAAGTAGATATAATAGTCGAACAGGACATGTAGCATTCAAGGACAACAGTCAACTAAAAATACGCAAGGAAACAAACAATACAGAACATGTAGCATTCAATGACAACAGTCAACTAAAAATACGCAAGGAAACAAACAATACAGGACATGTAGCTTTCAATTACCACAGTCAACTAAAAATATGCAAGGAAACAAACAATAATTACAAAGATTAAATATTATAAAGACCTTAATAAATAAACATATCTAATGTGTGTGTGTTGCACGGATGCAGCTTTGTTTCTCGGTTTTATGAGGTATCATTATACAACATTGCAACTATTGCTTAAACATTAGTTAAAAGTCAGGTCTAAGCAAACATAGATTTCACGAACAAGAGCCGCCATAGTACAATGCTACTTGACTATTTGGAAGATATTTGACACTTATTCAATAGGGAGAGGGATGGGAGAGAGATGGTTATGAAATAAGACGTTTTCATTACACAGTAACGATAGGGTCTTACAGCGTGTAATGTTAACAAATTAATTTATTATGATTATTATTCCCCGCCGCCGCAGGCGGAAGTGCAATCCGTCCATCCTTCCGTCCGTCCGTACGTACGTCCGTCCCGTCTGTACGTCCATCCGTCCGTCCGTCCCATTTTGTGTCTGCTCAATAACTCGAAAACTGCTAAGGGGACTGCAATTAAATTTCACACAATGATAGAGGACAATGAGAAAATGTGCAGAGAGCAAGAACCATAACTCTGCCCTTAACCATTGCCGTTTGTAATTTTATACTTATATTGTTTGTCGGGAGCATAACTCAAAAACTACTAGACTGGAATGAAACATATCACAATGATAGAGGGTAAGTCGATGAAGTGAATATTGCAATAACCATAATTCGATCATCTTGGTCAATAGAGTTATTGGCCTTTGTAATTCTATACTTCAAATTCCTGTCCAAAACTCCAAAACTACTAATGGCTCTGCAAAGAAAAACAATGACAGAGAGCAATAAGAGGATGTGGAGAATGCACGAACCATAACTATATGTTTATTTAAATAAGAGTTATTGCCCTTTGTTATTTTATACTTATTATTCTTGTCGGGTGCATAGCTTAAAAACTATTAATGGGACTGGAATAGAACTTCATATAATCATAGAGGGCAATGAGAGGAAGTGCAGAGAGCAGTAACAATAACTCTTATCAGATTGAAATTAGAGTTACTGCCTTTTGTAGTGTTATACTTACATTTTTTGTTCATTTTACTTTCTGCTTTATGTGCAGTGATCAAACTTCCTTTAAACAAAACATCCAATCATGGGTTCTACAGCTACATAGGAAAAACTCTGCGGCGGGTGATATGGCTGTCTCTCAGACTGTTTCTTGTTATTTCTTGCAGCAGTTTTATGATAAATCAAAATAAGTAAGTCTGCCTTTCGATTATCATAGTTGGCATGCCTTGGGCATTTTTCCTTATATTGCAATTCAAGCTCAGATAAATGTAAAACTCTCTCCTAAAGCTCAGTATATAACTTCATTTCAGTACAACCGTGTTGAAGTCACTTAACCTCATTATCTATATTAAATTGCTAATATATATCGACAGTATGAATTCCGTTTAATGTTGAGAGCTATGCGGAAATTGAAGGTTGTAACAATTCATATTTAATATCATTTTATTCTCTTGAACATTACACATGTTGCAATTTTTATAACCTCTCATGAAAAGATTCAATTAAACCTAGGCTGCTACTTTCCTCTCTTGTTTGTGTTCGTTGTTCAGATGAATAACCTGTCTTGTATTTATTGACATCTCACTAGAGTTCGTTTAGTGCTTTGTAGCGGCCGTTAAAAGACTCCCTGGGCTATAAAAAAAAAAAAAATCAACATATATGTCTTTACTGCTTGCGAAGGACCCCCTTCTCCCTGGAGACAGGATACTAAATAGACTGTGTACATATAACATCGATTTAAGCTAACCGGTGGGCCATATTGCCTACTGACCGTTACAAGTTGGTAGCCCTGACTTCACTTAGTAAGCACTATAAGCACTTATGACTTCTCTACACTGTATACAACATAACCACATCACCTTATTAAAGACAAGCTAATTTCTCTTATTCAAAAAACTTTCGCTAGAGAAAATACTACATTTTTGGCATGTAATAATATTAAAGCGTTTTTTACTAACGGCAGTTTAGACAATTATACTATGTGAACTTGCTATGAAGTTTGTGAAGCACTCATCTTACTATTAGATAATATTTTCGTCAGGGTATGGAACCACCGTTTATAGACAAATTGTTGGTATCCCTATGGGTACGATCTGTGTACCACTTGTCGCATATTTGTTTTTATATTGCTATGAAAGACATTTCATGTTGAGTCTTTTACCAGATACCCAGGCAGATGTTATTGAAGCCTTTAATGACACCTCTCGGTATCTGGATGACATATTGAACATTGACAACCCTTTCTTTCCAACTATTGTTAATAATATTTATCTTAAAGAACTTCTGCTTAACAAAGCTAATATATCTGATAATAACGCTTCTTTTCTTGATTTAGATCTCTCGATTGAAAATAGTGAAATAATTAGCAAAATCAATGACAAGAGAGATGATTTTAATTTTGACATTGTTAATTATCCCCCACTTGGATGGGGATGTTCCCCGAGCAACTTCTTATCGGGTGTATGTGTCTCAACTTATTCGTTTAAAAGTAAAAAGCTACTCAGTCAGGGTTACCGTTACCATAAACTTCCTAAAACCTTTGTAAAATGTTATTATCGTAACCCTGATCTTCTTTCCAAATATAAAAGTAATTTAAGGACTCTTCTGCGACAAGGACTATGGCAACCTGAGTTCTATGGTGATGTGATTTATAAACTTCGTAAGATTCTTGGTCATGATTACTTTCATACTATCTTTGTTAAACTTGTTAAAATGTTTATCAAAAGAGGTTATGACCCTATCATTTTGAAACGTACTGCGTGCTTGGTGGTGGATCCTTTTACAGTTCGCCACTATGCTTTCCTCTTTAATTGTACGATGACCGGACAGGCTGTGGACCCTATGATGACGCCTACCTAAAGCCCATTGGGACGGTGGCGTTTGATGTTTGTCTATGATCTTTCTTGTTGTGCCCTTAATGGTTTATTCTCTTGTTGCTCTGGCTTCTTCCTAGTCAATGAGTACCTTCATTGTGGCTTTCTAGGCTATTGTTTTTTGTATTATATTTACACGAGCATATTTGTGTTTTACTTATATTGCCTATTGATGCTGCCTTGTTGGTTAGAGATTAGATCATGGCGGGGATTTCTTTATTTACACTGTCCTGTTTTAATGGGATGACAGTAGGGTAAGTGTGAGGTTTGGTGCACCCTAGAACCGGTTTAAACTCCCAGTGGCCTACTTTGCCACTAACCGTTCCAAGGCAGTGGCCCTATTGTCAATCATTTTGTGTTTGTGATGTCGTCTGCATTTATTATTACTTTTACCTTCTTGTTTGTGTGTTTGCGTGTTTGTTTCTGTGTTTTGTGGTTGACTGTCCTCCTTGAATGCTACTTTCCCTGTCCGATCTTTTTATATTTCTTTCACCGCTCTTTGTTTACATATGAATGAATTAAAGAAATGTGTGTTTGTATACTCAGCAAAAATAAAAAGTATCCACTTTGTTTTCCTGCAAAATCTGAGACTGTAAGAAAGAACTAACAATTGTAGTATGATTTTCTTTTAATAACATCTTTGTTTGATGTTCACACAAAATTTCATCGAAATTTTCCGAATGCTTAAAAAATAAATCACAGTTTAAAAACATAAGTGTGAAAACGAAATTAACAAAACTTAAAAAATGTAAAGATTAGCAACAATAGCAAGATTTAGCAGTCTAAGCCCATTCAAATACACAGAAAAATGTTCAAAACCTCGCTAATGTATCATGTGTACACCGTTGCACCGAATACACTCAAAAATGCAACATCGCATGATTCTGACGTAACGACTGACGAAGCATCGAGCATATTTGGGACGTCGTGTACGTCAGGATGACCTTATCCAAAGTGTTCAGGACCTTGTAGCAGCACTTGTCCGCGAATGGAACGCATTAGCTCTAGAATTCGTCAGTCGTTACTTCAGAAGCATGCGACGTCGCATTTTTGCGTGTATTCGGTGTAACGGTGGGCACATGAGATATTAGCGAGGTTTTGAATATTTTTCTGTGTATTTCAATCGACTTAGACTGCTGAATCTGTGCTATTGTCGTTACCTTTACATTTTTTAAGTTTTGTTAATTTCGTTTTCACACCTATGTTTTTAAACTGTGATTTATTTTTTTATTATTCGGTATATTTCGATGAAATTTTGTGTGAACATCAAACACAGATGTTATTAAAAGAAAATCATGCTACAATTGTTAGTTCTTATTTACTATCTCAGATTTTGCAGGAAAACAAAGTGGATACTTTTTATTTTTGCTGAGTATATATATAAAGGAAAAAAAAGAAAAGTATGAAGAAGAATAAGTTATGTCACTGATACGTTCAGAGCAAAAACTTCGAATACAACTTAATAAACATATTTGCATAGATCTGTCATTAAAGGTAGCATAACTTGCAAAAGATTTGCAATATTATTTGTTGCATCATCCCTGTTTGATGTTTGATGTTGATTTACTTACCATCCTCGTATTATGGGCTTTTAATACGTGTGTGGTGTCGCATGAGTTGCTTGAATTTAGCCTTGCAATTGTTGTTTGTTTTGATTGCGTGTTTTGGCCGATTGTATTCTGTGCATGGAATGTTACATTTTATACCGTCATATATAGGTGTTATAGTGTCATTAATAAAATACAACCGTACCTCAGTGATGATTATACCATACTGATGTTTGGTATTCTGGGTCTGTCTTAACAATAGTGACAATTACCCACGTGCTGATCACGCTCGTCAACCCAGTACAAGTTGTCATTTACAAACTGAAATAAATATCTTGTCGCTCAATGTTAGTGGGCTACTTGCTAGACTTAGATGCCCTGAATTTATTTCATTAATAAATAGTTATGACATAATAGGGTTACAAGAAACTAAAACAGACATCTCTGATAAAATATTTGTGTCGGGTTATGTTGTACATGTACTTAATAGGAAGACACTTTCTCGTTATCGCTCCGGTGGCATCGCTATATTAATAAAAGAAAATCTAGCCCCATATGTTTCCATTGACACAAATAATGAATGCAAATTGATACAATTATTCACAATTGCTAAGGACATCTACGGAACAGAGAATAGTATAATGAAAGAAGATCTTATATGTGGTATTATATAAATTCCACCTGTAGGTTCAAGATATTCTCATGATGACCCTTTTTTTTTTAAATCCAAAATGAACTTTTTAGATATTGCCCAGGTAGCAACCATATTTTATTATTTGGCGATTTTAATGCCAGATGTGGACACCTGACTGATTATACACGATTTGATGATTTGATAGCAGATATGTAACACAGTAAATATGTATGGTAATCAAATGACAGAGTTTTGTAAAACCAACAACCTGTTTATTTTAAATGGTAGAATTATTATTTATATCCTAAATTAACATGTAGAGAATCAAGTACAGTTGATTAGTTTTTATCTACATCATACCTGTTTCAAAATGTTATTGATCTTCAAATTGACGAGTTTTGTAATTTATACTCAGATGTTCATTGTCCTTTAAACATTGTCATTAAAGCTAACCATAACAATGTGAGAGAAAACAAGTCCGTAAACAATAACGAACTTCATAAAACTAAATTATGGGACTCTATGAAATCAGACTTATTTATTGAAAAAATAGACATATTAAAAGTTGCTGAAATAGAAAACAGATTGGATAGTTCAATTCATGAGCAACGTGTTAGTCAACATGATATAGACGGTATTGTAACGGATATAGGAACGCTGTTTGAGAACTGTTCGAGAGAAAGTTTTGGCGAGATATTTCATAAAAGTTATTTGAAAGAAACAAGTTTTAAACCCAAAAAGCCATGGTTCGACAACATATGTCAGAAAAAACAGAAATATATACCATAAAACAAGAAGGGCTTATAATAAATACAGAACGCCCTTTTTTAAGAATTTATTGAAAACTGTTAGTAAAAATTATAAAGATACATTACGCAGGTCTTACAATAATTATAATCAAGCTAGAGTAGAAAAACTTAGATTGCTGAAACATGCAAACCCAAGACAGTATTGGAAGCTTTGAAACACGCAATATAAACAGTCGGTAGCAAATGCGTCTCTTGATGATTTTTACAATTTTTTTAAATCATTAAATGAGAATGAACACGACAATGAAAATGGACAAAATGCAACACATGATGTAAATATAGACGATGACACTATTAATGAAATAAAAAAGGAAATTAACGAACCAATCGCTGCAGAAGAAATACTATTTGCTGTTCAAAGCTTAGAAAATAATAAATGCCCAGGCATCGACAATATTGTCAATGAGCAAATCAAGTCGACTATAAATGTTATGTTATTATTGTACGTGAAACTTTTTAATACTATTTTTGACAATGGTTTCATTCCTGAGAATTGGACTATTGGACTCATAAAGCCCATTTACAAAAGCAAAGGAGGCCCTAAGCTTCCTGAAAATTACCGTCCAATATCATTGCTTAGTTGCCTAGGAAAACTTTTTACGAGTATTCTTAATACTAGATTAACTAAATATGCAGATAAATGTTGTATTATACATGAAACACAAGCTGGTTTTCGAAAGAATTTTTCTACTGTTGACAATTTATTTATTCTCAAATGTTTAATAGACATTGTACAATCAGACAAAAAGAAGTTATTCTGTTGTTTTATAGACTTTAAACAAGCATTTGACTCTGTTTGTAGAATTGGTTTTTGGCAGAAATTAAGAAATAATAACATAAATGGAAAATGCTTTAAAGTTATACATAACTTGTATAATAATATAAAATCAAAAGTCGTAACGAATGAAGGGAACTCTCCCTATTTTAACTGTCATGTCGGCGTAAGACAAGGTGAAAATCTTTCCCCATTTTTATTTAGTTTGTTTTTGAATGACCTTGAAGTCTATCTTAACAGTAGAGGGGTAGATGGCATTAATAGAGACATTGTAATAGAAGAAACACAAATCTTTTTAAAATTGTTTATACTTTTATATGCAGATGATACCGTGAGTTTTAGTGATAACGAACACGAACTTCAAACTGCCCTTGATATATTTAAAGATTATTGCGACACGTGGAAGCTTAATATTAATGTAAACAAAACAAAAATACTGATTTTCAGCAAGGGGCGAAGATTACGAAACACTGTATATAAAATAGGAAACGAAAATGTAGAAATTGTTGATGAATATAAATATTTAGGTATATACTTTTCTAGAAGTGGTTCCTTTAATAATGCAAAAAAGTATATTTCAGAACAAGCTAATAAAGCCATGTTCTCTTTGCTGAGAAAGATTACATCATTATCACTTCCGTATGATATACAAATTGAACTTTTTGAAAAAACTATAAAACCTATACGCTAGTGATGTGTGGGGTACTGGAAAAATAGATATATTAGAAAGAGTACAGCTAACATTTTACAAGTATATCTTTAATATGAAAAAGGCTACTCCATCATACATGATTTATGGAGAACTTGGCATTACCCCGTTATATATTGATATTAATAAGAGGACAGTTGCCTACTGGACAAGATTAATAGAAAATATCAGTAGTGACAGTACAACGAAACTCTCTTCAAAATTATATATTTTGATAAGAGAATTACATTATTCGGATCTCATCAAGTCTACCTGGATAAAAAATATTAAACACATTTTATGCACGTATGGCTTTTCCGGAATTTGGTACAGCCAGGACTTTTTAATTGGAAAGTGGTTCGTTAAATCGTTCAGCCAAAAACTTAAAGATATCTTTATACAAAATTGGCATTCCGATCTTGGTCGTACTTCGGACACAAACATCTACAAATATTTGGAAACTAGTTTTAAACAAAGTTTTTATATTAAAGCATTAACAGTTTTAAACTGTAAAAAGCTTATAGCATTTTTAACAAGAAATCACAGGTTACCAATAGAGGTTGGAAGATGGAGGAATATCCCAACATCTGACAGAAAATGCACCCAATGTAATGATCTTGGGGATGAGTTTCATTTTGTTTTAGTATGCCAGTTATTTCTAAATGATAGAAAAAAGTATATTAACAAATATTTTTACTCACGACCAAACATGCCGAAATTCATAGAATTGTTCACAAATGAAAATAAATGTAATATACATAAACTGAGTGTATTCTGTAGTAAAATAACAGATTATTTTAAAGGGATAAACTGATAATTTCTGGTATATGTATTTAAATAATAAAAAACGACTCTGAGTGTAAACATAATTTTATGTACCAATACAGCCTTTTTATTTGTGATAAAAATATATTTTTAAAAAATATATATTTGATAATTATATAGTATACCGATAATAGAACACAGTCTTTAGTGTATTTCGTTAAGTTTCGGTCCTATTTCAACTAAAGACTGCGCTCAATGTCTTGTATATTATTTGTATTACTGAGCGTCGTAGACACAGCTTTCAATCTTCGGAAAGGTGTTTCAGGCGATTTGTTCAATATCTACAAGTATGAGCACTAGTTATATGTTTTGTTGCTGTTGTTTATTCAACTATTATTAAATTGTTGTCTTTACATAACATTTAATTACTATTGTATTATTTCATATATAATGTTGCAACATTTGCCAATGAAATACTCTGTAACAGTTATATATAGCTAAATGTCTATATATAAATATCTAAGTACATAACAACATACTTAATAAAACTGTTAAAATATCCGTAAAATAAGTATCTGAACTGTTAAAAATTGAATAAATGTAAAAGTTAATATAGTTAAAAGTGACTGTAATTTTCTTGACTCAATGTACTATTTTTCTCAACTATCATTAATAATATGTAAATAGTCGTTTCCTATTAGTTCCGTCATTGTGTTATGTATTTATACATTTATGTTATTGCTGTAATTTGCTTTATCTGTTCACTGATTTGTGAAATTAAGCAGTTTGAAATAAAGTTTGGAAAGTTTGGAAAGGTCATGTAACTGTATTGGAAATAATCATAGTATAGCATGCTGAAAAACATACTCGAGTCTTTTTATACGTTATATGTTTTTATCATAAGCACGTAAACCAAAACTTCTTGACGTAATCACGATGCCTGGATAAATCCATTTAGCTTATAAAATTCGTTATTTAAAAACATGCATCAATGGTATATATAATAAAACATGGCAATATCATATACCAAAAGAGCATAGACAAAAAGAACGTGCGTTGGCCGGGAATCGAACCCGGATCGACTGCTTGGAAGGCAACCATGCTGACCTTTACACCACCGACGCCTATGTAATATATTGCGTTTGTTACTTTGTTAACCTATTTCTCAGCTGTCGAGCGACAATTGTGATTGATGACATGGAAAATATTGTCAGTTTTTGCCCTCACTGCATTAGCCGACAATAGCAAAGCAAGTAACAAGTTGTAAACAGAACAATAAAGAAAGTAATCTAAATTATTGCATACTCAATAGGAATATGATTTTCTATGCAATATTAACTTACCCACGGGTGCAGATAAGAAATTATGCCCACTCAGAATAAAACAATCAACTAGAAGATGAAAAGTTTCGTAAACTCCATTTCATATTTCTCATTAAATATTTTTCAATCTCATGTCCTATTTTAGTTGTTTTATATAGATTTATGCTGAATCTCGAAAGCCTCAATCACCAATTCTAAGTGATAATTACAGACTTTGTGAGGTTCCTGCTCAGGCCTGCATGTTTTACATTTAATTTGAAATAAAATATACATTTCCTAAATTATTGACATATATTATTGGTACAAATCATATTCAGTCCCCGTAAAGGTAGTTAAAAAAAAGTGCGCTGGCCGGGAATCGAACCCGAATCGACTGCCATGAATGCAGCCATGCTGATCTTTGCACCACTGACACCTGTAACTTGATTGTGGTTGTTGTTTTATCTAATAAAATAGTTCTCAGATGTCAATTATAAAGCCAGAGTGACAATTATAACTGATTGATAGTGAGCATGGTGTCATATACATGTCCCAATCACCGACAAGAGCACAACAAGTGACATTTAGCAATAAGAAAATTTAATTAAAAACAGCAATAAAACGTTATAACGAGTTAAATGTTGGCATACTATTTCGAGTGGTTAACGTTGCACGGGTATTTTATACAGTTTAAAAAGTATGTTAAATCATCCGTTGTTTTCGTTTACGTTTTGTATTTAAAAAAGTAAACCATTAACGTAATAATTAAAGAAATATGCGTATTAGATTGAAGAAGTGTCGTAAATTCAACAGCATTCTTACCTAGTATAGAAACTTCTAATAATACTCGTACGCAAGATTCCTAGCACTCCAAGCAAAGATACATATTATTCACGATATCATATGTACCTACTGGGTTGTTTTGTTATAAACTTATTTTAACTCAGCTATGTAACGGTGCGTTTTGGCGTATTTTTGACAGAACACTTGTGTGGTATTTGAAGAAATACGTTTTGACAAATTTGAGACTTAACATTTTAAAAAGTTGTATTACCTACTATATCAACTCTTAAATAAGAAAAGAAATACATTAGGCACCCTAACCTCCCACCCCTCTGGTTTCAGTTTTTATTGCATTTTTGAACTTTTCGTATTTCAAATTGATGTATAGGCCCGGGGCCTATATGGCCATAGGCCTAATATAATAGCTACGCCGATGCATAAAATGAATCAAGTACTTCTCCTGTTTTATATATATCATATAATGTGTATCATACGAAAATTATATAAGAGTGATATTACGCATACGCCTGTGGCTAATTGGTTGGGTATAGAGAGTTTAAACATTATATGCAGATTAATAATAAGTCTGTTTCACACATACCCAAACATGGTCCTTTCTTGATCTATACCCTAACGCCTAGGTAAATCTCTATCTGATTTGCGTTTTAGCTTATACAAGTTGACTCTTACTGATGTCTGGAGGTATACAGTACTAGTTCTACCCAAGGAAAATGGAGTGGTCTGCCTCTACCACAAAAAAATAACCGTCATATATGGTCTAGCAAGTGCTAAAAATGACGTAAAACACCATTCAAACAAACAAACTTATATAATTCACAAATTAGTCACATACATTACTGGTTCAAAACATATGCTCCGAAAACTAGACAAAAAACATGCATAAATGGTCCATATTTATAAAACGTGACAAAAACATATGCCCCGAAAAATAGACAAAAAACGTGAGTTGGCCGGGAATTGAACCCGGATCGACTGCTTGGAAGGCATATATGCTGACGAAGGTTAGTCGAGGCATGCAATATAATGGAATATTCATTTCATCACCACTGGGAACGTTGGCATGATTTGAGGTAAACTATAGCATTGGCAGGTATATTAGTACGACATTCGCATCTCAAAATCGTTGAAGTTTCGCCGTATTGAAACTCGCAACTATGTTACTGAAAAAGCTACCCCACAGTGCTGTATAATTTACAAGTTAGTAACATGCATTACCGGTCCAAAACATATGCCCCAAAAAGTTGACAAAAAACGTGCGTTGGCCGGGAATCGAACCCGGATCGACTGCTTGGAAGGCAACCATGCTGACCTTTACACCACCGACGCCGATGTAATGTGTCTTGTATTTTACTCTAATGAAGTATTTCCCAGCTGTATAGATTGACAATGTTGATTGATGATAGTGAACAAACATACTGCCATTGGTTGTCCGCAATACTATAACCCAGTTACAGGTAGCAATAAGACAATTTAATTAAGATAGTAATGTTATATTATAGCGAGATGTATGAATGAATGAATGAATGAATGAACGAACGAATGAACGAACGAACGAACGAACGAAAGAACGGACGGACGGCGAGTAGTTTGGCTTGCATTATTCTGTAATGAAGTATTTCCCAACTGTATCGATTGACAAGTTTGATTGATATTATAACGAATGAATGGATGAATGAATGAATGAATGAATGAATGAATGAATGAATGAATGAATGAATGAATGAATGAATGAATGAATGAATGAATGAATGAATGAATGAATGAATAGGTCATAGTGTGCGCAAAACTGATGATTAATGAAACAAATGAAACAGTAAGTGATTTAAAACTAATGTAAACATACATTTGTATAACTGCCAACAAAGAAATGAGGATGTGGCAAACGTATCAATATATTTCATGTATTATACAGTCTGATTTCTTTTAAGAATCCAAAAAAGACTGAAATCAATTATATGAAATATTATGACATTTATTTTTTTGTTTTTTATATATCTTTATTTATTTACAATTAAGAACCAGATGGTGTAAACAGTGATCTGGACGGCACTCGTAAACAGAAGAGATTACTGGAATAATTACAAAATGCTCAATATGAAAAAAAAAAAACACTATCACTGTTCATGTCCAATATATATCACACACAGTACTGTTCATGTCCGTTGAAAAACCGATTTAACACTGGTGATTTGTTATGTCCAGGGGAGAAGAGTTTGTATGTTATTTAAAAAATGAGTGAACATAAATTATTAATACTATACTTAGAGTAACACTTAAAAAAAGCAATTGAAAAAAACGTAAGCGAGTGCCGTTTACAAAACATGTAAGTACAAGTTGTTGAGAAACTATATTTTACGAAAGACTTGTCCCATATGCATGCGACTTACAATTTAATAAAAAATATCACTGGCAACTACACACCTCAGTGCGTTCCCCCGCGAGGTAAGGTCGGGAACCACCTGGCATCCCGGGAAAAGGCACCAGCGTGAAAGATACAAGTGTTGTAAATCTAAATAAAACTATGTAAGTGACAAAATGAATTCAAACACATTTTTTGAAAAACTAGTTCTCAACATAAACATGGTTACATTTATTTCATCCTCCATCAAAGTACTTGAACAACAAAAACATATCTGAAACGAGAAGAAGACTTTAATATTGCGTTTAAACAAAATATCTTAAAATACATGAGTAATAATGGCTAATGAAACAGTGTGATGAAAAAGACTTTGATAAAAGAGTATGACTGTAATGACATATCGTGTATGTAAATTACGAAACGATAGGAACTGGTGAGAAATATGTATTAATGTCAAGATAAGGGTCAAACGAGAAATCGTTGTTTGTAAAATCTGACGTGCCAAAGCCATTATCACACCAAAAATGTCCAACATTTAAAGGGACACACGGCAATCTTAAGTTGTATTCAAACATTAAAATTTGTTCCTCGATGTAGTTATCCTGCGTCATTTTGACTTTAAAACTGCTTGCATATAAATAAATAAAAAATTGAGTTTTTATTTTATACACATTTTACCAAATGTTTAAATATATTATTGGTGCAATATTATAAAAAGTTGGTAAATATGTAAAAACAATTTGCTTTGAACTGTTCTAACAATTAACATTAATGATTGAACAAATGATTGACGCCGTCAGTTTTTAAAAAATCAAGATTGCCGTGTGTCCCTTTAAAATGAGGTAATAGATATATTTAAAGCTAATGTACTAATGTGGAAGTACGGGTGCCTTGGACCCTGTGATCCCAGGGAAATGCAGGTATGCATGTTTGTTGTGCAGCCGGGTCATAGGGTCATCAGAATCCTTCGGATATTTCCCTAGAACAGGGCGCGTTATCTTACGTGGCGTTGGCAAACTCTTCGTATTACCAGTGCTCGCAGTGTTTGGTGGGCTATGAGTAGCATCAGAGTCCGTCGATTTCTTAAAATAGATGTTAGTATTTGGCCTGATACTAGGCACTGCAGGCTTTATAGACACTGCATGGTTTTGAGTAGAATGTATATAATCTGGACGAGAAGTTTGTGAACTTTGTGAAGTAGAAGCAGCTATAATCTGTGGATATTGTATTGTATTCGTATCGCGTACTAGCATCTTTACATGTAGTGTGTTGAGATTGTGACTTCATAATGGACGCAATGTATTGGTAGTCTGTGAAATTTTGTATTTGTCTTCTACTAATTTTCTGACTTCAGGGAATCCAATATTGTTAGTGTATGTCCGTTACTCTTTTCCAGTTTGGACACTCTTCTGATTTCGACAATAGTGCCTCACCACCGTAAATACATTTTGGAGGGTTGGGACAATCTTCTACCCAATGTTTATATTACAAATTGCAACAACATTTTGGCAGTTTTCGATGCAATACTCGACAAGAGCACATTAAGTAACAGGTTGCAAAAAGAGCAATTGCTAAAGAAAGTAATCTATTTTAAAGTTAGATTAATATGATGTGTTACACAATCTTATCTTACCGACGGGTGCAGACAATACAATCATTCGCAGTCAGGATAAAGCCTAAGCCGGTAGCTACAGCGTTTTGTAAACTCCATTTCATATTTCTCAATAATTGTGTTTTAGATTCATGACACCATCTGATTGGTTGTATATAGTTTTATGCTGAATCCCGAAACCCGCAATGACACATTCCAAATGCCAACATCAGAGATTGTGAGGTCTCTGCTCACTCCCGCATTTCTTTACTTTATTTACCTTTTATATTTCCGAGTGTTAACGTTTAACTTAAATAAAGTTTAAAGTTTAGAAGGGCAAAAAACATCTATTTGTTTTAATTCATTTTTATATTTTAATAAATAAGCCCTAAATTTAATAATTAAAGAAATACGTTTATTAACATTGAACGGGAGTCGTAAAATCAATAGCATTCAAGATTACCTAGTAAAGTATTAATATTATATGTCAGAGCCTAATTTGTTCTACTGATCCATCTATATATATGTGTGACACTATGTCACCAGGGCATTAATAAATAACAAGTCCAGACTCTTAAATACACGCTTTAATAAGCTTTAAAGCTACCCCATTTTAATGTCTGATCGTATAGCGGTAGAGTAATTCTAACGGACTCTACTATCCAAACAATCTCTAAAAAAACTGAACAGAATCTCCTCTCGCTACTAAACATACCAGTATATACCTTTACGCACTTGCAATCATCTTATTGGATTTCTACACATTTATTCAATTGGTCGTAACAAGGTATCCCTGCCAGGTTCATATTTACACGACCTCGGTTAAAATACTTGAATATTGCAAAAGTTTGCTATGTATGGGGAAGCATACTGGACTAACCACTGTTAGTGTCTAATTTACACATGTGCTATTTACAACAAGTCTAGATTCAGTCTTTGAATCTAATCGGTATATGTACTGCCGTCACCATTTTATATGTCACCAGTTTGTATAAGTGTATAGATTAGTATACAATGTTCACAATTACATAAATGTATATATATAGCGCTAGTCTCTAGTATTACACGTGTGTCCACATTTCTACAGATATCGATATATCAGGATATTTACACAGATACCGTGTCTTGAAGGTCAGACGGTATTTTCTGTCCATTGGCTTATCACGTGATGAAAGGGATTCTGGCCCATTTTCAGCAAAACATGCTGACCGGGAGTCTGAGCCGGCATCGAAGCCCCTCGGTCTTCTCTGAGAGTTCACCGTATACCCACAAAAAACTTTGGCAGAACAGAGTTTTCTTTAGACATTTACCCCCCGTGATCAGAGCTATTAAGGCAATTGTTCTAACTAAAATCTCAAATTTTGAAAGGTTGAGTTTTTAATTCCCCTATATGGTGTTACATTGGAATGACTGTATTGTTATTTGGAAGTATAACAGGAAGGGTTCACTGTTCATTTTAATACTCAACTAGTATTACTCTTTTTTTTTCTTCTGAACTATGGTTGAAGCCTAATGCAACCCACTAATCGCTTTGATGGCTGCTACCATCTTTCTTATTTTCTCAATTTTTGTGTGTTGTGAGGATTTTGTTCGTGAAAAACGCTTCTTGCGTGAGATATCAGAATCTCATTTTCCTTTTCACCTGGTTTGAAATTAATTGCACCTATAGGTTTTTTATTCTCAGAATATTCATCCGAACTAATTGCCATGTTATCGGAATCTGACTCCCTCATTTTGGTTGCACCTAATGAAAATGAGATGGGTGTTTCCACAATGTCCTTATCATCTGACGAAAGAGGAGCAGGTGTGGTAGAAACACGTGTCAAATTAGGAACATTGGTGTCAGAATTAGAGTTTTCATTATCTGAGTTATGTGCTTGTTTACTTTGAGAACGGATTCTTTTGCGCAATTCCATCTAAGGGATGTCAGATTCACCGTCAGAATTACACGTTCTTGGCGGTAATGTTTGACTAATTTAGCTAATGGCAGTTCATCTTCAGCATTACTGTCAGTTGTATCTGAGGTGGGGTTGGAATTATGATCACTTATTGGTGGAACCACATACATGTAGTTAGCTTTCCTAATTGGTCGACTTAACATATCTGTAGGTATCTGCCACTCATCAACATTAGCTAAGCGGAGATGGTGAACGTGGACCTTGGTGACAGTGCCATCAAGCTGACTCTCGATAATGTATGTGACAGGTGTGGTTTGTTTGATAATGGGATAATAAGGAAGCCATTTTGATTCTGATTTGCTCTTTCTAGTGTGGTTTTTATAATAGACAGGGTCACCACCTTCAAAAGTGACTAGTTTAGTACTTTTGTTTGCATATTTGGCCTGTCGGCGTTTGGCATTTTTAAGATGTTGATGCACCAAGAGAAACGATTTATGTTCAAGTGAGATTTTATGCATATCTTCACCCGCATATTTTCTGCGTGGTTGTAGAATTGTGTCTATCGGCAACACAACATCCATATTGTATAATAGAAAGAATGGGGAAAATGTCAACGACTCACAGACATTAAAGCGAACTGCAGGCAAAGCTTGATTCAAATACACATCCCATGTATTCAAATTATCCTTCAATTTCTTTGCTAAAATATCACATAACACGCGATGGTACCGTTCGATTTTATTACTCTGGGGATGGTAATAGGACGTAGTAATAAGATGAATTTCAAAGTAGCCAGGTCTCTTTAACAGTTCTGTTTATAAACTCTCCCATATCGTTAGACACCATGGCAAACGGAGCCCCGTATCTGGGAAATATTTCTTCAATTAGCACATGTGCGATTGTTGCAGCACTTTTATCTGGAAATACCTCGGGAAAGCTCGAAAATAGGTCGATAAAACTTACGATGTACTTGTTACCAGACAGTGATGTTGGATATGGGCCAGAAACGTCAACAGCTATCTTTGCAAATGCATAGGGAGGAATATCAGATTCTTGCAAAGGAGGTTTGATCTTTCTCGTTTGACAAGTAACACAACTAGAGACATAATTTAGCAGTTCTTTAAACATGTTTGGCCAATAATACTTCTGTTTAATTGTGTCATACGTCTCGTCAACTCATATGACCATTAGAGTCATGATATTGCTGAATAACTTCTGGTCTTAAGTGACTTGGTAGATAAAGACGTAAGATAGGATCAGAATCGGCAATATATCATCGTGAATAACATGTATATTTGCTAAGGTAGCAAGTCATTTCGAAGTCCCGCCTTAATTTCTACTAAACCTTCGTCTTTTTCCTGTTCAGTTACCATGTTTATGTCAGGTTCGAGAGTAGGTTTTTGCAAATGATCTTCAAGATTAACATTGCACTTAACATAACTCCTTGGCTCAAACCTGTGCGAATTCAGTGCATTAACGTGGTAGGTGTTATCATTGAGGTCAGGGTCATATCCTCGGGTACAGTATTTTCACACCTGAGATAAACTGCAACAAGCAGTCATATTCCGCGATACCGAGGGCCCACATTTGAATTTTCTTATTTTGCATAGGGGAATCTAACAGATATTTCAATGGAAAGTGATCAGACCTAATTATGAAGGTTGGTCCATGTAAAAAGTGATTTAGCTTCTGCAAGGCGCAATGAATCGCAATAGATTCTTTCTCTATAGTAGACCAACGACATTGGGTATCATTCAACTTGTGGGACAAAAAGTGAATGGGTTTTTCATTTACTATACCCGGAACAGCCTCAGTTTGTTCATCAACTGACTGTGTCAAACAAGCTCCTATGCAATTGTTACTTGCATCCGTCTAAAGGATATAAGGTTTGCCTGGGTCAGGGTAACCTAAGATAGGTAATATTGCTAAACTGTTTTTTTAACTTTCAAAGGCCTCCTGACAGTTAGAGTCCCACTTAAATTTAGCATATTTTCTTGTGAGAGTTATGATTTGTTGTGCTATTTCCGAAAATTTTGGAATAAATCAGCAATAATAACTGCACATACCAATAAAGCTGCATACCTCTTTTACACTCTAATGACTTCCACTTTCTTTGGATTAGGTTTTATTCCTTCGCTATTAATAACAAAGCCTAAATACTCATAGAAAATTACATTTCTTTAACTTTAATTTCAAACGATGTTGCCTTAACCGTTGAAATACTTTTTCAATGTGTGCCAAATGTTCTTCAATTGTAGAACTGAATACCAAAATGTCATCAAGATAAACTGTTGTTAAACTGTCTAACCCTGCAAGAACATGTGACATAAGTTCTTGAAATTTGGCTTGCCCATTGGTTAACCCAAAAGGCATGACATTGAACTGAAATAGACCTCTGTGACAAACAAAAGCAGTCTTTTCAATGTTATCTTCGTTCATGGCTACTTGCCAATAACCTGACTTGAGGTCTAGTGATGAGAAGTATTTTGCTTTCCCTAAAAGGGCCAATAATCGTCTATTAATGTAAAGGATACGCGTTCGATTTTGTACTTTTATTTAAGGCTCTAAAATCTACACAAAACCGTTTAGAGGAGTCTTTTTTATCTACAAAACAAGGGAAAACTCCAAGGAGATTTTAATCTGGAAATAATATTTGCTTCTAACAATACTTTTATTATCAACTATTTTCCGGTTATTTAGTAGTGTTCTATAAGGTCTTAATTTAATTGGTTTATGGTCGCAAGTGTCAATTTTCATTTTGACTGTTTCATTGTGACTTAAATCAGTATCTTTTTGTGCAAACAGATCAGCATTATGTTTTAGTATTTTAATCAATTTTGCCTAAAATTCGGGTGGAGCATCAATGCAATCAAATTCACTTTGATCCTTAAGGTCAACAGTTTGATCTTTAGTTACACTAGAGCAACCGCAAATCCCTTTCTTAAGGTAAATATTTTGTTTGTGGTGTTTGTTATCACAATAGGAACAATTTTATCTCTTTTTACTTTTGAAACTGAATTTATAACTAATAAACCTGGTTCATAGCTAAGAAAACCACGTTCAACTGCTGAAACTTGGAAAGTTTGACCATTTGTTTGAAAATTAGGACTTTTCCTAACTCGACAATTACAAACTACGCTTGTTTGAGGTGGAAGTTTAGTTTTAGATTTCAATCGAATTATCGATGACACGTGAATATATTCCGGAAGTGGTACATATTTACCAGCGACCCTAAAACACCCAAGGTCATAATAAATACGGACACCATTATTAAGCAACCAATCTTTCCCTATTATTATTCTCCTATTCAAACCCCTGACCATTTTGTTACCCCCAATCTCAAAAATGATTTCTGTGCTCCCATCGCAAGAAAGCGGTCCACCAGTAACAGAATTTAAGTAAGCTTTGCGAGTTGTATCTAATTTTGGTTTCAGTTTAAATTTGTCATAATTTTCTCTATGAATTAATGACACGTCACTTCCGGTGTCAATTAACGCCCTAAGTTTTTGTTTCTGGATCCTTAACAATCAAGAATTCGGGTTTGATGTTAATGCAATATTAAATGTGGGTTTGCTTCTATTTCTTCTCCGACCGGCTTCTACATGCGAGGAGCGGAATTTGTTAAGTGACCCGTAGCCAGTCTACGTTGCTTTCCTTTCGACCAATTTGTCTCATTTCGACATTCACTGGCAAAGTGACCTATTTCTTGGCACTGCCAGCACACTAACCGTGTACGGTCGATCAGCCTACGACGGTATTTATTTTCAGTAATAGCAATTACTTCCCGTTTTTTCTTTATACACTCGTCCACTACATGACCACTCTTATGACAATAAGAACATTTTCGCCTCCTTAAATGGTCAACTTCCATGGGCTGTTCATCTGTCGGTTCATCTTTCTGATAATGATGACCTGTCCGTAACTGAAACCTCTTTCTAAGGTTCTGTTTTGCTGTTGCAGTAGCAATTGCATCTTGAAAAGTGTTTTGGTTGGTTCGCATGACTCGAAGTTTCATTCCATCGTCATGGAGACCATCGATAAATTACCCTATCAATTGCCTATCCCTAACGTCTTGGGCCTGACCTGCAAAGGCGTCATCACCTCAGGCAATAAGACGTTCGGCATACACCTGAGTTGTCTCATTACGTTTTTGAAGGATTTAATAATAAAAGTGCATGTTGTGGGTCAACAACTTCAACGAAACGAGCTTGAAGTTCTGCTTTAACTTGTGCCCATGTGTGGGTAGGGTTTGCATTTCAAGAAATCACTAACGGGACCCTTACTCGCCTGATAAGCAACCAATTTAATACTGTCATTTGCCATGCCAACCAACACAGAGTATTTCTTAATACATTTTATCCAATCCTTAAATAATTTGCTTTCCCCCTCAAATGGCGTAATTACTTTGGCTACACCCTGAGCCCCCATGGTTGTTGTTAACCCCGAAAGCTGATCACCGATTACCCTAAGCATTTTACAAACTTAGCCTGTTCAGCCATATTTGTTAGAGAAATACAGTAAAGCTACTCACGGTTGTCGAATATGCCTCCAGTTCTACTTGCACGTATTGCACAATTGTCACCAACCGTCAACAAAGTTCATTTATGATCGAATAGTGTCCACAAAAATTGTCAGAAGCTGCCCACAACATCAAGTTCGAAGTGTTCGTTAAATCGTACATCGGTTCGTCCATGCATAGTGCCTCTGTAGTCCCTTTATAGAAAGGTGTTTCTACATCTATTCTCGCTATTGGCACGTACTCTACCGACTTATTTAACAACATACACGGTGAGTGTTTACCTACCAACTGGTCATCCGTAACTAAACTACGCTTTACTTCTACACCGGTACAACCTGTATCCCTCATTATTATTACGTCCTTACTATTCTTTAGATCATCTGCTGTTAGAAGATTTGCATACAGAAAGAGGCATGTTCCGATCTTCGCCATTACTCGATCTGATTTAACACAACAGCTACTACTCTCGGTTTTAGGAACCGGACTATTACCACCTCTGCCTCTATCTCTACCTCGATTTTGACCACCTCTACCGAAACTGCATGGATTATTAAAACCTTGGTTCTGACTGCCTACAGTGTTCTCTACTTTAGTATTGTCACTCCAATTGTCTACGATAGCGGAGACTTTCCCGCTGTTCTGCACTCATGTGAAGCATGATTCCCATTACAGTGACGACAACGAAAAAAAGTTCTACCTAGGTTGTTACCACTATTGCTACCTATAGCACCCATCGAACTACCTCCGCCTCTATGATTACCACTCTATACTTTCTGCTTATTACTATGATCGTCCCCTTGCCTATCTCTAAACGTTCTGTCTTTCGACAATACATTATGAGCTCCACCTCTAGCCTCGGCAAACTGATCTGCTTGTGTTGCCATTTCTTCTACACTAGCTAATTTCC
Organism: Cyrtodaria siliqua; assembly: GCA_037043455.1. Lineage (NCBI taxonomy): Eukaryota > Metazoa > Mollusca > Bivalvia > Adapedonta > Hiatellidae > Cyrtodaria > Cyrtodaria siliqua. Next base: position 9,706 of record JAWPHD010000551.1, on the reverse strand, counting down.
TTTCTTTTAGAAATAAGAACAGATCTCCACAGACATTGAATAGCTGGTCCCGCAACAAGAAATCTATGAGGCCTTGATAAGTCTGCGCTACCTTCCCTAACTCTAACCACCTATCCAAGTAATTTCTAGACCTACTAATGAACTGAATAAACGACTCGCCTTTCTCAGGTAAACAAGCTCTAAATCGCTTTCTTAAACCTTCGTCAGTTAACTAAAATCTCTTCAGCAGAGCATCCTTTAACTTATCATTGTCCATTTACACTAGGTAATCTAGAAAATACATCTAAGGCATTGCCTCTCAATAATGCACTTAAATGAACTGCCTACTTGTTGTCTTTGTCGGCATCAAAATATGGTAACTTCGGACCTTTTAACTTCCCAGAATAACTATCTTTACCAATAGTTTTACTGTCCTCACTATCTTCCTTAGCTACTAACAACTCTAAGGCTAAATTATGATATAACTCTGCTTTCTTCATCTCCATCTCCATCTTAGCCTTAGCTAGTCTGCCATCTGTTTCGAACCTCTCCTGTCTCCTGTTCTAACTGCCTTGCTAATGCTATCTGCTCTTTATCTGACTCTTGCTTCTCCCTTGCTAATCTACTTTCTAATTCTAGCTTCTCCTTATCTGGCTCTGGCTTCTCCGTTGCTAATCTACTTAAGTTTCTAATTCTAGCTTCTCTGTAGCTAATCTACTTTCTACTTCTAGCTTCTCTTTAGCTTATCTACTTTCTTCATCTCGCTTCTCTTTAGCTAACCTACTTTCGAATTTCAACCTATCTTTCTCAGCATCTTTATAATAATTATACTCGAGGGTCACAAAATGAGTAGAACGTCTTATTCGCCAATCTCACTGGATACTATTAGTATTATCAAGGGAGGTAAAACTAAACACCCAATTTATGGAGCAAAACGTGCCTCAGACCCAAATGTGTAGACAAATGCGACCTCGTGCCAAGGAAAGAATGTACAAAACAACCGTTTGGACTAAACCCTACCCTCGTCATTGCTTGACTTGTCTTGCATTTGTTCTTCCAAGTCATGGCCGTGATCCTCTCCAGTCGCCTTTATGGGTCAGAGTTTGGTGCACATTTCTTAAATGATAAGTAGAGATTTAGTATATAATAATAAAGATCACTTATTGATTCTTTCCCTCCGTAGTCACCCAAAATCCCACTTCTCTGAAAACCAGTTGTCGCAAAATATACCTAGTGGTTGGGACTAACTCTGGAAAGAATCAATGACGGTGGCTACATTTAAATAAGTTTAATGCAACTTTTAAAATATGTTAAATATATATACAATTATCAAGAAAAACAAGCGAATATACAGATGAAATATGAAAAAGACTGTTCTCATGAACGTTTGAGACGTTCGTAGTATTAGCACAAATACTGAATGTGTCGACTGACTATATATGACACTAAAGTGTTGTTGAAGTTACAACAATGTTGATGATCACAAACGTTACAAAGAATGATGCGCGAGAGCTCATGCATATGATGCACGACTCCAATGATCGGTGCTTGTAATCAAACACCTTCTATAAGGCTTGATGACTCAATGAATATGATGACGTGATGATTAACCTCCACCGAGGTTGTGGGGTAACGTTCCTCCAGTGAGGTCTGATGACGGGCCCACCACGTGTCCCGGGGTTGTTGCTCGCATGAGAACCTGACCATGTTGTCCAGGTACGGGGACTGTCTCCACCGCTCGTTACGTTATGCGTTGATTCCCGCTGAACCACCTAGAGGGCCTACACACCCTAAAGGCTTAGCTCCACTCCGGGCAGCTTAGGCTGTAATAACATACACTTTTAGATGTCGGTTCATTAACACAACAATCTTATACAATTATCAGTACACAAAACATCATTATCTAGTAAATATATGTGAGCCACGCTCTAATTATGATGTGTAGCAATGTATACGTATTCTACAATACTATGTATACTCATCGGCATATATACAATTATAGCACCTCACCGTTAACCACCGTTAACCAGTGCACCTAATATACACCGTTATCAACTATTGTATTACAATTAATGAGTTATACACATATGCATATATACATGCATGTCCTCGCAAATTTAAATAATGCACCTACTGTACAACGTTATCAAAATAATATCGTTCAGTTAATGATCGACTACAATAATTATATCTAATAAAGTTAACTTCTGAATCATATGCTAGCTGTATCAAGTTAATGTTTGAGAAACATAAAAGCTAACCGGATGTAGTAACATCGCCAAACAATATGGCGACGCCCACTGAATACAAATGTACGATAAAATTTCATAAAACAAATACTGACCACATATTGCCTGTGAATTTCACCCTTTCCAACTTCTGCTCCAAACAAAGCAACTTTCAATCCATCCCGGCCATGACTGGAGAACAATGCATTTTATAACCAACGTTCCGAACGCCCAAACCCTCATTTTCCACGTTCATTCCGTGACAAACGTGGCAACAGACGCAATTTATATATCTACTCGAAAGGACCCTTACCCAATTTTGCGCTTTAGAGAGATAGATTGTAAAATACCTATACTTTTACATGCATTAACGCACAAATAGACTTATTGAACCCGTACTCCATCTACCGGCGCTATAAAATTGCTCGCTTTTCCGTGGCACATGAAGATATCATGCAACTGGTGAACTTGTTTCAACTTTACAATGGATTAGCATGTGACTGACAGATGTCGCCAAGTGCTTACAAGAGCTATATACGACCAATACGCTCTACTTGAGATTATTTTGTGACAGTACCTGACGGGCGAATAGTGTCGGGCGGAGAACGACGTGGAGAAGATGCGCAAGAATCTTTGTGGCGCGGTACTGTATCCAGTTGGGCAGTGTTGGTTTAAATATATTTTATTTCCAAATAGTTACAACAATACACAAAATTTGTACACAAAAACAAAAGGATCAGAAGGAAAGATAAAATCTTATAGATTTCTTATCCACTGGTTGAATATGGTAAGGATAAGATAGCGGTAAATTTGAAATATAAATATGCTTGTATCAATCGATAGAAATAATGATAATACTAAAAGGAGAAAAGAATGTAGCAACAATTTAAGGAATAAGAAAATAATCGATTTACATTAGAGAATGCAGAAACGAAAATAACGAAAATAATATGGGTATGAATTAAGAAAAGTGGAAAAAGGTAGCAAGGAAAAACCTATAAAAAAGTAAAGGAAGGGATTCGCACAGAAGACATAGCCGCTAGGGTTTAGGCGTTGTGGAGCACACCAATGAAACAAGTTCGTCTTGCCTGCATCTCCCCTAAAACCATTTACTAGTCAATATGTATTTCTGGACCGATTTAAATATATTTGAATTCACATCGTATGAAAGACTTAAGTCGCCAAATAGTACATTATTTAAGGTAACAGGGCACAGTAGGTTCAGTTCGTGTAATAGGGTCACACGTGAATTATCGTATATTGGGCATTCCAAGAAAAAAAAATCGCCACATCTACAAAGGGGAGATTCGACGATGCTTTTATTGAATAAGTGTTCGTTCAAAGAACTACAATTTGTTCGTAAGCGTGCATGGAGTATTATGTACGAGAGAATTGTACTTGGAAGTCATCTGAATTTCTTAACCTATATTTGATGCTGCACTGACCATAGGGGGTACTAGTGATGTAAGATAAGGAGGAGTTGCACTATTGACCATTTTATATAAATGTATAAGTTTGTGTTAACTTCTTCGAGTCTCATGTGTTTCCCAACCAATATCTTTGTAAAGGTCGTGGATAGATACCAATTGTGTTTCCCCTATGACTATACGTGCAGCTTCGTTCTGGATTTTATCAAGGTCTTGTTTTTCATAATTGGTACAATTGTCCCAGATGACATCACCATATTCTAATAGAGGTCTGATGAAAGAAGTGTAAATAACTTCTAAAGATTTCCGATCAAGCTGAAATTTGAGTTTACGCATGATATTAATGCGTTTCCATGCCTTATCTTTTACATATTCGATGTGTGAATGCCAGGAACAGTCATTCGAGAGATTGATACCAAGGTGTTTGTGGGAGGATACTTCAGATATTTGTTCATTTGACATTACAACGGGTGGGTGATAAGGTGGGTTTCTTTGCGAGATATTAACATGGATTTAGTTTTAGAACGGTTGAAAGTAACTAGCCATTTCTCCGCCCATTCAACTATGTTTTGGATGTCCTGATTAATTATATTCGCAGTATTTATGACGTCACTATCCTTGTCAATAATAAGGTACAAACTTGTATCGTCAGCAAATAAACGAATGTTTGAATTAATATTTGAAACAATGTCATTAATATATACAAGGAAAAGAAGGGGGCCCAAAATAAAACCCTGTGGAACGTCGGCGTTCATTTTTTTCGATTTAGATTTTTGTCCAGGAATAACCACACGTTGTCGTCTGTTACTAAGATAGTCAGCAATAAGTTTAATAATATGACCAGAAATACAGCAGCCTTGAGTTTAAAACAAGAGACCTTTGTGCCAAACACGATCAAATGCTTTACTTATATCAAAGAATACTACCCGGCGTCAATTGCCTGACAAAATGAGTTGTACAAGTATGTGAGTTGGTTAATAGTAGAATCGCCAGGCATAAATCCTGATTGAAAAGCAGAAAGAAAGTTAACAAGAAATTGAAAATATGCTTGATAAGTAGTCTTTCGAAAACTTTATCAATGACACTCAAAAGCGAAATAGGCCTATAATTATTTACTTGTGATGGATCTACTGCTTTAAACACTGCACATACAATGGACTCTTTCCAAGTATCTGGAAAAATGCATAAGACAATTGATTTATTAAAGAGATCACATAGTGGGACAGAGAGCTCATTAGCAAGTTCCCTCAAAACCCGATTGTTTATTTCGTCTGGGCCAGTTGCTTTCCCGGAAGGTAGTGATAGTAGGACCTGACGAACCTCATCAGCTAGCAGCGTAAGTGTATCAAGTGTAAAATGAGTAATGACTTGTTCGAAGTTGGGAGGATCGGTATTGTTGTCGTATAATAAAGTTTGATTTTGGAAGAAATCATTCAAGATAGTTGCCTTTTCATAATCATCTGTAATTATGGAACCGTTATTGTTAAGGGGAGGTAATGATGATTTTTCGTTAGGTTTTATAAGTGATTTGAGAGTTTTCCACCAATCCTTTGATGAAATATTTATAGTTGTTAATTTATTTGCAATATTATCAAAGCATAGTTGCTTTGATGTACGAATTTCTGAAATAACTTTATTACGTAACAATTTACATTTGGGCAGTGTTGGTATTGCCTTCCGTTTGTTGTACGGCCTCGTCACCCGATTAAAGTAGTGCAGTTTCCTCATCGTTGGTGAGAGTTCGTGTCGGACTACCAGATAATATTCCCTCCATCCCCATGTTCTGTCTGCTGAGCTGATGCCGCATCTTCTAACGTCTCTCCAAGGACATATCCGATTGTAGTCGAATATTTCTACTGGCCCTGTTATTGTCTACTCTACCGGCCTTTTTTAGATTTCTTACCCATATTAAAGATACCCGGCTAATCCACTCTCTATCGTGGAATTGCAGTGTCATGGCTTGTCTTGATGCTGATTTGAGCCATTTTGTATTCCCATCCTGCTTGGCGAATTGTGCTTGACACAATAACCCGTCTAATTTCATTTGGGGTGTCGCCCGCTAACATAAAAGCAAACCGGACACCAGGTCGCTTGGTTGCATAAGCCTTCTTTTTCTGGTTGCCTCGTCGACTTTGTCCAGAAAGTATTTCAACCGGATGAAATCAGCCCCTTTAGCAATGTCTGAAATGTAAAATATATCTACATATGATTGTTTCCCTCCCCTTAGCCCTTACAATAATGTTATTGTCTCCTACACGGTTCGCACATATATCGGCCCATGTTTAAGCTTCTGTTGGGGTGACGTTAACACAAGATCCATGATAACATTCATCGCAGTAATCGCATTGTATTATGAATCGTCCTTGCCAGGGTTTCCTGCACGAACAATACATTGTTCCTTCATTCACATTTTGAACAGCACTTTCCTGTGGATTTTTCTGCCAACCAATTATCGATCTTGGTAGATTCCTTACTCGAGAGGTTTTCTACCTATCGCGGTTTGTTACAAACACAGCATTTCTTAATTTGATTCTATATAGATAGGCAGATATCTTTTTATTATTTCTGCAGGACCTTTCCAAGGTGAACTGTGTTTTTTACACTTTTCGAGAAGGTATACTATATCACCCTTTTCTTTTGACGTTCTAGAACTATTATGTCATAATTCCTTTTCATACGACGTGATGACGTTTTCAGGTTTGACCTTGCTATCTCAAGTGCTTTCTCTATCTGTTTAGTGATGGTAGCCACATACTCGTTCATATCCTCATGTTTTAGATTTATGTAGAGTAACATTAAGTGTGCTGGAGTGTTCACTTCTCTTCCGAACATTAACTTATTTGGAGTATAACCCGTACTTCTGTTCACCGATGACCTCAGTGCTCCGGCAATTTGTTGTAGATGTTGGTCCAAATGATCTTGAAATTCCCCACATAGCATTTTACTGCATCCATGAGTGTTCGATTGTATCTTTCAACCTGTCTATTTGCAGACGGACGATATTGTGGATTTCTAATGCCTCGCATAATGCTGCAAAGAGTTTACACTTAAAATTTCTACCTTGATCTGTAAATATCTGGAATGGGTATCCAAATCTTGAAAAGATTTCATTCACAGCTGCTCTAGCTGTTACTTCTGCAGTTTGGGATGGTAAAGGAATGCATTCAACCCATTTTGTGAATTGGTCTACCATCATGAGTATATGTTCATTACCTCTTGGTGTTTTGGGAAGTGGTACCAGGAAATATATATGGACTCTTTCCATAGGTGCTCCTGCTTGATACTCTGTGAGTGGGCAACGGCCATATCGATCCAGTTTTTTGTTTTTACTGCATATACCGCATGAAACGACATAGTCTTGGACGTCCTGTCCCAGTTTGTACCAAAACAATTTCTCTTTTACCCTAGCCTTAGACCTTGCTATGCCTTAGTGCCCTGCAGATGGTAAGTCGTGGTTAAACTTCATGGCCATTTCATGCAAACTTCTGGGCATCACGAGATCTTTATCTGTTGAATTTTTGCTTTCCCTGAATAACACTCTCTCAATTAACACAAAGAGTTCCTTATTCAACCAATAACATTTAGAAGCTTGATTTGCCAGAAATAACTCTCCTTCGGTAGGCTCCGTGGAATCTGTCAACCATGCGATTATAAACCGCAAATCTTCATCCTTCCCCTGGGCTTCTTTGAGGTCATCAAATGAGAATCCCCAACTCGATGGCCTTTGAATAGAATCCATTGGCGCATATTGTGCTACCCCACAACTTAAAACTAACAGTTGGACTGTTTCCTTCCCCCCCCCCCCCCCCCCCCCCCCCACTCCGTGCACCCATGTTGTTCCCAGGGCATTAAGAGTGATGTCCTGTTGGTTTTACAGATGTGAATGTTAATTTCTTCATGATTATCGACTTCTCTTATAAATCCCTGAGAGTTATGCTTTCTTGTGCATTCCTGAGTTGCAACTCTCTTCATCTCTTGCCATGTAGGATCTTTCATCGAACCGGTCTCTGTTGAGTATAACCATCTTGAGAGTCCTTTTTTCCAAGATTAAAGGTATAACCTCATCAACTTTGCCAGTGGAATCCCTCCACATTTCTTGTTATACAGCAGCCGTTCTATGCATTTCTAGAGAATTCTTCTGTACCTTCTTATGCAATCTTTTTGAGCTCTGTGGCTTTGCCTCATCCACCTTACATGCAGAATCCCTCCACATCTCCTGCTCTACTACTGCTGTTTTCTTTGCTTCCTGCAAAGTCAGTGTATTGCCTCATCCTCCATATGGCAAATTTCCTGTTTTTTGTCCTGCTAAATATGCATTACAATACTCTAGTTGTGCTGGTATTCTTGATAGGTCATCGACGTTCGTATGCTTCTGGCCGGCGCGGTGTTGTAGAATCATAATATATTATGAAATAAGAAGGATCCTTACTCAAGGCATTGTGTTTTTATCAAACATAGTCAAATATGTACAGATTCACCGGCATTAACATATCTGTGTCCTTAAAACTTTGTCAGTCATCCTGCGACTACATGATGACAACTTAATGGGTTTTTTTCACAATAATAGTTTCTGTGCAGACAAAGTGTTTCTGTTGCAAATATGTAACGAAATAATAGTTTAATGTTAATGACATGGGTATTCATAGTTGCCGACAATGCCGACGATTACCTTGAATTAGTCAACGTGTCACACCCAATGCTTTATCGTCGATCTTATTATGAATATTAACACCAAAATATTCTGTGAAAGTGCCTCTAACACAGTTTTACATTGAAATGCAGATCCATTGTAACTGAGTGGGTGGGGTAATTCAATATGTGACATTTAAGAAACGGTGTTAAAGTAGGCATTTATATGCATTGTTCAATCAAATTTTCAATTATTTTTATTTAGCTATGTCTTTATATTGTAAACCTCATTGAAGTGTATTATTCTAATAAAATATTGCAGATATACATACACATAAGTAGTGATTTTATGAAAAACGCAAAATGTTGAGCGATAAAAAACAGTTTCCCCCCAAAGTCATTTCTAGACTTTTCTGTGATTTTTTGCAATATATAAATCTATCTGAAAATCTAAAAAATCATTTCTGTTGCAATTAATTTGATGTGGGTTTACAGGCTAACTGGACTATTTATTGTACGTTTAAGTAGAACACATTTTAATGGGGGCTTGTGTTGCATCTTATATAACCTCTCACGAACAGAGTATGCTACTTTCTCTTATTTGTGCTCACCTTCCCTGTATTAATTAGCATTACACTAGCCTTCGTTGTAGTACTTTGAGGCGGCCGTATGAAGTCTCCCGCGTTACGAATAAGTTGTGTTCTTTCTTACTCGGCCTTAGGGATCATCGATTCGCTAGTAGAGTATTATGGGCGTGAGAAGTGGTGCATCTGATATTACATCACTCGAACGGACTCAATAACACCGAGTCTGCTACCTTCCTCTCGTGTTCAATGCTTCCAAAGTATCCCGTGTTCTATATGTGTTTGATTGTATTTAAATCATTTAAGTGACAATTGCACTGTTTGAAGGAGTGGTGTACTATAACTACCAGTTATCGAAATTTAGAGTATGGCATACAGCTGAAAGGCACAAGCTACAAAACAAATAGAGTATTGTCTCATCTCGTTGGTTGATTTAAACACCTACATGGGCTACGCCCATCTCGATGTTTAAATCAACCATCTCAAAGAAACTATACTCTATACATTACATAGACGCATGAAGATACAAAATCATTCCAGATGATCAAAGGATAAAGATGTTTGATACAAACATGAGCATCAAAAAGTTAACAAAAACCGTGCGTTGGCCGGGAATCGAACCCGGATCGACTGCTTGGAAGGCAACCATGCTAACCTTTACACCACCGACGCCTGTGTGCCTTGTCTTGTTTTAACTCTCCTAAAGCTTTTCCAAGCTGTCGTATAAAGTCAGCGTTGGAATGATTAATGACGAATCAAAAGCTGTAGTGAGTGCCTCATCATCTGAATAGCGAAAATTGAAAACCACCCAGTTCTCCTGCAATTGTATTCTAACAGTGATTTACAGTTACCTATTCCC